>VZRW01007739.1:41037-64600 GCA_013398125.1 Aegotheles bennettii | reverse complement strand
GGTTATTGAATATTTTATCATTCCTCATTGTTTTGGATAAAGTGAAATGTGACTTGTCTATTTTATAGAATTTTACCTTAAAATGTACCTTAAAAACTCAAACCAAATATAATTTCCATGAGTATTAAACAAATGATATTGTATCTATGTAAAGATCATTAGTACATGTTACACTGGAACAAACTTTGAGGGTCTAAGTTTCATGTGGCTAAAACGTTTTTGACTATTTTAATTTGTAAAAGAATTCTCTCTAGTAAATATAAAAAGCACTTTCCAGGAGATATATACTTCAGCAGATGTGTAGCAACAGTTTCATGAGGTATATTTTGATACTCAGTAGAGATTGTTATAAAAATAAATGTTGAGGCTAATGTAGAAATAATTCCTAGGCTCTAAGGCCTGGGAATTGCAATACCACTTCAGAAGAAAACCTCAAGAGCTTCTCAAAGAAGAGCCCAAGAAGCATTAGGAGGATGTATTTATTTTTTTCTATCAAAGCAACACTAATTTGCATATGTAGGTACAATCAAGCTGATATTATTATTTTATCTGTTGAATTTTGTATATATTAATTTTTTTTCAGAATGATCCAGGCTCTGATTTAGAATACACACACTACATTCCAGTTCCACAGAATCCAGATATTCTAAGCATGTTTTATATATTTTAGTGAACAATTGTTTCCAGAAAAATCAGACAGTGTTCAGTCAGTGGTACAATAAAGAAAATACTAAACCGTACTGCAAAAGTTTAGGATGAAAAAGGGACAATAAATACAACTGACTGCATAAAAGATTTCCTGCACTTTAATTTCACATTCCCACAGATGTCTTTTTCCCCATTTGTGTTGGTCTAGGCTGTTTGGAAGTATACCAAAAGATCCCTGGGACAACTTCTTCCTGCAATAGGTGAATACATATACACATACAACCCTTCATAGAGTACCTGACACAATGCTTGCCTGTATTGTTTGGACTTATGACCCTCATTCTACAATAAAAATAATGAATAACATTAGTGACCAAAATTTATTTTTCTCTATATAGACCTTTATGAATACCATAACATTAAAATTGGGTTTCTGTTCTATTTATCTAATTTATTTCCCATGTTTTTATAACTTTGTTTTCATTTCCCTGCAACAAGCTATTGATTTTCTTTGAGAGCATCCACCATGATGCAGTTTACAAAATATTTTAAAAATTACTTCTAAACATTCTTATACCTTGAGAATTGTCTATTTCTTGAGTTATGTCTCTATAAACTATTGTTATACCTATTCTGTCAAAGTAGTGATTGCATCACTGGTTGGTATACTCAATACAGCTGTAATCTATCTGACTACTCACAGAAGTGGAACTGCAGTTGCAAGGACATCTGCTATTGAATACATAACCAGCTATTTCATTCCTGTCATTGAACAAACTGGTGAGGTTAAAGCTAACTCAGGTATGGATACATGTACTGCAAACACAACTCTGGATATCATTGCAGATGTAGCCTGAGGAACTGCAGTTGACTGGAGAGAAATCCAATACAGGATGGAAGTAAACACAAAGAAAGAGAATAATTAGAGCAAGGAAAATCTGCATTTGAAAAATGACATTTTGTCCAATGAATCCTCAGATCACTAAGGAAAAGCACTGGGAGTTGATTAAAACCAACCAAAACCACTGAAGTTCATTGATCATAAAATATTTCAAAGAATCTCTGAAAGAAGTAGCCAACTTGAGGATCTTCCTCCAGTCTAATTTATTTCATTAATTTTCATTTCACATTTTATTTTCCTTAAGGTGGTTAATGTGCTCTTATCAGGCTTGTCATGTTGGTTAACATGGAACCAACCATTAACTCTCTTCTCTTGTACATACCTGGGCTCATCACTTTGAGACATTTGATATTTGGAAAGAAAAAAAGGAAATATTTTTCTCCATAAATCTAATGTAATGTAAAAATTAACCTCTAGAGATTGTGTAGTTCATTGAACTAAATCAAATTCAATTTAGTTACACATTTCATATTTTAGTAGAGCAACATCTCCTTACTTACTTTATCCCACATATTCCAGTTCTTTTCTCCCATTCTTTTCTCAGTTGTATCCATGGGTTTTATGAACCCTGCCCCAGATTTGATACATGTCATCTGAGGTGCAAGAATCCTTTCCTCTTTGCAAGTACTTCCCTCTCATAACACAAAGATATTTTTCAATAGTTCATTCAAGTGACACTTAGCAATGATACAAATTACCACCTCACAGTAGCTTTGCACTACTAAGGAAGTTGAAAACAATGAGATAATTTACCATGGTCACAAAATTTAAATATACATAATAGTTTTAGAATCAGCTGCCATATCTCATACTTCAGGGTATCTCATAATCTGTTGTCTGTGGAACTGACCTAGAGGGCCTATTTCCTCATTGTTTTCACTATGGCAATCTCAAAACTTTATTTCATAAGGAATAAAATTGGCAACCTTTATTGTGATTAATCCAGTTAGAACCCAGCTGTTTCTTTGATTCAAAATACAGTTCATTCATCCTTTCAGATGTTAGTTTACTCAGCATAAGAAACATAAAGTTTTCCAGTAAGAATAATGGTCTTTATTAACTTTATGAGTATTTAGATGCTAATGGTACTTCCATTTTGGAGAAGAATATTAAATAATAGCCTGTATTATGAAATGAGACAAAACAAGTTATTGTCTTGGTTCTTTTCTGCTCATTATACTTACAGTATTCAGAAAATTTTATTCTTGTTTTCATATAAGGTGAAATCATTCCTTGCATGAAAATTTATGCAAGTGCATTTATTTCCATTCAGAAGTTTATGGCATTATCCAGTATTCTTTGAAGTAGCCAATACTACATATCCAAAGATTAATACAAAATGAGGCCATGTACCGAACTGACCAGCAGATTTATTTATTTATTTATTTATTTATTTATTTATTTTCTACAAGTATCCAGTCTCCAGTCTAGCAATGTTGCTTTAAACAAATAAATGTGAAAAATGTACTTCTGCTAACAGTAAACGCTAGCCTGGATAAACAGAGATCAGAAAAGGCATTTATATTCACGTTTTGGTTACAACATTCAGTTATTTTCTCCTCTTTCTCTATGAAATTCCCTAGTACGAGGAAAAATGTGCCTTTTGTTTTGATCATCACTGCACTTATGAGCTAGCTGTTCTTTCAGAACAGGGGTATCCGAAAGAGAAAGAAGAGATGTTCCATAAATGGTGTAACAAATTCAACAAAATGCTATCCAAAACCTCCTGAAATAAACAACTATTTAAATCAGATTATTGTTCTGACTCTGGCCTCAGAAAGGTCAAAAAATTACTTCTCCAATAGAGTCTAGTATAGCAACTATGTCATCTAATAATTAATTCCTCACAGAAATTTTGTCCTAGCAAATGGTTTCCATGGCTGCACCGGCACGAGTGAGTCTTTACACCTTAGTCAGAAAAGGTGGGGCAGATGTAATTGCAAGTAAATGACATGGAAGTCTCTTATCTGGTATCTGTTTGTTATCTGTAAACATGACTTTGCATAACAATAATTTGTTACCTGCTTCAAGAAAACATCTGAAGATGTAAAGCAAATGGGAAGTGGATGCCTTCTTCATTTCCACACCTGACACCCCACCCCAGCCCATGCCTGTTTCTCTGTTTCCAAAGGAGAAAAGAACAGAAAAACAGAGAAAAAATTGTGGGGGAGGATTATTTTACAAGGACAAATAAATTGTATACTGTCAGAAAAAAAAATAAGCAGGACTGGTAAAAGAATTAAAGCTTCAGAATTCTTATTACTAAGACATAAAGTCTAACCATAAACGAAGGTTTGACTGTAGCTCTGACTGGTGTTTATCTGAGCTCTTTCTTTCAACCAATGATATCAGAGTGAGGATTCAGTGGAAACACCTTGGCATGGCACAACTGGTAATGTGCTTGTGTCACTGCAGTTCACAGTCAGTAGAAGCCCCTCTTCTGAAAAAAAGGTGGTGTTCAAATAACTTTGAGGAAAGGAATTTATGTACCCACAGTGTTTTCAATATAAGTAGTAATGTCTCCTTACCGAGCTGAAAACTGAAATTAGCACAAAGGTTTTCTAAATTTAATAGGAGAATGTAAAACTAAAAAGGAGATGTTAAATCAGAAAGAATACTTGTGAAATACAGCTCTCCTGTAAAGTGAGGATCAAAAGAGGAGTGTCAGCCAGAATTCACACTCAAGCAGAACGTTAGTTTTGTTGTAATACTAGTACATACACTCAGACTATTTAATCTTTAAGACTGATAGCCTTACTCTTTTCTTTAAACCATTGTAAAAGCACTAGATTTTCACACTGAAGAATCCATAGTTCATGCAGTTTTATTTCCTGACTTCCTTGCCTATTCACAAATATTAGTTTTATCTAAGGTAAGGAGTCTAAATTATTTCTACTTGTTTAATGCCAAAGGGTTTTGTGAAGTTCCTACTTTTCACTCATTAAAAACTTTGCCGGTCAAACTTTTGATTTTATCCCCAGGACAGGTTCAGGCACATTCTTAATTAAAATGGCAATTAAATAAATTGATATAGCATATTTTGTTGTGGAGAATACGCTTTTAGAATTTAATATATTCAGTTATGAATTGTTCTAGTAGAGTAATCATAGCCATTTGAAACTATTTGATCTCTGTAATATCCATATTGCTAGAATAGATGTCTATCTCAGAATATATAAAATATGTTTCCCAAAATCATTATGACTGTGAAATTGCAGACACCGAAGAGAGAAAGCATAGAACAAAAAAAAACCCCCAACAGACAGTTGAAAAAACTGCTGAAGAACCTGTAGATTAATTTTTCTTTTTTAATTTCTTTAATAAGATAAAATGGAGGTTGTTGTGTTGTGAAACATTTAAAATTATTTAAAATGCCAATTGCACATAAATAGGAAATAAGAAGATACATTATTTGTGGTCTGGCTTTGCAAATTTGAAGAATCTGTTATTCTGTATCAAATTAGCAACCACAGATACAAATTTTAGAATCATCTTTAAGTATGGTTTATTATAGCCAGTGAAGCTCAGCTTCTCTGTATGGAGAACTGCTACTTGGTGATAGTGTACCATACACTATAATGGAGTGAACCACCTTTTCATTGAAGACAACAATTCCTTGGTGTAGTTACACTTTTCTGTGACTGGTTTCAATACTGGCTGACATAATACTGAATATACCTGTATTGTCTTACTGTTAGTGAAAGTAACACAAACAAGCAGCTTAGGCTTTTTGCCAACTAAGGATATTTGCAGACCATGGCAAATTGCCCAGTTTGTTAAAATATCTGACATATTCAATTATTAATTTTGAGAAATTTTCAAGGGATGAAAAGAATTCTTTAAAGCTTTCAGGGAAGATGGGATTTCATCATATGAAACTCAGCATAAAGTGACAAAGAATGTTCGTGCTCACAACCAGATTCAGACTGGTCAGTTGTGGTATTTGCACCAGTCCTCCAGCCCTGAGACAACCAAAGAAGTAAAGACCACTCTAAACTCCACAAAAGAAAGCTGGATGTGTTTTATCTTGGCTTTATCAAGGCTTTGGACATTACTTCCCACAGCAACCTTATTGGCAAACTGATGTAGTACAAACTAGGAAAATGGATAGTGAGGTGAGCTGAAAACGAGCTGCACTGCCAGTTCAAAAGGCTGTGTGTCAGCAGCAAAAAGAACAGCAAGAGGCCATTAACAGTGTACTCCGAGTTCAGTACTGTGGCCAGTACTGTTTAACATCTTCATTAATGACTTGGATAATGGAAAATAAAGAGCCTCAGCCACAAATACTAGCTGGAAGAAAAAAAGGCAGCTTGGCAGAGAAGGATGTGGAGATTTTTGTGGGCACCAAGCTAACCATGAGCTAGCAATAAACCATTGTGTCATAAAAGGCCAACAGCCTCCTGGACTGCATTAGGAAATGAGTCTTCAGCAGGTCAGTGAAGGTGGTTTTTCCTCTCTCTTCTGGGTTGTGAAACAGATCTGGAGTGCTGGGCCCAGTCTGAAGTTCTCCAGTACCAGAGAGAGATGGATATAGTGGAGTGAGACAAGCAGAGAGACATCATTAAAGGCCTGAATCATCAGACACATAAGACGTTGAGAGACTTGGGACAGTTCAGACTGCAGAAGTGAAAGCTCATGGGGAAATATGATAATATATATATCTGATGGGGAAGGGAGACAGAGATAAGAAGACAGAGGTAGACCTTTTCAATGTTACCCATTGCTGAGACAAGAGGCAATGGGCACAAATTGAAATATAGGCATTTCAGTTTAAGATATTTTCTCTATGGTCATGATCATCAAACACTGGGACAGGCTGCCCAGGGAGGTTGTTCAGTCTCCATCTTTGGAGACATAGAACCCAGCCCTGAGCAACCTGCTCTACCTTGAAGCAAGAAGGTTAGACAAGATGACCTCCAGAGGTGCTGCCCAATCTCAGCTGTTCTATGGATGTCTAGCTGTCCTTATCAGGAATTGATAAGCACTAAGTTTTCCTTTATATAATGTATCCCTCAGTGGGTGAGGTTTTCTGTAGTTACCTTTTTGTTGTTAAATTTGGTGTAATGTAAATCCTTTCCTCCAGTATGAATGCAGGCTTAAAATTGTCTTAAAGCTGTGGAACAACACTGTTATTATACACTGTCTTCAGCAATGTACACCCACATTTAAAATTTATTTTTTTATATCTAAAGAAAGATGTTTACTGATGGATGTATTAATAGAATGTTGATTAGCATTACCTTGTTAACAGAATCTGCAGTTTGCATTTTCTGAGTTTTGATTTTAATGAATGAACCTTTACATTTTTTAATCAACCTAGATTATATATTTTATGTACCTTACACTTGGCCTTCATTGGTCCTTATGACTAAAATAAAACAAAAGACTAGAAGAAAACAATTAAATTGAAATTTCCAAGTCATGGCACTGTCTTACTGCATAGTGCCACCTGCTGGCAAATATAATAATTTTGGACTGTTTATATTTTATTTCAAGTCCTTACAGTGATTATAACACTGAGGAAAAGAAATAAGGAAGAAGAATGGTGAACAAACTATAGTCTGACCTTTCAAACAATGTTAATTTTCTTTTTAATATGTATTCTGTTAAAAAAAAAAAAAAAGAATACAGATAATCCTACTTTTCCTAGTTTCTTGCCCTTTTCCCACCTCCTAAATGTTTCCAATGGTAAATGGAAGGAGATACACTTATTTTTAGAATTTCACAGGTTGGTGAAAGACTGGAATTTCCACAAAGTACAATTTTGGTTGAACAGCCATTAAAACAAAATTCAAATTTTGGTGGATATTCAGTGATTTTTACAGCAAATAGCTACATCTTTACAGAAATATTTATTGCATTTGAAGCTACTAAAGAATGCTACTCCTATTCAAGCTTACTCCCCCTATTTTCTGTGTCACTGATATCATACATAAACCAAAGCAGATATATGATTAACTATCTGTTTTTTCTTCATGTGTGTACATGGTTTAGACTGTATTTTAGTCTCTAGTTATGTTAAATACCAACAAGCAAGAGCCTAGTCGCAGTATTTCATCACTGAGAGATCTTGCAGATTCATGATACCTGAATAGTTATAAGTTAGAATTAAATTCACGTGGTGTAATTTCAAAAAAAATTCTTATCATAGCCTAATTTAGCAAGTGTCAAAAATACACCCAGAGTTCACAATTCTATCATGCAGATAAGCACAATAAAACCCTTTTTTCCCCTCCCTCTTTCTACTTATCCTCTTCTGGTAAAGTGATCAGAATGCCAGCAACACTACTATATTGCAAGGAAAGCAACTTCAGAATATGTAGCAATATAGTAATACGTATTTGAGCAAGGATGATGAGAGATTAACAAAAAATATCATTCCCTTCCTGTGAAAATTCTAGAGATTTAAGAAATTATTCCAGTCTTTACTAGAAGCAAAAAATATTTGACTCAAAGTTTCTCATTTTAAAAACAAAGAAAAACTACACAGAAAATATAAAATAAACAATATACAATTATAAAATAAACTAATCACCACTGCACTTGTTTAGAACATTTGAAATTAAAATTATTCTCAAACCGTACCACCAGTGTAAACTTTGCCTTCTGATATACAAAATCTTTTCTAAGCATTAGACCTCAACTATCATTCAAAGCCCTTTTTGCTGTCAGAGTGGTTCTAAGTAAACTTATTACCACTGGAACAGAAAACAAGTTTTTTATATTTCTTGAAAACACCATACCATAAGGACAACTTCAATTTCTCTAATATTATATAGGATGTGTGTGTGGTGGGTTGGTTGGCTTTTAAATGCTGTAAGGGTATGTGGAAGCAGAGGTCTCTGCTTCCTTAAGGGTATCCAGGCAAGGACTTTTTCAGTGCAAAAGGGAAAATAACTAGAGGAGGAATCCATAAACAAAATTAAGATACACAAACCTGCCAACAAATAGTAAAGGGGGCAGTACTGAGAACAAAATCTGGTCATTTGTGCTCATTGTTAAGGGTACAGGAACATGGGAAGATTCATTTCAGGAGGATAGTGGACCTTGTCAAATGGGATGGGCAAGGAGAAGGGAGAAGCCATGCACAAAATATACAGAGGAATAAAGCTGACAGGCAAACATAGCCAAGACAAAGACAAGAAACAAACCTGGTCAGTAATATGAACTGATCAATTACCAAGGAACTGCAGAAAAGAGGGACTTTTCAGCTGACAGGGATGCTAACCAGGATGTTGGGAGGTCAGTGGGACTGTGCAGACTGATGACATACTGTGCAGAAGGAGAAGCCTGTACCTGGTTGCTGCAGTCCATCCTATCTTCTTATTAAATCCTTTTCCAGGTTTGTCTGTGTAATTTCACTTTGTCTTGTGTCTGCATGTGTTGACAGCTGCGTGAGGAGTGGCATGAGTGGATTTGCCATCAACAATTGCAGTTAGACCAGCAATATAGGTACGTCTGGCCTGTGGTGTCAGCTGCTGGAATGAGTGAGATCTCTGTCTCACACCTCAGTGGCTGGGATTCTGTGTGTCCCAAAAACTAGCTGCTAGGAGAGACTGTGGTGCATGAGGTGAGTGAGAGGCTCAGCACTGCTGACTGCAGCAGAGCTCCAGGTCAAAATCCATATGCCTAGATATGTCTCCAGTTTTTTGTATGAGTTTTGTGGTGGTGTAATTTAAGGCATAACTGTTAAGGACTAACAGTTCTGTGCATGCAGTGAGAGTTAGTGGTGCTGTGTAGGAATTAACTGTTACCATGAAGCATGTTCTTAAAAAGCATTAATTGAAAGTTTTTGTTTAGAGTCTAAAAGTGGACAGACTTATCAGTCTTCTGAACGCACTTATTATTATCTCTGATTCTCTAATTGATATATATATACACACACGTGCACAAATATGTGTATATATATGCACATACTCAGCTGCAATATTTCAGCTACTGAAGAAAACATGCTTATTGGAAATGGGAAAAAATGGAACAAAGACTGTTTTTGATTCACTGAGTTTGATAGGTACAGACTTTCCTTCCCTTCTAAAAAAAATCCCCTTCCTAACCAATCAGCTAACATATTGACTGAACAGACTAAAAGCATTACCAACTGAAACTTATCCCAATGGTTACAGCAATTAGTTTTCTAGAGTTCATTTGGCCTTCTTCCTAAACTACTGATGTAGAGCCCAGAATTTACTGTCACTTTGTCTTGACAATGCAGAGATTTATACTGCACCACCTCTCCTGACTGAAGCAATGCTGCTATAACAGCATTGTTGAGCTCTGTGCTAAAAAATGCTTGTCCTCATTATGCTTTTTTTAAATTCCATCATTTGACAAGAACTTTCTCTACTGTCTGATACAAAGTTTTTCATATCATCAACTTTTTTCTTCTAAACAGTCTAACTGCAATGGTTATCTGTTCCAGGATTTTGGCTATGCACTAATTGTCATAGATACAAGGGCTATGCAAACTCTCTAAAATTTCATTTGCAAAAAGAACCCTGCAGTTTTGCTTGCATGGATTAAGTTTACTGAAGGCTCAGTCTGAGGTTCAACTGTAGGTTACATTCACAGTTTTGTCTTGTTAGTTTTAATTTAACCACCATTCTGTGGTTGCTGGCTTGCTCTGGAGGCTTTAAAGCAAAGATTAGCAATACTAAGAAGTCCATACAACTTTGTAAAAATAAATGCATGGTTTGTATGAGCTGTTTACATTAGTGGCTGAAGACACCAGAGTAAATAGGAACATGACAAAAAAAAAGGTAGCCATGAATAATTTTCTATACTTCTCCTGTTTCCTGGTAAATACAATGCATGAAAATGAATAATTCTATTCAGTGAAGCTGCAAACCTATAGTAAGGGACAACGAGCAATTGTGTTGTTCCAAGGAATAGCTTCAGGATGTATTCTGAATCAAATCAGTTCAATACTTCAAGGAGACCAAATTAGTTTAGTCACTACACTACCCAGGGAAAGAACATGGCATGTTACCCTAGATCTTCTGGGCCATGAATGCAAAATAAAGATACAGCTAAACCTCTTCAGACTCTATAACAGAAAAAAAAAAAATAATAAAAAAATAGTCTGTTACTCTGAAGTCCAAACGGTAAAATATTTATTTGAAGCTGAAGGATATTTTTCCTCTCCAAATACATTTACTCCATATTTTTCCAAAATTCTCTCCAGGCTTTTACGATCATTCTCCTTATTACTTATTACTGTCTATTAAAATACTGAGTTGTGAAATACACATTTCTTGTACCTGAGGCTATTCTAATTCTTTTCTCTTCTGCGTTTAACTTAGTGTGAATAACAATGTCAGCCCGAGATCGTTCTTTCATCCTACTGGTCAATATATTTATTGAATTAAAAAAAGAGGAATCCTGTACCAGCTGTGTACACCTACTGTGCCTATAACAGCATGCCTTATCTGAGCTGTGTAATCGTTCCCTGATAAGCATAATAGAAAGAAGAGAGATGCTTACAAAGTAAAAACATGGGGCTTACATAACTCAATAAAATATTTCTGATTATAGCCCAATACTAGGTGTAATTAAAACTCAGTATTAGAAAATATCCTAACAGATTAGAAAATATCCTGGACACAGATCAATAGTAAATACCAAATTCACAATTACTTTAAGTATATTTAGTCACTTGCTGCAGGATTCGTTGTAACAATATTCTCAGTCCCACAGATGGGCTCTGTGGCTTTTCTTTCCCAGTCAGACAAAAGTTCAGCCTGTCTACGAACCTTTCTTCAGTGGGGTCTGAAGTTTCCCCATAGAGCACATGAATCTCAATATCCTTAGCATAGTTCTGTTGTCTCGGGACAAAAACAAATTCCCATTCGTCTTATCACCAGTTCAGCTACATTATTGTTAATTAAGCCGTTAATAGATATTTTGGGTGCTGGTGGAGGCAAAGAGTCTGTACTAGCAGACCAACAGCTGATTTACAAACAGCTGAAGCAGCACTAGCTCTGAAGAGGTTTCTTGCTTCAGTACCTGAATGTGCATAAGGCCTGAGAGATTATATCTGGTACTAAACTCTGTCAAGAAGATAACATTTCATTAGATTTGGCAACAAATATTTACATGCTTTTTGCTGCTGTAAGATATAGTTAACCTGCACTGTAGACAAATTCTGCACTAAAGCCAAGTGCCTTATCAAGCAGGAGAGAAAGGTAGATAGACATTGGGGTGTTTCCCTGTAACTAGCGTAGTATACAGCTGAGATTACTACTGCTTTTTTCAATAGCAGGTGCATTCACCCACCAAAGTAGCAATACCACAGAGGTGTAATGATCCTGAGAAACACTGAAGATAAGCTCCTGCTTTCTCTTGTATAAGTCTCATTAGGAAGACCACTTTGCCACACTATTTATCATTGTGATGGGAATGACTTTTCTATCTGCTCTGTGTCAGGACATGTAGCCAGAGGGGAAAATATATATATGATAGTACTTCCCATGTCCTTTCCTGTATCCCAGTATTTGGAGAAATACAGCTAAACTCTTTGTTTTTATCTTTAAAGCATTCAACTACTGTTATCTAATTAACTTACATACCACCAGCTTAAAAGGCTTCTTATTAAGCATACAACAGGGTTTGCCTTCTGTGTGCTAGTGTCTCTCCCCCAGTAAAAGCTCTATGAAAAACAGAGGTGATTGTAACCTTTTTAATCTACCCAAACTAATGATAAAAGATATTACATATGGGTACACATTTTCTTTATCTTATATAAATTGCCATAAAATGACTATAAATGTGTACATAAAAGATATATAACTTTTCCTCTCAGGTTTTCTGATAATAATGTAATTGATTCTACTTACCGATAAGTAAGATGCAGCAGAAGTGAAGTATGGAAAGAACACCAGCAACAATCTTCTGTTTGTCTCCCTGACACAAATTTTCTGCTTCTAAAGCTATTTTATGTAATAGAGAAAGTGGTGTTATCAGGACTTATTGTGAAATCGACTGTGATAATTCATATTGTAACTATGCTATTACTGCTTGTCACCAGTGCAATTACACTCTCTGTCATGATATATCTTCTATTTATATATAATTTAGAAAACCAATAACAGATAAATAATATATCTAGCTAAACTGTTCAGGAGTGAATTGTTGAACTACACATGCAAAACAATTACTTCACAAACAATGCTAGAGGGTACTGGATATACTAAAACTTTCTTTTCATTCTTTATAGATACAGCCAAATTTTTGAAGCCATGGAATATGTAACAAATAATCAAGAAATATCCATTTGTCAAGAATGATGCTAGTAGCAAAACTCACTCTAACTTAAATCACCAGAATTTCCTCCAAGTGTTCACATGTAAGGTGATTCATGGCAATTACAATCCGGTCATTGACTACAACATATTTAAGACAAATATTTTGAACAGAAAACATCATCACAGTCCAAAAACTGATTACTGAAAACATAGACTTTTTATATTGCCTTCTCACTTGAAAACATAGACTTTTTACATTGCCTCCTTACTGCCCCCTCATCAATATTTAAGATTGACTCTTTTCTTTAACAGGACTTGAACCTGAAGAAGTATTAGCTGTACTGAATGGCAATAATCTCTCCCCAGATTATAATAGACAAAGCTACATGAACACATATGTCATCATGGAGTATATGAGGCTATGCAATAACTAGTATTTGCTCTTTGATACAGTCAGTTATCTTGTGAAACAAAAAGTGCTTTTGTGAATGGTAGACAAAAGCCTACATGTTCTTTATGCATGGACTAAATTATTTCTGCTTGACTCAAAGGGAAAGTTTTTCATAGCCCTTGGGAAAGGGTACAGGGAAGAACACTGGAACTACAACACAAATGTCTCCTACTTCCTCACCCCAATCCATTTTTCCAAATCTCTGATGCTCTTCTTGTAACTTAAATTTCTTAAATTTTTCTTACAGCATTGTGGATGAAATAAGTATGAGTGCCTAAAATGTTCAGTTCAGTGCCTAAAATATTCAGTTCATTCATTCTCTGTTGATGTACCCTAATCTCTCACACACAATACATATTTAGAAAACTCTGGATCTGAGCCAGTATGACAATTTCAACAGCATAAATATTTATGATAAATGTGTTAAACTGAATATAAAAGTAAAATAATCCTAAATAAGTTCATCCCAATTGTATTGGAACTTCAACCTATAGAGTGTTTCTTTTTAAATATCTACTGCTATAGATTAGTGTAACTGATGAAGTTAGGAGAAACTACATAATGGACATTTTTTTATCATAGGAAACCAGACCTACTCTGACACATTCATTATTGGCTACTTTTAAAAAATATATAAAAATATACATGGATGGAAAAAAAAACAAAAACAAAACAAACAAAACAAAACACGAAAAACTGTTCTCCATAACAAACCAGGAATAATGTCCGTTTACCCTTTACAAAAAGAACAGCTTACGTTCCACTTCTGGATCCAGATATTGATATCTGCATTTCTATATACTGTTGAACAATATACATTACTTACATAACTAGGAGAATTTAAAAAAATGAACTGAGAAGATACCCTTAGATTAAGAAAGCTTAACTATGTATAATTTTGAAATATTAATGTCAAAAATATATTAGAGAAACTTTCTCCCTGAAGATGCTCAAGGCCAGATTAGGTGGGGCCCTAAAAAACCTCGTCTAGTCAGGTATGTCCCTGTGCATGGCAGGGGAGTTGGACTAGATGGTCTTTAAGGTCCATTCCAACTCAAGCTATTCTGTTACTCTATGATTCTGTGATTATTAGTCTTCTTTGGACCACAGAGAATTTTTTCCTCTTATTTCATGGTATAAACTTTTCACAAATTTTAAGTAAATTTTTCATCTTCTACTTGACAGAAAGCATGCCAAAGTGCTAATAACAACTTATTTCAACTCTTACGTCTCAGCACATTGCCTCAAGAATTAACCGGGTTCATGTTTAATTTTCACAGACAAAAATCGTGTAACCACTGTAGCATCAGTGCTGGTCCCAGAGCAGGACTGGCAATCCTGAGGGTTAGTCACACTGCACTGCCACATACTCCACTCTTTATGGATCCTAAACTTCTTTCAGAGGCACTGTGGAGTGACATTTGACCACAATGGTCCAAAAGCTTTTGACATATCTTTGATACTAAAAGCTGTGACAATGTAAGAACTAATAAAGATCAGTTCTCTCAAGCTTTCTCCCCCAGACAACCAGGTGAGAGTACCCTGAAAAGGTTTTCTAGCCAATTAGGAGCTTTACAAGTTACTGCTGTATGATTTTTTTTAGATTTCTTTATGGTATCTGTATCTGATCCATATAAATGCAGAAATAAATCACAGTGTAGACATCAAACACTCAGAATGTCACTAGTTCATCTAAGCGTCACATGCAATTTCATCAATAACAAACCGGTGTAAATTGTGAGAAAGTTTTTGAGTTAAAGTCTGGTGATAAAGTGTTAAATAAAGCCTCATGTATTTCTGTCATATGATAAACATGCTCTTTATAGTTTAATAAATTGTTCTCTACTAATACCAAAATTCGTGTTTCATTAAAATAAATCCTGTTTCTTGCTGATCAGTTTATAAATGCCTTGGTTTTAAATTTGCCACTTTCCAAGTTCTAATTGATATCACATTTGATAACCTATAATTGTAGAACAATTTTCCAAAAGTGACGTAAACCCAGGAATAGTCCTTTCTATACAAGGAAAAATATTTTCATTCTTGAAGTCTGCTAACTTGTTATTCAAAAAAGAATGTTATATTTGGATGAAACTGTGTTCTACACACTCGATATGGGAGGTCAGAATCAAATAAATGAAGAAAGAAAAAAGAAGAAAATAAAAAGGTAAGTTTGCATTAAGAGTACATTCTTTCAAGTACGGCTACTGAAATACATGGCCTGTTCGTTGCAAAACCCAGGCTTCTAGATGATATGCCAAGGGGTTTTGATTCTTTAAAACAACATCATTAGTAAAAACAGTGAGCTAACACGGGGACAACAGTCTCTGATATGTGAGGCATTTTCCTCTTGGTCCTCTTGGTCTCATAGGCATTTTCCTCTTGGTCTGTTTTCTAAGGCATATGCATGAGACAAGTGTTCCATAAAGGCATTGTCTAATATAAATCCTTAAATACAAAATGCACAGAGGAAAGTGGTTCATATTTCCATTTTTCTTTCACATAGGGGCTGACATTTCTCTAAGGAATTTGTCATGTTTAAGCTATGAGGTTTCTTTTTACATTGTTTAATTTCCTACCAGCCCGGGAAGGACTTTGAAAATTACTTTGGTCATTTTCTTAAGTATGTTTTCTGTTGAAATGTAGGTTTGTGAATTACAGGAAAAAAAATAGAAAACATCTAAGTCTACTTCAACTTCCTTAGCCATGGAAGAAAAGAAAGACAAATTTTACACACAAGAGTCATCTTCAGAATTTTCTTTTCAAAGCAATTCCATTTCTCCCAACAACTTTTGTAATTTTTTGCATTTTAAATTCATGATCCTTATGATTTCCCAAGAATGACTAAATGAAGTCCTGAGCTGGCAGCTACTATTATAAAAACAAATGTTTGCCTACATACGGCTATTTAGAAGAAAATCTTATTGTGGTATGGACGAGAAAAGGGTTAAATTCAAATATGTAATTCAGAAGAGAATTTAAACTTAATGGGTTTGATTCACTGAGCTAAGAAAATCTCTGATTCTTTTTCTTCTCCAGTGAGAGTTTCTTACAGATTCTTCATAGATGCTTTTGTATTGGACATTCTCAGTGGTAGCCACAGGCAGATACAGAAGAGAAGGAAAATACTGTCATGCTTCTCTACAAACAGCATCAGTTTCCCCTTTAGAATATGGAATATTTACAGGCATGTCTGAAGGAGTAGGCTTAGTTATAGAGATAAATTACCATTTTTTTATAAAAAGGAATGTGCATATATATATATATATGATGCAAGGGAAAAGAAAAGCAGATTTCTTTGGTGTATATAGTACCCACTCCAATGTCTGAATGATTTATTTTTGGTTTTGTTGTACAATTTTAAAACAAATTTTATTTGTTTAACGTTATCTCAAATTGTTTTAGCCAGTCTCAACTACATTATCAGTTTAACAAAGTTAACCAATGTGCACTAATAATTTACTTTCTAATTAATTTCTTAAGTTTATTTTTGAGAAAGACTTGCTGCTGCACAACACTTGAGCAATCATTCTGAAGCACCAGAAGGAAATCTGTGACAATTTTGTTTTATACTAATTACAAATTAATAGATGGGAGGGTCTAAATAGATTCCTGTTTATTAAGTTTATCCTGGGGTTCACAATTAATGGATTCCACAGGGCATTGTGGATGCACGGGATAATATTTCATAGATATTTTTACTCTAATATACAAGAAATGTCTGTTGTTTCTTAAAGGATCAAAGGGCACATCTGTCTGGTAAGGTATCTCATGCACTTCTTTCCAGCCTCTCAATATCAGCTTCCTTGGAAATACTACATAAAGCTATGCAGAGAAAGCTCTGCCTCCAGCTCTGCCTCATAAAGCTCTGCCTCCAGAGAAAATACAAATTCATTCCTACAAAAAAAAATAAAAAAATGTAAAAAGTATCTGACATAATGTAGAGCATTTGATTTATAAAGGCAGAAGTAGATAAGTCCATATAGTATCTCAAAGCTAGAAGAAACCAAACTCAACTCTGAATCAGAGTAGCTTTTACAGATACAGAGTTTCTTCTGTGCTCATTTTCCTTAAAAGAAAAAAATTAAAATAGACACTGAATTCACAACACCCTTTGGAAAGATTTTCAATTAGCATTAGATGTTTTTAGCTAAAACTCACAAATCTATTGATTCTTCATCATTACAAAGTCTTCTTCTATCTTAGTGGTCAAGCAGTTCTCTGTTGTGAATTGCCTAATGTCTAATTGTAACAATTTCAGGAGCATAACATACCATCTCCTCTGTAAATGTACATAGAAAATCCAGTTGTAGGTAGCATTAAGGAACAGGAAGAGCTTGTGTGTTTCTGTTTTTCACAGAAACAAGGTTTTCTTTTTACAGTTGCTCTCAGTAGCATCATAGATTTTGTGGCCTATTTCCGTTTATCATTGTATCTGCATCCCCTTAAGTGTAAAGCTACTAGAAAAAATTAGCTTCATGGCTCATTGGTTACTGTTTGCACTATAGTTGCATATACAATAGGACAAAGAAAATGTTTGCCTTACTAACATCTCTCGTTTCTTGAAGAATTCTATTGTGTTAGGAAAATAATATGCTTTTAGTTCTGGCTAAAGAGGGCTATTATAAATGAGGCATTTACATTTATTTCAGTCATTCACATGCTAGTTTTTATTGATTTATTTTTTTAATCTTCCAGAGAAATTTAGTCTGCATTATTATTGTGAATGTGAATGTTCTGCAATTCTAACTCAGACGTATTTTCTCTTCCCCTTCCTTGCCCTCTCCCTCTTCTACTGACAGAAAAGTAGAATTTACTAGCTTCTATCTTTAATCATTTTCTGTAAGGGTTAATAATTTCTATTTACAGATGAGTAAGTGTAGAAAGAAGTCTCTTTACTTGGACATCAGTGTTTTGCCTGGTGACCAGACTTTTAGAAGACAAGCCAGAGTAGTCTATTTACCTGCTCCTGTATATCAAATAATCTCCTGATAGTAAAACCACTGTTATTGGAGTTTATAGTTTAGTTTTATCCAGGCAGAATCCAGTTCACACCCCCAGTGATAGATTTTCAGTTTGAGTCAAGAGGGAAGACAGAGATCTTTTCACGACCATGTTTCAAAAGTGCAAGTCATGTTAAAAAAGATGTGATGGGCTTAAAATTACAAGAAATTTTGAAATAAATTCATGTAATTCTTTTGTAGTTCACCTTCTACTTCTTTTCTTTAACAATAACTGTCTCTTTCACGAGTTTTTGCCATAATACTAAGGGAATGGCAACTCTATATTTAATAAAAAGCATATCCATATATAACACAGTTTTTCTGGACTTGAAAGAAATAAATCAATGACTGTCTAATACAGCAATAAAACTGCAAGACACAAAACTACATAGAGTGCTTGAGTTTGTTGGAAGTTTTTGCAGATCTTGATCCTAACACTACCTTTACCTGTTCTGATCATCCTTCTGAAGTAATTCAAGTCAGCTACGCACCACAAAGTACACACTTTCTATTTAATAGGCAAAGCAAAGAAGTTGCTCAGTATCTGGAAATGTTATTTTTACCAACATATGTACTTAAAAGAAAAATAAAAATCAATAAATAATTTTATTATCAGTACTTCAATTCACAATCAATTAAACCAAATCTTAGCTTTTAGAAAATCATTTACACATTCGATGCTTACTTCCATATATGTTGTAAGATAGAGAGATTATAGGCAGAAGAGTTAAATGACAACACACAAAGGTCCATTCTTAGAGGAACACATGAGAAAAGTAATATTTCTCATATTTCTCAGGCATAGAGCTTCCATCTTCCTACACTATGTCATCCAGAATACATATATTCAGTTTCTGTGCTAAAAATATAGTGCCATGGTAAAGTTGTTGTCTCCATGCTTTTTTTTTTTTTTACAACATAAAACACTTATTTCAGTACCTCCCACTTTTTCTCAGTAACTCACTACTTAAACATGACTTCTGCAGAAACAAATATAGAGGAATTAATAGCTCTTTTTCATTATGTTTAAGGATGTATCAATAACTTAAAAATATATATGGAAAAAGGATGAAACACATTTTAAAATGACTCCTTTGTATCACTTACATACAAGCTGTCCTTTTTTAAATAGTTGTTAATTTTTCAGTAGTGAATTTTTCCTTATTTTTGAAGACACAAAGTGTTTGGCTTTCAAATAATCATTAATAAATCCTAATTAATTCACTATCTTTTTTGTAGATCTATGATGTAAAACAAAACATTAATATTTTTCTGTGACTTCATGTTATATGTTACTTTTTCACTGCAAAACAGTTCCTTCTTTATATGGGACTGAAGGTATCATAATTCCCATTATTAATAAAGGAAAAGATAAAAGTTAATCAATTTAATTTCATTTTTACATCACTAACCTTCATAGCATACACATAAAAGAAATATATTCACAGTATCCATAACTGCATTACCCTCCAAGACATAGAATTGCTAAGAATACTAGATTAAGGGGCAACAAAAAGTACTTGTATATATTTCCTTTCCTTTGGTCACCTATGACTACATTTTTTAAAGTCTACCCTTGTACAGCACTTTGTAGACACAAGGCCACTACAATGTCCCCAAAGTATTTTGGGGGGGGGGTTAAAATCACAGAATGGTTTGTGTTGGAAAGGATCTTACAGATAATCTAAAAAGATGACCTTTATCATCTTAAAGATCATGATATGAACTAATAATGTTCTTGGTTTTTTCCTCTCTTTCTTCTGCTTAAGGTCATACAAGTTCATAATTGGTTCTAAAAATATTTTTTTGCAATAACTAAATAAGAAATGTGTTACTAAAGGGTGTTAGTGTCCTGTTTTCCTAATTTTTATTACCCAGGAATTTCAGTGTTGATTTTCCTACTTGATTTAAAATGCTTCCATTCAAATTCTGATGACCTGCATATCAACAAGCTTTGCAGACCTCCAGTTTTCCTGCACTGATCTCTCTTTCAGATAAGAGTATTTTTAATACATATAACCTGGTAACTGACATTTACTAAGATAACTTTTCAATTTTTTTTCCACCAGTAAGTTTCTTGCAATGAAATCTCGTATCTTAAAATAAGTTTTTTAACACCTAGAGGAAAAGTATATGAATGGTGAAAGAAAACCAAAACTAACACACTTCTAGAAAATTTTTTTGTTTATTCCTTTTCAGAGGGAGTTGATCAAATGCAAGATAATAGAATCAGCTAGGTTGGAAAAGATTTTCAAGACCATTTAGTCCAACCCTTTACCCAGGACTGTCAAGTCTACCTCTAAAACTTAATAACACAACAAAATATATAATAATACATAATACATAATAATACAGCAAAATACATGTTTTCAAGTTCATTCATCCAGAGAGTAATCAGACAAACAGTGGAGGAAAAAAAGTTTATTCTATTTTGAAAGACAGTGTCTTCATAAACAAACAGAGAAAAATGGGAATCTGAAAGCTATATCTTAGGATCTGTTGTGACAGTATTTGTCCAGCTCTCATATGTGTACCATTCAGACTATACGGGCTTTATTGATGTATGGGGTGATTAAATAGATTTGTTGTGCATAAAACAAGAACCATTTATAATACACTAATCATATTGCAAAATTGTGACTTAGAAGTGGTGGGATACTTATTTTAAAATTGAAGATTGCTAAAGCCAGATTAAGGAGTACAGTGGAAAAATGACTGATATAATGGGTGGGGAATGTACTTACAGTTTAGAAAAAGTGAGAACACATCACGATTATACCTACAAGACTGATATTTCTTTGTATCATTTCTGGGGCCACTGGGTATTAAATAATTTTTCTAATTTTATCTGGTTCTCAAACTCAAGTGAATGTTCACTGAAGTGAGTAAAGGAAATTTATACTGTGCATTACTATAATGGAATACTGTTTATGTTATCAACTCCTGCATTGGAGGGTTAACAATCACAGAATCACAGAATCATAGAATGGTTTGGGTTGGAAGAGACCTTAAAGGTCATCTAGTTCCAACCTCTCTGCCATGGACAAGTACACCTTCCATTAGACCAGGTTGATCAAAGCCCTATCCTACATGGCCTTGAACACTGCCAGGGAGGGGCAGCCACAGCTTCTCTGGACAACCTGTGCCAGTGTCTCAGCACCCTCACAGGAAATATTTCTTCCCAATATCCAATCTAAATCTGCCTTCTTGCAGTTTGAAATCTTTTCCCTGTCATCCTTGTCACTACATATTCCCATGAAAAGTCCCCCTCCAGTTTTCCTGTAGGCCTCCTTCAGGTACTGGAAGGCTGCTGTAAGGTCTCCCTGGAGCCTTCTATTCTCCAGGCTGAGCAACCCCAACTCTCAGCCTGTCTTCACAGAGAGGTACTCCAGCCCTCTCATCGTCTTTGTGGCCCTCCTCTGGACTCACTCCAACTATTTCATGTCCTTCTTGTGTTGTTGACTCCAGAACTGGACACAGTACTCCAGGTGGGGTCTCACAAGAGTGGATGAGAGGAGCAAATTCACCTCCCTCGACCTGCTGGTCACACTTCTTTTGATGCAGCACAGGATATGGTTGGCTTTTGGGCTGCAAGAACACATGACTGGTTCATATTGATCTTTTCATCAACCAGCATCACCAAGTCTTTCTCCTGAGGGCTTCTCTGTCTATCCTCCACCCAGCCTGTATTTGTGCTTGGGTCTAGCACAATGGTCCAGCTTCTCAGAAATATATTGGCTTCAATGAAAGTGATACCTGAATATCTAAATAACTGATGATCTGAGGCAAAAAAAGGTGAAGACAAGATACGTGTTGTGTCTATGAGACTTTATATATATATACATATTCCTAGTATTTCAGTGTGAGTGGCCAGTTCACTTACAATCTGGATGGTGCAAATTTTTTGTTTAGCTAAGACGATAGTCAAGACAGTCCATGTATGTAAATATGATTTATGTAGCTTAGGTAAAGTGTGTTACTTCTCCTTCCTGGGCTGAACAACCACAATTCTCTCAGCCTGTCTTCACAGGAGAGGTGCTCCAGCCCTCTGATCCTCTTCGTGGTCCTCCTCTGGACTTGCTCCAACAGCTTTGAGTCTTTCTTGTGTTGGGAACTCCAGAACTGTACTTAGTACTCCAAGTGGGGTCTCACAAGAGCAGGGTAGAGGGGGAGAATCACCTCCTTTGACCTGCTGTTCCACTTCTTTTGATACAGACCAGGATACCATTGGCTTTTCAAGCTACAAACACACATTGCTGGCTCATGTTGAGCTTATCACCAACCAACACCATCAAGTCCTTTTCTTCAGGGCTGTTCTCAGTCCTTATTTCACCCAGCCTTTAATTGCGTAATTATTTAAATATATAAAGTGTCGTGTAAAATAATAACACATATACTCAAGCAGAAATACAGTGAAAACATTCAACAAAATGTACAGGTCATGCAATCACTCAAATAAGGAGTAATTTTTATTTATTTATGTTTTAAAATTTGGTCATCAGGGGTCAGCCAAATTACTTAGTTTGTGTCTCAGTGATGCACAAGCTGAAATGTGGATTAATCCAAAGAATATTATCAAGATAGAACTACTAAGGTCAGAATTTTTAATTGTGGGTGTCTGTAGGCTAAGTGATATCTAATTAAATTGGTACTGGTTATTGTATTAAATGTTAATTGAATTCCTAGAATGTTCCTCACAATTATAACATATTAGCATGAATGAAATTGCATAGTTAATGGATTACCAAATTTATTTTTCCTTAGTTCATTACTTTGCAGCTAGGTTTTCTTATATTCTCGCTTAATTTCTGTAAACCTACCCATTGCTCATTTATACTGTAGAATATAGTTCCTTGGAAGCATTAGGCAAGTGAACTTGAAACACACACCTGTGACCCCAGTTACTGGATTTAAATATTCTCTATCTTTATTCAAATATAGAGACAGGAAAACACATAAGTCCATAAAATACCTGTAGAGTTTATGCCTTCTTAAATACAACATATGATCAAATAAAAATAAAGCTATACCGATTTAGTTGCACAATATTTGCTACACTGCCGAAAACTACAAGTTTCTCAGGTGCTTAAAGGATAGCTGTATAATTTAGCAACAATTCATCTTAGCTGTAGAGTGTTATGGTTTGAAAGGGGCAGACAAAAATCTTATTGGCTTTTGCTGCCAGGACCCAGTGAATGAGAGGTGGAGTTTAGGCCCCTGTTGTGAAAGGGGTCTGGGTGTCAGGTATCAGGTATCAGGTTCCAGTATTCCACCCATTTCCTGTCAGACTCTTTAAAAGCCAGGAGGACGGGGGTTGGGG
>VZRW01007739.1:11445-40727 GCA_013398125.1 Aegotheles bennettii | reverse complement strand
TGGCTTGCCCTTGCCGTTTTGCTAAACCAACACATAGAGCAATTCTATATTCAGTTCATAGAACTGCTTGTAGTTTTCACTGAAATGCAGTAGAAATACCAACCTGGCTCCAGGAATCAAAATTGACTTTCTGGGCAAATTAAGGTCTCTACAGTATTTAAGATTCAGAGACCCTTATGGTCATTTCTGCAATTAACCTACAGAAGCAATGAATTCATTTGATATGAGCACTGGACAAGAAATGAAGTGTGGATCCTTTTCCACTTCTACCATTACCTTGTATTAACAAGTCAATTTCTTTTTTTATTTTTTTTCCTGTCTATTAATGTTTCTATAGTTTTTGAATCATAATTTGCTCAGAAGTATATTCTAAAACAGCTATGAAATATCAGTATCTTGGTATGTTTACTTAGCTAATTAATTTTTATCCTGCAGTCCTCAAAAAGAATATAGGCAGTACCAGCTAGGGTAGAAAAACAATTCACTAGAGTCTTGTTTGTCTTAATCATACTTGTAATATATTTTTACTGCCTGAACAGGAGTATTTTATCAGAAAAATTCCCTAACACTATATAAACTAAAGGATCCCTTGTCAAAGACAGTTCTGTCTGTGTGATAGGAACCCTGATAAGGAGCAGAGTGGGTGTGTTGGTCCTATATATGTTTCTCTCTGACATTTCTTGTTTTTCCTTTGACAATTTTGACCAGATCCTCAAATTTTCAATATGTCTAGGATGCTAAAAAGGACAGAATGTGAGTGTGGAGACTTTTGGATTCTGAAACATATTTACTGATGATTTCTTATGAATGATAGAATAAAATATAACAGCCAGTTATTTCTTACCTGTTGTTCACTGTCTTTTATAGAGGGTAATAAAAAGCAAAAAAAANNNAAAAAAAAAAGGAAAAGAAAATTGCACTTTTCAGAATCAGAGAATATAAAGTTGTAGTACAGAGAGATTCATTTTCTACCGATAAGCACCAGCACCAAATGCCTTTCTACAACTATTCTTTTTCAAGCTCAGCAGTTTTTCAGGTCACCTTTCTTTTTACAAGTATTGTTTGTTGTCTTTTCTCTCTCATTCATCATAAGCTGCTGATATGAACTTCACAGGCTATCTCTAAGCTAATTATGAAGATTTATTTCCAAGTAACTAGGATTCCTCTGGCCATTTACTCATTCTCAAATAAGGACCTCTGTCCCTTTCACTTCCACATTATTCATCCTTGAAAGAAGACCCTTACAGAACTCTACAAAGCTGTCATAATAATTTACTTCAGTAAGATTCCCATCATTACAACAGTGCCTACAAGAAAAGCAGATCTCTGGTTTTGCTGAGGTTCCCACTTTTGAGGTTGACAAGTACTGTCTTATTTTTTCTTGGCATACACATCTCAAACTAAATTTAGATTTTGTTCATACAAGAACAAGACACAGATTGTATCTAGCTCATGAAAATCAGCACTACCACAGCCTGGGTTCCTCAGACTTGTTTCATTAAGCCCAGCTGTGGACATGGATGTATAGAAATAGCTGATAAAGCTGGTGCAATAAACCAGGTAGAGCTACAAAAGTAACATGTTTGTGGTGTTTTTTCTTCTGGATATAGCTGGCAATCACAAACAAGACTGTAGTAACCAACACATTTTCTGGCTTGGATTTGCCACCTAGTTCATTGTCCTCATTTAGTTCTTGATTTCTTGGCATGATGATAATAAACCACTTCTCTAAATTAGAGACACATGGACCTGATAGATGGACCACTCTATGGATAAGGTATTGGCTAGATGGTTGCACTCAAAAAGTTGTGCTCAACGGCTCGATGTCCAAGTGGAGATCAGTGACAAGTGGAATTCCTCAGGGGTCAGTGCTGAGACCAGTGTTCTTTGACATCTTTGTCAGTGATATGGATGGTGGGTTTGAGTGAACCCTCAGCAAGTTTGTCAACACCACCAAACCGTGTGTTGCAGTTGAAGTGCTGAAGGGAAGGGATGGCATCTAGAAGGACCTGGACAAGCTTGAGAAGTGCGCCCACGCAAACTGCATGAAGTTCAACAAGGCCAAGTGCAAGGTCCTGTACATGTCTCAGGGCAATCACAAGCACAAATACAGGCTGGGTGCAGACCAGATTGAGGACAGCCCTGAGGAGAAGGGCAGTGTTGGGTGATGAAAAGATCAATATAAACCAGCCATGTCCACTCACAGCCCAGAAATCCAACAGTATCCCAGGCTGTATCAAAAGAAGAGTGGACAGCAGGACAAGGGAGGTAAATCTGCCCCTCTGTTCTACTCTTGTGAGACCCCACCTGGAGTACTGTGTCCAGTCCTGGAGTCAACAACACAAGAAGGACATGAAATAGTTGGAGTGAGTCCAGAGGAGGGCCACAAAAATGAGAGGGCTGGAGCACCTCTCCCATGAAGACAGTCTGAGAGAGTTGGGGTTGTTCAGCCTGGAGAATAGAAGGCTCCAGGGAGACCTTACAGCAGCCTTCCAGTACCTGAAGGAGGCCTACAGGAAAACTGGAGAGGAACTTTTTATGAGGGCATGTAGTGATAGGACAAGGGGGAATATTTTCAATCTTCAAGATGGTAGATTTAGATTTATATTACGAATAAATTATTTCCTGTGAGGGTGGTGAGACACTGGAAGATGTTGCCCAGAGGGGTTGTGGATGCCCCCTCCCTGGATGTGTTCAAGGCCAGGCTGGATGGGACTTTGAGCAATCTAGTCTAATGGAAGGTGTCCTTGTCCATGGCAAGGAGGTTGAAACTGGATGATCTTTAAGTTCCCTTTCAACACAAAACATTCCACGATTCTATGAAAAAAAACAAATTTACAAATATGGTTTCATGGAGTTTAGACACAGATTTTTTATTTGTTGGCTAACTTAAAAGAATGTTTTAAACATTATATTGTTTTAGATAGTTAAACACATTACCTGTGTTCTCCACTTTGCATGTAAATAAATCTGTGAGGACAGAATGGGTATTTGTTCCTGAAGATTGACAGTACTGATAAAAATATTGCTGTTCACAGGCATTTTGTATTACATTTCCTAAGAATCACATTTCACAACATTATTTTCTTTTTAAAGGGATCATATAAGTATCTTTTTAATACGACTTCTTATGAAATTGAGTTCTCAGCAAGTGCACATAAATTCAAAGCCAAGCTTCATACAATGACCAAGGCCATGGCTGAAGACATAGAAAATATAGATACAAAAGTTTTTCTTGCTTTAATAATGATTGCAAGAGATGTTTAGGATACTGTCAGTTCTACTAATTGAGCATATTTTCTTTATGGTAAGGAAAAGTTCTCAATGGGTTAAAACTTAAAGAATTCCTTTTCTAGTTGTTCAGTGAAGTAGTGAAAGATGACTGGAGCCTAGTATTTCCTATACAACACCAGTATTTCTTATACAAATCTTTTTCATAAATTGTGAAATAAAATTATGAAAATACACAAAACTTATAAAAAATTGATCTTTGTAAAACCCTTATTTATCAATACTACCCTAAATTTCAAATAATGAAACACATCCCTTATAAATATCAGCACAAATATTGTAAAGTTTTTGCTATTTGATCATTAACAATGAGTGCTAATGTCAACATTTCTGACAAGTTACAAATATAGTGAAGTGATGTCATTTTCGCAGTAGCACATTTAAACAAAAAGTGTGATATATTTAGCTTTTTGACAGTAAAACCTGTGTTTTCTTTTTTTATTTTCCTTCTTTCTTTTTGTCTTTCCTTAGATGATAACAACCTGAATATGTTAGTGGATTGAGTTAAAGTTTGTCACTATAAGTAAATGCAGAGGACTGTGTAAAGGTTAGTCTTAAAAGCAGGAGGCTGATTTAGTCAGCAGGCCTCATGAAAAACTTAAAAACTTACCTTAATTTCACAGCTGTGCACCACTTCTTTTTGAAGGATTGCTGCTGACCTTCACCATTCATGGGTAAGCATCAGCTTATGCCACAGTCAAAGACAGAAACTCCACAGCAAAATATCTCTCCTTACCCTTGCCTCATCTGAAGATGAGCCTGAAAGATAATCAGTGCCTTTCATCACCTCCATGGGGGCCTGAAGGTGACTGCTCTGTGTGAAGCCGAACCACATCGGCCTGCCTGACCCTAAGGGTTGCTCTGCCAAGAAGCAGAGAGGGGAAAGATGCTTTGCTCCCTGGTTTTCAGAAGAGGCTGCTCTTGTTCAGAGTGAGGCATCCCTCAGTCTTCCAGAGTGGTACACAGTGAGAGGCTCACTTACCAGCTGGGACTCCATGTAGGTAGGAAACTCGGGCTGTCCTACCATAGGGTCTTTGGGGTGGGACCCCATGGTGTTGGAACACCTGGGCTATCTTCTTGCCATGCAACCCAGCCATGCATTGGGAATCTGGAGCCAGACAATCCAAAATGTGCTAAAAGTCTGTGCTTCTGTTTTCCAAGCCCCCTTAAATAATCCTATACAGTCTAAAGGCTTTCACTGCTCTTGTCCCAGAGCTGGAAATTAGGAAATCACCAAGATGTGGCATAAAGTTTCACATCTGTACAGAATCACAGAGGCAATAAATCTCTCAGTGGTCAATGACTTGTGCTTGAAATAATTCTTATTATTCTTAGTCACACTAAAAAAATGCTGAATGGCAACAATCTGCTTGATTTTTCAAGGACATGTTCATATCTCCAAAACAGATTTATTACATTACTTACATTGAAGCATCACTGGCAGGTAAAGATTAAGGAGACACAATATCTAGTTTAACCTCAACTATACCACAGTCCACCTCCAAGATATCCAAGTTCTTTTCAGTTCTTTTTACTGTTTCTGTCTTGCAGAAGATTCCTGACACTCGGAATATTTCTGAGCAGGTGTCATCGACCCCACTGTTTCTTCTTTCCTCAGCTGTTATGTTTCAGAATGAACTGTGATGGTAGACTGAAATATTAATCCTGGAAGCCTGACTGGAGAAAGATGAAAGCCATTAGTCTTTTACAGGACAAGCAAGTAGGCAACAGCCTTAGATGCTTTTATGGTACAAACCACAGAATTCCTTAACACTGAGTCTTTCACCTTGCACATTTCGCCATCCCAATTTTCTATTTGTCACACACCTTGTAAAATTTCATATCTCAGCTATGTTCCCCTATTTCAGATAGATAATGGGAAGCAAATCATAGTCAATCAAGCATGTTTTTCAGGTGATCTTGGGTAGCTTTCCCAGCCAACTGCACTCCTTTCTGTGCTGTAGCTCACCAACCAAGAGCTTCTTGGATATGTATGTATCATTAATCTGAACTCTAGGTCTAAAGCCACAGCATCTGTGTCTCCCTTATTAAATCTTAATAGACATTAGTCGTCATGAAATGACACTTCATCAGTACTTAGCTTCTGTGACCACAGATAAATTTAAACAAAAAAATATATTTATAAACAAATGCATATAACTGTCATTTCTATAATTTATTAGATGCTATTTAACTGTTTATATTTAAATATTTTTCATCTGTATTAAGCTGTGAATTATAACTTTTTGTCCCTTTTGTTTCTTTTTCATAACTTTAAATCTAATCTGGATTAACATAGAAAGAGTATTAATCTCTCTGTTACCTGAAAGGTTATACTTGAATCCAAGAATTTCCATTGTAAAATTACAAATGAATGTACAAAATTATTGTTTGTGTGATAAAAGATATTTCATTTACAAAATAGTAAATGCTGGCTACATCTTTCTTTAAACTAACCTTCCTGACATTAGAGAAGGTAGGTTTGGCTATTATTATACTTTTTCCAGTGAATAAAATTGAAATAATTTTTTCCGGTCTGGTCATTTGTGTATGTTATGACTGTTTGAAAAACATGCTCAGAGAAAGTAATGCACTCATCAGCTATGGAGCACTTTCAGAAAACCCAGGCAGGACTCCCTGTGCTTTGATTCCTGACCAAGAACATCAACCCCATAGCTATAGAAAACGAAGCTAAATGTCAGTTTGCTTCAGGGCAGTATCCCTCTGTTGAATGCACAGCAGGCACAGGAAAGATTCATTACCAAAGACACCTTTCAGCTGATGGGGATACGGCATTAATTCTTTACAGTGGCTTTTCTGCTTTCGCCTTCTACAGATGCCTTCCTTGGAACCAGCAGTTGTGTCTTTGAGTCACCTTTCTATGAGGCATTGATAAGCCTTCCAAATTTTCATGTCGACAATGACAGTTTGAATACAAACATTTAATCTTAGTTGAAATCAACGACCTGGATGAGGGTACAGAATGTATCCTCAGCAAGTTTGCTGATGGCACTAAACTGGGAGGAGTGGCTGACACACCAGAAGGTTGTGCTGCCATTCAGCGAGACCTTGATAGGCTGGAGAGCTGGCCGGGGAGAAACTTCATGAAATTCAACAAGGGCAAGTGCAGAGTTTTACATCTGGGGAAGAACAACACCATGCACCAGCACAGGCTGGGGGCTGACCTGCTGGAGAGCAGTGTAGGAGAAAGGGAACGGGGGGTCCTGGTGGACAGGAGGATGACCATGAGCCAGCAATGTGCCCTTGTGGTCAAGAAGGCCAATGGCATCCTGGGGTGCATTAGAAAGGGGGTGGTTAGTAGGTCAAGAGAGGTTCTCCTCCCCCTCTATTCTGCCTTGGTGAGGCCACATCTGGAGTATTGTGTCCAGTTCTGGGCCCCACAGTTCAAGAAGGACATGGAACTGCTTGAGAGAGTCCAGTGCAGAGCCACTAAGATGATTAAGGGAGTGGAACATCTCCCTTACGAGGAAAGGCTGAGGGAGCTGAGTCTCTTTAGCTTGGAGAAAAGGAGACTGAGGGGTGACCTCATCCATGTTTACAAATATGTAAAGGGTGAGTGTCAGGACGATGGAGCAAAGTCAGTGTAGCAAAATATGTGTGATTTTTTGTTTCAACAGAAACAGAAATACAGATGCAATTCAGCATAATTGAACTGGAAAATGTGTATCAATATCGAGTAAACTAGTTCAGCTTACTAGAAATAAAATGGTTACATTAGTGCAGAAAACCACTTGGGATTAATTAATCATGAGAATCAAGGATGAACTATGCAACACAGATATCCCCTTAGTGTGACTATTTTTGAGCCATATACAATTACTGCCTCACTGAGAGAAAGTCAGTTTTACAGAGGTTATTTTGTCTTCATTTCTTTTAATTCTAATTTTTCCATATTTACTCTGGCATGCAGTCCCTCCTCCCCCCTCTGTCTTCCACTGAGTCCAGCAGCTCTGAAGTGCCAGCAGCACAGATGGAGGTTATCTCTTTTTCTTTCCTGAATCACAAACCTCATTCTTCAGCATACAAGTCTGTCACTATTTGCAGATGTATATATGACAGAAAACCACATCCAAGAAGATTCATAAATAGACAAAGGACTCTTTCACACAGTGAGTGCATGGACAGACATCCACAGTGGTAGGCCTTCATTTTCTATTCCTCAGCTCATGTCAAGTTACACTGTGTAAAGAGTCCATACACACCACACTACACCCATAACTCTTGGTAATAATGCTCAGGCTGTACCACCCATAGGATGGATATGAAGACGAAAAGCACTGAACACTCCTGTCTCTTGCAGCATGACTATTTCTAACAAAAATTACAATTTGAAAGTATGGTTATTCTGAAACAAACTTCCATATGAAACAAGCCTTCATTAGAGAAATCATGGCTATTGTATTTCTTTATGCATCTGTCTTTCATCAGGCTTGTTACAAGCAGATCCCTGAACCACCTACAGATCATCCATCACTATTTTCATAAAACATGTAGGCAGTTATGTTTGTTAAAAAAATGAAAATTCCTATTTATCATTGTACCTTGATCCTACATGATTTGAAATTCACCTAACTGAATTAAATACTTGCTGTGGGTTGTGACTTTGCACACAGGAATCTGCATTTAATGAACCTTCTAGTAGAATCTCAGTAAAAAATAAATGAATCAACTTATAAACTCCCTTGACCTCTTCATTGCATATACAGGTTCCTCTGACTATTTCTCATTCTAGGTGAGTATTCATCTACCTTTCCCATATTTTTAAGATATATTGCTGGTTGATTTTCTTACGTTGTTTGTTCTTCACCACATAAAAGGCCAATTGTCTTATTTTTTTTTTACCTACTGTATCCTTACATTGCGTGATCCCACTTTTATCTGCAAAAGTTTCTTTACAGTTCCAAAGTAAGATATAATTTCAAAATCAGGAGAGTGGATGCTTCAAGCACCATTTCCACATTTCTCATTAAATTGTTTCTGTAGCATCTAGCACTTCACATGCTGAATAAGAAATGATACAAAGATATTCCTCCTCTCTATAGGCAGCAGAAGAAGTATATGAAGCCCGCAGAAAAACTTGGTTATTTTTCTGATGTTCTGTGATTCTTCTGTTCTTTGCATAGCAATGACATGATTTCTGTTACCAAGAGGAGAAAGGTGTGAGGCTGGGAAAGTGAGTGTTGCCTTCACAGGGTAATTACTTCATCTCAAGGCAGTGCTTATAAGCACAACTTTGATCTGATAGCTGCAGCAGTAAAGTACTATGCTGGGGATGAATCAACTAGTATGTTCTACTCAAAAGCCAGTCCCTATCACCTTTGAAGTCAACATCAGAGGGCTTCAACATGTGTCTAAGTTCCCTGCCAGCATGGTCACAACTGTATATTCAGTATTATGCTTTGGCTAGCTTAGCTATTCTGATACTCATTGAATATTTTGTTTCTAGGCAGTATGGCTTTTTATTCCACTGTATTGTATAATTTTCACTCTTCACCCAAAATTAAACAATGTTTTCTGATGTAAAAAACTCAAATACTTACCACATTCAAACTATTGCATATTTAATGGATGTTTATTGATGAAAATTCTCAGGCTTTTAAGCCAACATAATTTACAAAGCTCTTAAGAAGCAGTCTTAAGAAGTAAAAATATTTTTCCCTTTCTATTTTTAAAATAAAAGAAATTCTTACCTACTGTCTTCCAAAACAAACAAGCAAACAAAAAACTCCACTAAAGCAAGAGTTCAGCAGGTTATAGTTTTCATGCTCTCTGCCATTCACAGTACGTTTGTATAATTACCTGTTCATTTTATACTTCTCATTTTTTTTATTATAAAACTCTTGAACTTGATGTTGTCTCCGTATTACAGCTCCACTGTTTCTGCAACCAAGACAAAGAAGAACCACATGAACAGAAATCTATTGGAATTAATGACTGACTGATCCAAAGAAAATATCCACGAGTAATGTGCTAGCTTCAAGTTATTGAAACAGCCACCAAAGATATTATTCAGAAATAACAGTCTGAATTGCCCATCAACATTTAATATCAATTCTGCAAGATAAAGTTAAAATTAAATGGAAATGGGAGAAAACCAAAAGAAAATATTTGACTTTGTTTGGACAGAAGGAAACATTTGTTATAAAACCTTATTTAATAAACTGATGTTATAGTTCTACCAAAGCTCACTTTCAGTGTAGCTGTGAGGATATCAAGATATCCTTATACTTCTAGAAATAATTCAGAAGCATGTAATGAATCTATGTGTTTGTGTATTCAGACAAATATTTGGCAATGGTTCTACTTTATACAGATGCCATTATTCATGAAAGAACAGAATATTAATTCTTCCTTACTAGTTTTTAATTATTTACTATTTTGTGTTTGCTATTCCATTTTAAATGTTTCAATCATTTTTGAGATGACTTCGATAAGAAATTTTACACCACAAATAAGAAAGAACAGATGGTAATATGAACAGCTCAAAGGATTACTTTAAATCATCAAACATCTGAATTACTAGCTTATATTCGAAAATATCTACCCTACCTCAAGGTTTATTTCCATGGAGGCATTCAAAAAAAAAAGAAATTATTTAATGTGGCTTCATTAAACCACATTAAAACCCTTTATAACCACTTTCTTATGGAAGTGAACATCCTTCAGTACCACATACTTTAATTATTTGGGGAGTTACCAGAAACAAAATTTAATTAAGGCCACATTAAGTCAATGTGAAAGTACTTTGCAGAGGGACTTGAAGCATTTTAAGTAACTGACTTTAAAAGTAAAACAAGACTAGTTATCCTTTTCACCCGGTGAAGACGTATCAACATTTTTCACCTCGGCTTAGTTCTCACCAATTCTTTGATGATTCAGCAAATACGTTGGCAAGTCTTGGATTCACTCACTTTATTCAATAACAGATACTGGCTTACATTTTATATCTTCTCTTCCAAATGAACAAACTTGTATCTACTCTGTTGGCACTGAGCTCCGGCTCTGTCTGTGGGCCAAATATAATTATGAATAAAGTATAGAGGTTAAAGAGAACGAAAAGACAAAGAAAAAATGTTAAGATTTGTTCTTCTGGAAGTTAAAATTCCTCACAGAGAAAGTTATCAAGAATTCAGCTTCTAAGACTTCATTGAAAGTTTTCAATTCCCCAGATGGCATTTGCTTATACTGAAAACATAAATGAAAAGTAGGAAATTATAGATAATACTTTGTTAAGGAGAAGTTCTACTTTTTTGTTCGATTAAAAAATAACTTTCTTACAAACAATGAAATCTGTTATTTTATATTATCTATTTTATGGAAGTTGGAGCTCACAAAACAAATTTTCCTCTGAGTACCTCAAAGGTTTGTTGTCACTGTAGTACATAGTAGTAGTGCATAAATGAATCGAGTGATTCTGTACACACTGGTGTCATGTCCAGATATGAAAGTGACAGCATGCATACAGACTGGGATCGACACAGTCATCTCAGTAAATTACAACATTTGAATAACATTATTCATATTTCATTAATTCCTGTAATTATGTAGCAAACAATTTCTATAATCAAAAGTAGTACTCAGCAGGACTATGATTTTTAAAACTTGAATTAACAGATTAATTATTATTGAAGTGTATCATAAATGTGTGATTGATTTTAGCATGATATTTAAAAAAAAGATATGATAGTAAGAATAAAACAAAACTCAAACTCTGGAAAAGCAGAGCTACATATTTCATGAAACCAATGGGAAATCAAACAGCCAAAGACAAAATCCACAAGTTTAGACCAAGCAAAATAGAATATCTAACACATGCATTTCTGGAATGTCCATTTTATGCCAGCTGGTTCACACACCCAATCCAAATACGTGTCTATTTTAGTCCTTCTTCGCACGTATTTTCCCACTGTATAGTCTAGCTTTCAAAGGTGTGGTATATACTGCTGATGTTTGCTGAATGTTCTTAAGACACAATTTCCCAAATTTGCATGTTCTTCCTTCACACATACAACCCCCCCACCTCCTTTTCTGACATAGTAAAGAAATCACATCCTAGCTGTGATCCAATGCTGAAACACAAGTAATTATATGCTTTGCATATCAGAGATCAGAGGCACAAGGGTGACAGATGCTTCACTGGACATTTGAGTGATCCTATACTTTTGGAGCAGCTACTGAATGGAAGTTCGGGTTAATAGAAATCTGAAATGCCACTAAATTTCTATGCTTCTCTACCAAACCAATTTGTTTATGTTTAAATAAAAGAATAATGAGAAGTAAAGTAAATTTATTTATATTTTTAATGTTGGTCAAATTTATAAAAACTGTACTGATTTGGACATCTCATCTGAATGTCATATGGTAAAAGACCTTGTCTCTCTGTCTACAGTGCTGGCACAGCAACCATTCACTCCAGTGAGATCTCAGCACAAACAGAATTACACAGAGAAGTAGCTGAAATTAGAGTCTGTTTTTATTTCTGTATACAGGTGTGCACTGAGTCTAGCAGAGATGGAGTAGACTTTCTTCACAGCAGCCCATATGGTGCTGTATTTTAGATCTGTGACTGAAACAGTGTTGATAACACACCAGTGTTTTAGTTGAGCAGCGCCTACAGATCACCAAGGCCTCTCTGTTTCTCACTCTGCCCCTGCACTCATTCCCCCAGGAGCAGGTTAGGGGTGGGCAAGAGACAAGGAAGGAACAGAGATGGGACAGCCAACCCCAGTCGATGAAAGGATTATTCCATACTGTACAAAGTCATACTCAGGAATAAACCTGGAGAGCAGTTCTTCCAAAGCAGCCATTGCTCAGAGACTGTCTGGGCATTAGTCTGCTGATGGGAGATGATGAGTGATCACCTTTCTTTGTTTGTTTGCTTTTCTCTTTCCTCCACTTATTAAGCTGTCTGTCTTGACCCATGAGTTTTTCCTACTGTTGCTCTTCTGATCCTTTGCCTCACTTGACTGGTGGTTGGAAGCGAGCAAGCACCTATTCACTGCTTAGCTGCTGGCCAAGGTAAACCCACCAAAAATATTACATTTAAATGTAACTTACACCCAAAGATAGACAAGGTTGAGAGTTCCTATATAATTTATCTCTAATTATTACTTTTTCCTCATCACAATACTTCCTAATATTCTTTGTCTGATCAGATTTCATTTCTGACAAATTCTAATTTATGCCACTAGGTTAGAAGATCTCACTCTTCACTGTATTTTTCACTTTATTCAGAAATATTGGTGGTCTCCTAATTATTATTAAAACAGCATGTAGAAATCAGTTTGTTGTTATTAGTTTTCCTACTGCCAAGTGGTTCACAAACAGCTTTTCAGTTTTTAAAATGTGATTCATGAATTTCAACAAAAAGAATACCACCCATTGTGCTCAGTTACGAATTTATGAAAATTTGTTTGATGGACATCTAAGTGTGTGTCCATCTGCTTTTAGTGTAGAGTATTGATATTAATAAGACTATGAATATGTTTGCTGATGTCAGATCACACAGTTACCTACTGCTGAAAACCGTGGTTAGACTAATGGCTTAAGTGGTGGAATACAAAATAAAATTTCAGTTATTCATTAACTGTAACTATAACATAGGGAAAGTATTGAAGGATGAGCAAGATACAGAAAGAGCAGATAAATCTCACAAGCAAAGCATTTGAGCATGTATAAAAGAAGAAATGGTTGAGCACCCTGTTGGCACACATGAAAACCATCATGCTGAAGAAATTGCTTGGGTACAGCCTTGAACACTGGATTTTCTTTTATTAATTCTTTCTTTTATTATCTTATCCAAGATTAATTGAATGTATTACATCCTGGTTTTAGAAGTGTAACAGATGTTCAATTTCTAGAACTATAAGGAATGGAGATTTTTCTTTCCATGAACACCGATCACATCCATCCAATATTTCTATTCTCAACATTTTAGTCCAGAGTCAACTCAGAGTTTAGAGTAGATACCATATCTGTCACCTAAATTAACACTTCTCTCTGATCTTACATGCTATTTGTATCCTCCTGAATAAGCATAACCAGAAAAAAACATTAGACAACATTTTGGAATATCAAATAAAAGTGTATTTCTAGATACCTCTGTGGAAGAATCTTATCTTCAACAGTAACATTTCAAGTGTTTTGCTTTGATACATATTAAGGGCAAGTCAGAAATTAAAATGTTCTTTCCTGCACAAAGGGTCTGTTGTCAAATACACATTCACTTCTTATAGCAGGTTCCTATGATTATTACTCATAATTTAGCAGGCAGAAGAAGGAGAATAGCAATTGCTCTTTACTTTCCAGTCTAAAAAAGTGTTCTACTTAATGAAGGAGGTTGTGCTTTGTCTGTACAGTATCTACACTATAAACAGGTGAGTAAATTGAAATCTGTAGAAATGAAAGAAAAATTAATAGAAAGTAGCTCTTATGGGAATATTCTTCCAAACAGCCTGATCTTCTGTCTTTTAAGCTATGTAGTGGATAATTAAAAGGCAAGTAAAGGTCATTGATTAATGATTTATAACTACTGTCAATTAAGTAATTTGTTCTGTGAAAGGAACACGATTCTTACAGATTGTAAGAAGTCATAGAATCATAGAATATCTCAGTTTAGAAGGGACCCATAAGGTTCATCAAGTCCAACTCCAGGCTCCTCAGAGGGCTACCTAACACTAAACAGTATGACCAAGAATCTTCTTGAAATCTGACAGGCTTGGTGCCAAGACAACTTCCCCGGGGAATCTGTTCCGGTGACCAACCACCCTCTGAGTGAAGAATCTTTCCCTAAGGTCCAATCTGAACTTCTCTCTGATGCAGCTTCATTCCATTTCCTCATATCCTATCTCTGGTCGTCAGAGAAAGATCAGCATTTCCTTCTCTGCTGCCCAGCTTGAGGAAATTGTAGACTGCCATGAGGTCACCCCTCAGCCTTCTCCTCCTCAAGCTGAACAAACCAAGTGACCTCAGCTGCTCCTCTCAAGTCTTGCCCTTGAGACTTTACACCATCTTTGTTGACCTCCTTTGGACACACGCTAATAATTTGATGTCCTTATTATGTTGAGGCACGCACAACTACACACAGTGTTTAAAATGGGGCTGCATCAGTGCAGTGCAGAGTGGGACAATCACCTCCCTTTACTGTTGGGTTGTATCTAGAGGATGATGGCATATTGATGAACCAGCCATTTGATAGCCTTTTGATTAAACACACAGCCACATACCAAAGGTCTTCTCGAGGAGCAGGAAACAGGAAGAACATCAATTGTTTCCAAGTCTGACACAGGAAGGGACACAGGAAGATAAACCAGGAAGTAAGCCAGCCCTACTTCCGGATGACGTGTACAGTGTATTACCAGGAAGTAAATGGACCAACGGGAGCGTTGCTAGTGCGCATGACTGCCCCATGTAAGAGGGACGTTAACCAATCAGAGAGCACGTATTAGGCGCGTGATACAAATGTATATAAGGGATAGTTAAGTAAATAAAGAGGTCTTGTGCCTGATTTACATTGAATCTGCAAAGTCCATCGTTAATTCCCCCGCACTTTAGTGGCTTGCTATGCTGTGCTTAATGCACACCAGGACACCACTGGCCCTTTAGGCTACCAGCATACACTGTTGACTCATACTCAACTTGTCATCAATCGAATCCCCATATTGCTTTCTGTGGGACTGCTCTCCAGCCTTTCATACCCCAGTTTGTGTGTGTAACCAGGACTACCCCATCCCAAACAGAGAATCCTGCACTTGCTCTTGTTAAATTTCATGTAGTTGGTGATTGCCTATCTCCCTAGTCTACCCAGCTCTCTCCGTAAGACCTCTCTACTCTCAAGGGACTCTATAGCTCCTCCTAATTTAGTATCATCATTAAACTTACTTAACATACATTCAAATTCTGCATCCAGATAATTTATAAAAACATTAAAGAGCATTGGCCCTAAAAATAAGTCCTGGGGAACCCCACTAGTGACTAGCTACCAGCCTAATGTAACCTCATTTACTAAAACTCTGTGAGCCCTACTCATCAGCCAGTTTTTCAATGAACACATTATGAAATCATCTAGCTAAGCGATGGACATTTTGTCCCGAAGGATACTGTGAGACACATGATCAAAAGCTTTGTTAAGATCCAAACCCATCATATCTACTGTCCTCCCTTGGTCAACTAGATGGCTAACCTTGTCACATAAAGAAATTATCTTGGTTAAGCAGGATTTTCCTTTCGTGAACCTGTGTTCATGATGACCAATGACTGCATTGTCTCTCAAGCATTTTTCATGAACTCCTAGAATAACCTTCTCCATAATTTTACCAGACACTGAAGTGAGACTGGCAGGTCTGTAATTACAAGGGCCTTCCTTCTTATCCTTCCGGAATACTGGGACAGCATTTGTCAGCTTCCAGTTGACTGGGACCTCTCCAGACTCCCAGAAGGTTGAAAAATAATGGAGAGAGGTCTCACAATGACACCAGTCAGCTCGTTCAGTACCCTGGGATGAATCACATTGGGTCCTGTAGGCTTATGTGCATCCAGCTGGAGCAACAAGTCTCAAACAAGTTCAGAGTCAGTTGGAAGTTTATCATCCCCTCAGTCATGGTCTTCCAATTCAGGGCCCTAGGGGTCCTAGGGCTCATCATTGATGTTAAAGACAAGGGTGAAGAAGACATTAAATGTCTCTGCTTTGTCTATACCTCTACTTCTGATGTGACTAACCTAATCAAGTAACAGATCAAGTTACTTCAACTTGTAGTGTTGATTTGCCTCTTTGTTTTTGACATCTGTCCAGCTTTTAGATTTCTTTTGTGAAATGAAATTGACAATGGTATTGAATTATACTAGTGTGTGGTTGAGCTTGGAACTGGCCCACAAAAAGTACTTTAATGCATTGCAACTGATGTGGAAGTTGACTTGTCTCACAGCTTCACTACAGGAAAATCCGGTCTTATGATATTATCAAGAAAAACAACAGTTCAAGGAGTGTTGTCTTACAGAAATTTGAGACAACACCTTTGTTTTTACACTGCAGAAATATTTTATTTAATGTTAAAACATACTTTTGTCCTGGCATTCAAACCCACCTTGTATTAAACCTGACTAGTTAAGTATGAAATTTTGTCTTTATGTCTGAAATTTAAAGAATAAAGTTTGCAAACCTTTGTCTCAAAACTGATTATCTCATAAAGTTACCATGTTTGTAGTTAAAGAAGTGCCTTCATGCAGGGATACACAAAATAAGTAATAACCCTACCTCATTATTCTCAAAGGTTTTAGAAAAATATGCATTTAACAGGCACAGTATTGCCCCCTGGAAAGCAGGTTTGGACAATATACGCTACCTAGCATTAAAAAACAGCTTCTCCAATTTTCCTTCTAAACAAAAACCAGAATAAAACCAGTCAGGCATCTACAGAGCAGAGCAACCAATTTGCAACAAAAATATACAAGAGGAAGAAGGAACTCAGATATATTAACTGCTGCATTAGCATTTTGGTTTGTTTCCTTTCCTCTCTTTGAAGAGAAAATACAAATAAGGCTGACTAGTTACTGAAAAATTTACTTTGAAAACCTTCTGCAGACTGAGATGGTTAGAACAATTTCAACAGGTTACTGAGAGGACTTTTTTTTTTTTTTTTTAATGTGCAGGTCAGGACAGATCAAAACTTGGAAGTAACACTATAATTGTTAGAAATCACCATAAAAGGCATGATGTAAGAATTATACATAAAGATACATAACAAATTCTAAACACATTTTATGGGTCTTAAACACTACTTGGGAGGTTAAAATCAGTTTTTATATGTAATATCAAAATTTCTGTGATTCTTCAATAGTTAATATGAAGACTGAATGACAAAATATTTTGTCTAGGAAGCTATCCCTGAGAATAAAAGAAGGGTCAGGAAAATCAATAAGTCTTCCAGCTTCTGAGAAAGATTTAAAATCATGAGCTTATTTGTTTGGTTTTTTTCATATTCTAAGATCAGTAATGACTGGAGGCTATGGAAATGATAGAGGTTGCCATTTCTGTGAATGGGTGAGTGGAGGAAATTAACATCTTGCCCTCGCTGCAAAATATGTCACAGCCCTCAGTACTTCCTTTTTACCTTGATAGTATTATGAAAACAAAACTTTAATAAAATAGTTATTTTTTTGGGAAAAACAATACATAAAAATTCACAGAGTGCTCTGTCAGCATCCTCTACAGACCATTTCCAAAAGGCACCTGTGCCTCTTTACAGCTCAGAAAGGGCTCGATAATGTCTCAAAGGACTGAGTGTGAAATGAATTCACTGTATTGCAGGGGCTTAAGGAATGTCTTGTTGAACATCCTCTTTCATCAGCCTTTCCATTAGGATTGATTACAAACATAATGGCTACTTGAAGAATTATAATACAATGGAAAAAAATGAAGTATTGCAAGCAAGTTCTACACACCTAAACATGAACATGAACATTTTCAGGTTTTGTCTACATTTCTCTGGCAGTTTTTAAATGTTATTTTATTTTTTCAATCTTCATGAAATTATTTCTCCATGATACTGGGATGTTAGTTTGCTCTTATACTTTAAATTTCAGCTATAATTTTTCTACCCACAAATGTTGTCCTTCTCCTGTCAATTTTGCTAATGTTTCTTTCTACAGCTTACTTTGTTTACCTATAAACTTGTACATATTCACAAACATATAAGTGCAAGCACTGTAATATAAATTTAAAAAAATAAAATAAAAAATTGTTGTCTATAAGTAGACCTACCCTTGCAGGGCCACCTTCAAAAGATAAAGGTGAGGAAAATCAATAAAGAAACAACTCCTTAGCATTTTGAGCTCCCCTGGCAGTGTTCAAGGAGAGGTTGGATGGGGCTTTGAGCAATCTAGTGTAGTGGAAAGTGTTGCCCCGGGCCATGTCACATGGCTTGGAACTAGATGATCTCTAAGGTCCCTTCCAACTCAAACTATTCTATGATTCTATGATCTTATTATGTAAAAACTGAATACTTCCTAATTGGAGAAGCATTTAACAGCATTGAACTTTGAGAAGAAACAAGTATACATGTACAAATCCACAATGTTTTCCAATTTCTGCACAAATATTAAATGAATAATTTATTAAAAATTTTTGAATACTCCAGGAGATAAATTATTGGCCTGTTTACTCAAATCATTTTACTTCCTTTTATTTTAGAAACCTTATGCAACTTTCAGTCACAGTTAATTTTATCCACTTACAATTAAGCTTTACTCCAGTGCTTGCATGATGTATATTTCTGCCAAGAATAAACCACTATAAATGCACAAATTTCCTACAGGATTTATTGCTCATTTTTTTTTAGAATAGATTTAATCTTGAGAAAAAAAAATTGTAGTCATATGTTAAATTTCATACTTCCAGACTTTTTAAAGCTTCCTATATAATTTTCCAATTATTACTTAAAGCATTTAGATTTTCATGAGGGAAAGAAAAAAAAAATAGAATTTAAAAAAAGCAAAGCAGCTGTAAGTAAGATGCACAAAAACATTTATTTGTCTGTTTTTCCACTTTCTTTAACAAATAATATTATGAATTTAAATAGCAGCTAGCCATTTTTCCAGTAATTCAACAGCAGATTATTGATTTTAAATTGTTTAAATAAAAGTGCGGTGTTACTCAATAGTTCTAAATTATAGCAGAATAGAGACATTTGGGGTATACTCTCAGTGATAGGAACATAGGCTTTAAAAGTCCTTTCAATAATATCAATACCTATGAAAATTATGTAAAGCCATTGTTATCAAAGGGAAAACTGACAAAACAACATATCTTAAAAAGAAAATCAGACTTTAAACTATGATTATATTAAATTACTTGTTATGAATTTTTTCTTAATCGAGGATAGTAAATGTTATGAGAAAAATATGCTAGGCAATTTTCTGGTTTTGATTCTTTATAGATGGATTTTGTTCTTGTTTCAACAATGACTACAGAATATCAATGTGTCTTTAAATTGTCATTCAAGTGACAACAATTGCTGAGTTTTATGGTATATACCTCAAAAAAAATCTCTGCTCCAGGAAATTGGACAATAAAAAAAAATTGCTTGTGTTTTGTGATGTGACTGGGCATTTTCTAGTTTACATTTCAAAGTAAGAAAATACTTTACATACCAGTCAGATGAGGAATGGGGCACAGTATGAACTGAGTTTATGTATTGAATTAACCTTCTCACTTAACTTTGGAATGCTTATCCTACACAGACAGTCCTTAAATCTACAAATCTGACTTAGATCTAGGAATCAGGCTGTGGAACACCAGCACCACATAAGGAACAAGGTACAAGGTTTGGGGCATACCTGCAAAGATCCACTTCAACAGGAATTTTTCTTCCCCAAAAAACACGTAAAGAGAAACCAGCATTGAATTACCACAATTTTTCCTGCTTTCCTTTGTCCAGATTTTTAGACTGTCAAAGACATGGAACTGCTTGAGAGAGTCCAGCGCAGAGCCACTAAGATGATTAAGGGAGTGGAACATCTCCCTTATGAGGAGAGGCTGAGGGAGCTGGGTCTCTTTAGCTTGGAGAAAAGGAGACTGAGGGGTGACCTCATCCATGTTTACAAATATGTAAAGGGTGAGTGTCAGGATGATGGAGCCAGGCTTTTGTCAGTAATGACTAATGATAGGACAAGGGGCAATGGTTTTAAACTGGAGCATAGGAGGTTCCATGTAAATATCAGGAAAAACTTTTTCACTGTGAGAGTGACAGAGCACTGGAACAGGCTGCCCAGAGAGGTTGTGGAGTCTCCTTCACTGGAGATATTCAAAACCCGCCTGGATGCGTTCCTGTGTGATGTACTCTAGGTGACCCTGCTCTGGCAGGGGGGGTGGACTAGATGATCTTTCGAGGTCCCTTCCAACCCCCTTAGATTCTGTGATTCTGTGTGATTGTAATGTGATTATTCCATAAACATTAACAAACTGTGTTATAAAATTATTATCAGAAATTCATCACCAAGTGCAGAGAAGTTAAGAATGGTAAAACTAAGATGCTGAGACAACTTTTAAGTGCTTACCTTGTTTGTGAAGTGTAAGATTGTCTTTAATTACATAATCATACACTATTACTTCCCTGAGAATAACTGCCTCACTATGCGCATAATAGATGATGCTTATTTGATGAGCTGCTATTCAGAATCTTTTTCTTCATAATACTCAGTGAATGGTCTCATCATTTATTTACAGTGCATTATTCAAATGCAACACTGCTAAGGAAATTACTACTTCTCCCATCAGCTTCCCTGAGATCAAGGTTAATTTCTGAAATAAGAAATAACTGTCTTTTGGAAAAGGACATTAGCTCTTCCTAATCTCTGTACTGTTGATTTTGATTGTTTCTAGTAAATTAGTGAAGTAATTTCTAGTTAACATATATCATTTAATTTATCTGATTTCAGCACATATATATTTTAGAATTTGAATTATGATTTAAATTTTAAGTTAAGAATTTCTTTAAAATATTTCTTAGTTATTACATATAAAACACTTTTAAAATTAAAAATATATTACAAATGTTTAATTTTACTTCAGCTTTCATTTTTCTTTCAGCTCAAAATCTGTGCAGATCTTACTAAATATCAGTAAGCAGACAAACTGTAAGTGCTGAGCAGCTATTGTTACACCAAATTTGAAAGGGGAAGATAGAGGTATAACCAAGCTTTTCAATAAGATTAACCAAGAAATCATCTTTCTTCATTACAGAATCATTTTCCTTATTTGAACCTCACACATGAAAAAAAAAAAATGAGGGGAAATAAGGGGAAATACTACTTAGACTTTATACAATAATCCACACTTGATTTATTCTGAAAGTCTCTGAACTTAAGCATTAAAAAAAGTCCACATCTATCTGGTTTTCTTTTTCAGCATGTGAAAAGGGAAATATAATTCATTAAAGTAGTATCTCATTTTATTTTTATTTTACGACAGGTTCATGTGCTGTTTAACAAGTAGGCAGACAAACTACATTACTTCTAAATCTCACAAGGGAGAGATCTGGGTTTCAAAATAAGCTCTATTTTTACCCTTTCTGTGATAAAATACATTCTGGCTAACAAAATCATATTTGACCCAGTGGCTAAGTATATTTTTCTACTGTAGAGAAAATTGATCAAGCTGCTTAGATTTATTATGAATTGTTCTGTTAGAATGCCAAAATAACAATTACTCTGTTAGAAACCTTGGTATATATTCTTCAGTTTCAGTGAAACACCAAATCATGTAAAAATATTAAAGAAAATTTTAAAAACTTATTTAAAACTTTTAATGTTTCAGCAACAATATTTTTCCCCTGTCATCATATAAGCTTAAAAAGGAAATATGGTAAGTCACCCTTCTCTTCCGTCCTTTCTTAAAAAAATAAGCAGATTTGAAATTACTTTATGTATTTATTTTAATTTGGTTAAGCTGGAAAAACTTATTTGCTTACCACTAATACACAGACCGTCTCTCTTTTTTGTTCTGTTGCCATAACCATGAGCAACATTAGTCACTGTACAGAAATAAGCAGAGAGAAAGTAATGGACAAAATTAACTATTTCATTGCCTGCAATCACAAAGTAATCACAGTACAATTCTTATGCATAGAATTGTAAGATTAAGAAATATTTTCTGCTCCAAATAGCTAATATGTTGAAAAAAAGCTTTGGATGAAATATTTTTGTTCAACATTATCTGTTCTTTTCTTTAGAACATTGTGTTTTACATTTGTAATTGAATCTCCATATGGATTTTTAAAAAAATATAATTCAATTACATTGTTTAAAACTATTCTATCAATTGAAAAGATATATTTTAAATAAAACATAAATTTGTATAAAAACAAGGCACTGCTAAACCTCTATTAGATATATATGTATTTAATCATAATCATACATGCATGCATACACACAAATACAGGTATTTGCTTTCACATATGTGTATGTAATTGTTTAATACTTAAACGATAGATTCCTTCTCTCCCCACTCAGTTCCCCTTTCTAGTAACAGAGGAAGATTTCAAACATTCAGTGTGGGACTTAGGCAATCATGAACTATGTCTGAGCTCCTCAGTACAAAAGATATTGACATACAGTTACAAGTCCTGTGATGGACCACATGATATATCAGAAGGGGCGAGAAAAATTGATTTATTCAGTCTTAAAAAGAGAAGGTTAAGGAAGGATCTTACTGTTGTATCCATGTACCTAGTGGAAGGGTAGGCAGGAAACAGACCCAAACACTTCTGAGGTGTACAGTTAAAGGGGAAGAGGCAACAGACACAAGTTATGGTGGAAGAAACTCTGATCAGATGTAAAAAAACAGATTTTCACAATGAGGATAATGCAATACTGGAGTCCAGAGGACTGTCATCCTGAATGATACTCAAACCCAACAGGACACAACCCTGCACTACTTTTATCGCTTATTTCAGCAAGGGACTTGACCTTCATAGGTCACTCCCAACATAAACTGTTCAATGACCCTGTAACTAAGAGAAACACCAGTTCTAACACTTGCAAGGATAAAAGTTCATTTCCCTTCATATAGCTATTATTACATTGTGATAGTTTCCTCTTTTTTTTTTTTTTTTAGTTTTTCTCAAACTTAATTTAAATAAATATCTAACATCCTTTCCTGTGGAATTTCTTATGCACTGTTTTAAAATGTCACCATTTAGTTTGAAAAGACTCCACAACTGAGTTAACAACAGGCATAGAATATTATCTTTAGAGCAGTAAACAAGGAGTTTCCTGTCAGACAGCTTTATAGTTAACAGCATTGGTGAATGTAATTCCCCATGCACTGCTTTGACAATTTAGCCCATAAAGCTAGATGATGCTCGTTTCACATTCTGACAAATACAAGTTTTATGAATCACATAAGAATAAAAATTCAACCAAATAAAAAGTGATGTCAGCAAATTAGAAAGAGTATAGAAGAAACCCTCATCGGTGGTTCAGTTACCCAATCTGAAACACTGCCTGAACTGCATTTAATGGTCATTGACATGTCCTACAGTGTTGTCTGGCCTCAAGCAGATGAATGAGGAAGTAAAGGCTCTCCTGCAACTCCTGCCTCTTCTGTCAGTCCTGTAGGATTTGTATTGAATACCATACAGATACCAACGTGTAGGCATTTGATTGTACATTTTGGTTGAGCAAAGTGAGATATCTCTTAAATATTCTTAAATGAGTTCAATAAAGTCTTTCAGATATTATTCCTGAATCACAAGAGACAAATTTCACAATTAGGTCATTCATGGTTATAGTGTAGACATAAAGTACTTTATACTTATTTCTAAAAGATACAATTTCTGTTATAACCATGAGTAAACAGTGACCATCATAAACTACGACCCTCCTGCTGCTTAAACTTCAGACTCACAAGGAGGTTAAGACTACCATTATTCACCATATTAAAGTATTTATTTATTTATAACCAAAGAGAAATTGTTATTTTAACTTCTCTCTCACTGTTTTCATATGTCATTCTACCACTGCTTTTATACTTACAAACCTTCCAAACTTCTCAGCTCTCAAAAAACAAAGCCCACATGTCTGCATGCATGAAGGGTCCACTCCAAAGAATGCAGGTGACTGTTGACTAACTTACCAATTTATGTCATACTTGTTGTAAAAATTTTGTCAGTTGTTAAAGGAATCAGTGTCACAATATTATATAAGAGATCAAATCAAAGTAGCCTTTTGTTCATCCTAATGAAGAAAGGTCATATTCTCTTAGTATTGGCCTTTTTCCTTCTCTTTGTATTAATTAGCACAATCCTAGTTCAAACAATAGTCTCATCTGCAACAGTTGTTTAGCATCAGTTAGTGAGCATTAATGAATTAATAATCTTTAATTACCTCTACTGATGTACACACAACTATTTACAATCAGTATAATTGGCAGAAAAAATCTGGAAAAACAAAAATTATGTATCTGAGTCAGGTATAGCAATTCATGAACCCTTGTCAACTTTATTAAATTAGTATGTTCCAAGTCCTTTTAAAAATGAAAAATATTTCCTTTGACATTCTCAAAATGTCAGTTTCTTCTAAAAAATTGTAAACTGTTTTTTTGACCCAAATAAATATATTTCTTTAAAAACCCAACCAAACAAATGAAAAAAACACAAAAGAAGAGCTAAAGTAATTCTTCATACATTGACCTAAAACAATTAGATTTCCAGCTGCTGAATTAGACCAGAAACCAACAAGGTCAATGTTTGCATGACACTAATCATCTGCATAGCAAAATCTATGCATAACACAACCATAAAATGACTTGCTCCTTGCTGCAGAAATCTGCATAATCGCACAACTTTTCTGCATTTTTTTAGATGCATTTCCCATGATTTTAAGAGCGACAATATTCATTATCCTGTATTGAGTTACCAGACTCATAATTTTTTCATTACTTTTTGAGGACACTTGATATATCAGAACTTTATTCTGCCTATAAAGGAAGCAGTTGAATAAAATTGCAATCAAGCTATCCAGTTAAAGGTATACTTCCTGCTTCTTCAGTACTATGGTTTTGCAGAACCTTCACTTGTCTGATACTGTAGTTACTTTGAGGTTTCATTACCAATTTATTGTTCTATTTTTTATTCCTTAAAAGTTAACAGCATTGTTTGTGAGATCATACGTTTCTTAGTGGTAAATAAATAAATAAATAAATAAATAAACAAAAGCTGTTAATACAAGGGATAATATTTTAGAAAAATGAGACCTTCAAATATTCTTACAGCAGATGAAAGAATGACCTATATTTCCAAAGCTGGACAGATTGGGGAGGTGTGGGGGGGGACACACCCAAGATTTGCTTTTACAGGAGTTTGACAATTAGCTCCTAAAAAGAAAAGAAAGGAAGCAAAGTCTGCTACAGAAGGGACTTTCATCTGTTTCCATGTCTCTTTCTTGGAAGAGGTCTGGTTTCAAATTGTTATGACTCTTACAAAAGATGATATGAAATGGTAGAAATGCAACGTCTTTCTGCTCAATTTCCCTGTTGCAGTAACTAAATAATGTAGAAATAGTATTTAAAAATTTCTGCTATGATTTACTATAACAGCTCTCTTCTAAGCAAAGAAGGAAAAAAAAATAATTATAAGAAAAGATACTTCCTTCTAAATTCATCAAGAATATTGGAAAATACCAACAGTCCTAAGAAAAATGAATAAAAACTGAGATGTCTCTAATCTGGTGAGAGATGAACTACATCTACTGCTTTTGAAAGGTCGCACTTCCTGCTACGAGCAGATTTTATAAATATAAGGACATTATTAGAGATTATTTTATTAACTATAACACTGAAAATCTTCCATCTCCCAGTCACCATACAGGTTTCTGGTCCTGATCCATCTTACTTTGTTTACAGCATCACAAATAATATTTTTGTATTCCTGAAGTGGTGTTATCGAGGACTTAGTCTCACATAAGAACCGGCACAACAAATCCCTGTACGTATTCTTGAACTTGGCAGTAAGGAAATTGAGGCTGTACTCATTACTAAGGAATATCCAGGAAACCATCATCAAGATCACAAACAGCATCATGGGTGCAGAATTTGTACTGAATTGCTAGTTTCAATAAAATAATGGGATATTGTACTGGAAGATTCAGCTGTGGCTTTTTGTTTCAAGTCAAATACAGAAAGTCAGTCTCCACTGGCACTAGGCAAACATCTTTAAGAAAGACTAAATTATGATAATCAATGTTAATTAGTGTAAAAATAAATCTCTACTTAATAAAGAGGATTTTTAATCTACTATTATTTCCACTACCTTAATATCCAGAGATCCCATTGAATTTACAATGTCAGTGTCCATGCACAGTGCAAAGGCTACTAGCCTTTTAGCAAAGAATCTAAGGAGCAATAAAGAAAGGTAAGGTAAAGAAAAAAAGACGGAAAAATGCGGGCTTTTCGAGTCAGCAATTATATGGTAATGCAGTATAAAAGTTCACAGGCACAATTCTGGCTTATATTTTTTTTCTACAAGAACTGAAGCCACATCACCTAAGCATTAGTAAAATCATTACAGTGCTCCATACATGATAATGAGAACAGGACATCAGCCCATCAAAGAATTGAATGCACACCTACTTGTCATTTATATGACATCTAGAACCACGTGAGAATGTGCAGATATGTCTGACTTTTTCTTCATGCAAATTGAACTACTTCATTCTCATGAACATTCATCCAGTATTTTTTTCAGTATGGTCGAGGTATAAATAACTTCAAATAGTATGTCACTACGAGTAGAGGAAGGAAACAAGAGTAGGACCAATATATTAAAAACCCACTCTGAAATATTTCTGCAAAGTGTTTTTCTATGAAATTCATAGCATAAATAACATGGGGTAATATGAAGTTTTAATGTCAGTTGTTTCACTGTTTCACAGTTATTCCAGGCTTTTGGAGTAAAATGTGTATCTCAAAATTATAACAGTAAATATTTTAAAATATGTCAATATGTATTTCCTCATAGTGTTAATGTAAGATCTAGACAATATGCAAAATTCTATATGAATGATAAACATTAAGATAAACATGAAGATAAACATTAAGCTTCCATTACATCCTAGTTAAGAAATATCAAGTATGGCTTTAAAACCAAACCAAACCAAACCAAGATAAATAAACCAAGCCAAAACAAAACACCAAAACAGCTAATATTCTTCAGCTATTTGTGTGGTTAAAGAGGCTCTTGTTTTTACTTTTTCTGAAAATCATGTTAGTGGCATCTAGATTGCCTAATGGGAGAAACAAAAGCAGTTAAATGCCATTCACACTAAAATCCAGAATTAGAAAACAATTCTATTTAATTATATAATATTTGTATCTTTGATTTAAAAAAATAGTATTTTGATAGAACAACATTTCATCACTGCAGAGGCTGTATCTTCCACAGAGCTTGTCAATTACTTGTTGCAAGTCAATGAAGTTAGTTGATCATTATTCAACTTTTCTTCTGTCTGTTCACCAAGCAATGATCTGAGGAGTGATTTTTTGCCAGTAGACAAAATTTCATTTGCAGAAGGCAAATTAAAACCTTGGAATTCTGTGGGAATTTAAGGAGGAAGAAACAAGGACATGATAAGTGCTGCCATGTTGCTGCAGTTTTCATGTCTTAGGGAGATTTTCATGATCAATGAGACAACTGAGACCATGAAAGAAAAGAAGCTAACAAGTGATATGATCAGATGGGATTTACTGACCACAGACAGGGCAATTTGGTTTTGTACATGTACCTCAAAGTTCTTCTACAGAGTTCCCCTATCTTGGTGCCATGTTTCTAAAGGGAGATGATGCATAGCAAAGGCCAGAAATTACTAGGTGTGGATAAGGAAGACCACTTGTTCAATTTTTTTTGCTGTTAAGTGGGTCTAAATTCCACAGTTAATGGGGAAGCCTAGTGGCTTGGTGTCTGCAGCTCCCACAATTTCTTCATGAAATCTGGAGAAGCTGCAGTTAATTAAACAGCTGCTACTACAGCTATGTAGGTGTTTGTGAAGGAGAAAATGTAAGATAAGTAGAAAGATATTTTATTATAAAGACAATATAGACTTCTGAAAATATACTTGTGCACATAGTCTCTTTTAAAGGGCCATAATCTCTATTCCTAAAATCTATGATAAATTATGATCAGAAACAATTCTACAACCGCTCAGAGGCCTTTCTGCCCAGCTCTCATAGTTACTCATCTCTGGAAGGCCTGGCTCTTCTTCACAAGAACAATTTATTCTATATACAGCTGTTAAAGGAGAATTTTGATTCCATTTTGAAACAGTCTCAGAGACCATAACTTTCTTTTATTTTCTTTCTTGTGTGACAATGTTTTCCCAGGTGTGGCTGAGAGGTCAACCAGTGAAATTTTCTGACTCTCTCTGATAAGAGTTACACACAACACTGATGGATCTCTGTTGTTTGCCATAGTAGCTGCTGCTTACTGATTCCACCACTTTTGTCTTGTATTTTGTTATATAATTCACAGCTCATATGAGACAGCTGTTTTGTGTAACCATGTTGCATTATATATAATTTCCTTTCTTGTAAAGTAGAATATTTCTGCTCACAGAATTACTTTTTCATTTGGATTCAGAAACATCTATCATCTCCTGCAGGATAATATATAGTACATCTACTTCTTACATCATTTGTTTTATAACTACCTATTTCCTCCTTATTTTGCTTCTTTTCAGTTAGAATCCACCTTTTAGTCTCACCAAAGATAAAAAAATACCTTTTTCTCTCCTCTTTCTCCTTATCCAGTTGGCTTTCCCTTAAATTGGGCTCTAAATGAAGTTGATATTTCTCAGTATATATTCTGTTCAAATCTCTTACAGGTTGTTGTTTTTTTTTTTTTTTCTGAGTATCTGTCTTTTTCAGCTTTTGTTAAATATTTTAGTCTAACATTAAAGGAAATGAGAATAACTTCGCAGTTGGTGTACTGTATTACAGAATCACAGAATCACAGAATCTAAGGGGATGGAAGGGACCTCGAAAGATCATCTAGTCCACCCCCCCTGCCAGAGCAGGGTCATCTAGAGTACATCACACAGGAACGCATCCAGGCGGGTTTTGAATGTCTCCAGTGAAGGAGACTCCACAACCTCTCTGGGCAGCCTGTTCCAGTGCTCTGTCACTCTCACAGTGAAAAAGTTTTTCCTGATATTTACATGGAACCTCCTATGCTCCAGTTTACAACCATTGCCCCTTGTCCTATCATTAGTCACAGAATCACAGAATCACAGAATCACAGAATGGTGGGGATTGGAAGGGATCTCGAAAGATCATCTAGTCCAACTCCCCTGCAAAGCAGATTCACTTAGAGCAGGTGGCACAGGATGATAGCCAGGCAGATTTTGAATGTCTCCAGAGAAGGAGACTCCGCAACCTCTCTGAGCAGCCTGTTCCAGTGCTCTGTCACCCTCAAGGTAAAGTAGTT
>VZRW01007738.1:141025-318674 GCA_013398125.1 Aegotheles bennettii | reverse complement strand
TGAATAATTGTGAGGACAACATTGAAGCTAGTTCTGTTGAAATATTTTTTTTCAGCATTTATGTGGAAATTTAAGATTACCTCATTTGAGTCATTATACTATGGTTTAAGCTCCCTCTAGTGAATGGGTTGGCCACTTTCTAAGTAAAGGACTTACTAGGTCAGATGAAAGCTCTTCAAGACTTCTCCTTTAAATTCCAATATGTAAGAAATAACTTGGGGAAGAATCTTACAGTCCCAGTGGATTTCAGATGTGACAGCTTGATCTGCTGTGCATTAACTTCCATTGGTGCTTTGGAATCTAAGGCTCATCATTTTCCTCCATGTTTAAACATATGCACCTTCAAGCTCATGTCAATACTGCTAGTCAGCACCAAGGGAGAGCAAAAGTAGATATGCTGCATGAAGATTTTTTTGTTCTATTCTAGCTTTGATCAGAACACTGTTTTATTTGATGGCTTGCACTGTTGCAGTGATGCTGACTGTAACTTTCTCATCACTTCTAGATAATGTACAAGTGTACCTTGCAAATACAGTGTCTTAAGTCATCTGTTGTAGAAACAATGGTTTTCATTACAGGTTTGTGGTGTGTGTGGGAAGGCAATCTCTTGCACAAAATTTTATAGGAAGCTTTTGGAAAATGGTTATGTCTTTATGAATCTGTTGAATGTACTTGACTAAGAACTGTTTTGGATATGTTTGTTTACAGTTGTGCCAGTTCAGAAGTGATGCCAAGAATTTTGTTCATTATTACTGTGCACATGGGTGGCTTTAGCTCATCAGTCACACATTCAAAGTATTGATTGACAACAGAAGTGATTAAAGATGTGGTAAATTTAGATGAGCAGATGTGGCTTGTCACTTTCCAATGCAGTTTGAACTTGTTATCAATACTTTTTCTATGTACTTAAATTTAGGTACAGCCTGGTGGCTGCTGAAGAAAAGTCATAAATCCATGTTTCATAGAATCTAATTGTGTCAGTGTGTGAAATCTATCTATCCAAATCCTAGAGTCTCATATTAATGCAGTCCACAGAAACTGAGACGCGCTTCTTGTCAACTTTTAAGTTATTGCATGGTATTACAGGAAGCTAATGCATTCATCAAATATTCTTTTCTTCACTTTGACTGCATATGTGAGCTTAAACAAGAAGAAACTACTTTTCATGTGTTAGAAGAAAACTTTTTTTTATGCAGATGGTGGAAGTTTGTTGGTGTTTGTCCTTTGTTGTAGGAACATAGGATTTCAGGCTTACTGTGCATGCTCTACTGTCTGGATGTGTTTTCCTCCTAAAGCTGAAAAAAGATTTTGTTGGTAAATCCATTTGTTAGAAGTTAAATCTTGGACTTTCTCAGACAAATTGGATGAGAAGATTGTCTTAGCTAACTTATGGTAAAGTAGTAGGTGCTAGTAGCTAATGAATTGCAAAAGCATCATCTTGAAAGTATGACAGGAGGAAGCAACAGCAGATGTGTGCAATGGTGAGAGTTGGGTGTGGGGGAAGGGGATGGTAGGTGGGAAGCAGCACTGACTTCAGAAGCTTGGGTTAGCAAGTGAGGGAGTTTGTGGTGAGTTGGGGTGGTAAGAAGGGGGTTGTGAGCTCTGTGGTGGGAATGGAACTGTGCTCAAATTCCTGTGGTATTTAGATATCTAGTACTCTTTCTAGAATCCTATCTGAGATGGNAACTGTGCTCAAATTCCTGTGGTACTCTTTCTACAACCCTATCTCCGAGATGAAAGAGATTTAGTACATCAGAAAAGCATTGCAAATTGGATCCCAGTTTGGAGGTGAAATTTCTGTATATCATTTCACTGGATAGCTTCTTTTCAAAATCGAGTGGTATTGTATTAATCAGGTTTATTAGACCTACATGACAAAGTGCATTTTTAAGAGTTCTACAAAGGAACGGTTTTCCTCAGGACTTTTGTATTACAAGGAAACATAATGAGTAAGAGCAATGTAGAACAAGAACGTAAATGCATGTCGTGACCCCTAGGCCAAATAGTATGTGGGAAGGGGTGATTTGCTGCAGCAGGGATTCAGAGGAGTAAGGTATTGTATAGTTATTGCTGGTTAGGAAGTTACTACTCGAAATTCATAGTAAACTGAAAGATTAAATGGTTCAGTCTCAAAATATCTTTTGATAAACAACATAAATTGCATGTTCCATGGAAAAGAGGGATTTAAGACTCCCAGGTGAAGCTGTTTGTCTGTAGATGGATAATCTGAGTTGCTCGAAATCTTGCTCACTTTAATAAAATGAATTTCAATAATTTCTTAGGGGGGGAAATAAAAAATAATTAGCTAAAGCCTTTTGCTAAACTAGTATGTATATATATTTAAGATAGGGCAATTTGAGCAAATCTGTGATAATTTGAAGCTCAAGGTGGTTTTCCTACAGAAAAATGTATCAGAATTCCATGTGCAATGACACAGAGTAGCAGTTCGTGCTTCTTATGGTGGCTGGGTAAAATCAAGAACTGACATGTCGTGTTAGCAAAAAGATCCTGACAGATGTAGCAGAACACGATTAAAGTTTTGATAAACAACAATTGCTAAATTGCAATGTAACATCCAGAGGTCAGGATTGTCATATGACTTTGTTGTACTGAGCAGGAGATCAGTAGAGTCAATATTTTAAAGCATTTTCTGTTTTGGTTTGTTTGTTTTTTTAATAAAATTTAGAAGTGGTGCAGGAGAGGACTGAGGTGGTTTTTCTCCTTTTTGCCTGCCTATGTGTTATAGCCAGTATCATGCAACACAAACGTGCAGTTTGGGATTCCCCTCCCCCATGACACTAGGGTACAATATCTTGAGTTGAGAAAGAGGAAGGAAGCGCAGAGCCCAGAACAGCAGCAAATCTCGCAGAACCCTTGCAGCTGCCTCAGCCTGCCTGCTAGTCCTCAGTGGCAGCAGCTGGGAAACAGATCTTGCTTCCAGTGCCTTTGTTTGTTACCCATCTTCAACTCGGAGTCCTGTAAATCTTGGTTTCCTTGGTGGTGAGCATCTTTTGGAGCTTTGCGGGTTAGTGTACGATGGCGAGATGGCACAAGACAGACAAGAAGAGCGGCGTGGGTATGTAACATTTGTACAAACTGCCATTTGAGTTTTGTCTTCATAATTTCTGAACAGGATGTGGGCAGGTGTTTTCCCTAGTGTGATGAATTAACACCCTCCATTTTACCATGGTGACTTAATTGAAATGATGCCTTTTCTACAGAGTTTTAATCTTCCAAACAGAATGACAAGTGCATGAGTGTCAGTTTGGGAGATGTAACCCTTCCACCCCGCCACGCTTGAACTCCTGGTAATGCAGCTTTTCCCAGCTCAATATTTTAGAAACAGATGGAGTAGTATGTTGTACAAGAAGTAGAAGCTAGAAGTTATGGGGAACAAATGTAGGGGAAGGGGAATCCTACCGTTGCTTCTGAGAGACTGTCACTTGAGGTTAGCATTACAGAAAAACCTGTATATAGTTGGTAAGTAATACTTTTTGGAAGGAAAGTCCTCTTCCAACATAAATTTATCTTGGAAAGAATGATGTTAACTTGCATAAAGGACTGAATGGGTGTTTAAAAAAAAAGGTCTTAAAATTAGGAATCAAAGCTGAAGCACTTGACAGAAATGTCCCGCTGAAGTTAACTGTGGGTTCTCAGGAGACAATTAATCTTGTACTTTTTGTGGGTTTTTATACCTATTAGGACATAGTTATTAATCTGGAATCTCAAAATTCTTCTAAAAGACAGTTTATTTTAAGAAGGCTAATATTTTGTGATATGCATTAAAAGCAAAAAACCCCACCCAACTGGCTTCATGAAATAAAATGAATCATCAAGGAATTAATTAAGAGGAAAAGAATGTCTTCCTGTTCAACTTTCACGTGCAGCAGCTGGCAGAATTGTGAAATGGAATTAGCCTGTTCTGGTGGCAGTTTATATTACAAAATAAAGGCTGTAAATATTCTCTGTTTCAGTTTTACAAGTACTTAATTTTTGTACTTGTTTTTCTGAAAGCTGCTGATTTGGGAAAATATGACTGAATTTGTTGCATGTGGTCTTTTACCCCTATACTAGTCACAGATGCTATCTCACATAAAAGTACATGGATAAAAGTACTAGATACTAATTAGCTATTCACAGGAATAATATGAAACAAGCTTCACTTGTAGCAGCTTTTTACAGGGAGCAGGTTTTACAGTCAGGATGAGTTTCATGAAATTATAAAAATGGCTTGCTCTTCTTGCAGTACAATTTTTAACATTATGGTAAATAACCTGACTTGACTTGAAGTGTGATTGATATAGGCTAGTTGTGATCTCTGGCATTTGTTCAACAGTCAGTCTGCTGTGCTTTGTTTACTGCGAAGTTTTGCCTGTTTGTAGCTTCACAGCCAATATGATCACCAAGTACACAAAAGGTAGTATGATATAGTAGTCTCTGTGGCATTTGAAAGGTACAACAAACCACACAAATAAAAACTATCTTGTGAAATATATTACCTCATAAACTCGCAACAAACCAGTGAAGTTAGATGGTTTTCACAAAGACTACAATGTGTTTAGATTGAAGAATTCACTGCGTTATTTAATCTAAAATACGATATCCAGAATATGCAATTTTATATAGCAGTAGACTTTTCTGTGTGGTCTAAGAATGTTTATTTCAAAATAGTAAGCTTTTAATTGAATCACTTGATATCATATTTATTGGGAACACTTATTTTAGTATGTTAAAAGAAAGTAAATAATAGAAAATATCATTTAATGGCAGTATTTTAATACTGTTAAGTTTAAACCGCCATAGCGACAACTCAAATTCAGGAGTTTTTAAAATCTCAGGACTAGGTTTTATTTCATCTGGCAATGGGCCAGTACTCTTGCACTCCAAATATTGTCAGCTTTAATAACTATGGCACTCGCTTTAGAGTGAGTATGTACTATGTGTAAGGTGATAGCCCTGCAATCACTGCTATGTAGTTACTGCTTTCTGAAATGTCTGCTGGAAATAGTGCTTCTCCTTCTCTTGCCCATCTCAATGATAAAGGCTGTCTTCTCCTTTGACCTGGTTATTTGGGTTTGCAAAATAGAAACTGCAGTCTGACTGTTGCAACCACTCATATGCTAAAGAGACATTTAAGTCACTTCTGTTAATCACTTCATTGAATACTGTGTGTATGTACTCTTGATGAGGAGTCCTGAGATTTGGGAAGTTTCCAGGTCCCAACACAGTGATCTGTAAATTATGAACTAGGGATTAGAACTAACCGAAATACTAACTTGCTTTCATATAAGCACTTAGTACATCGGGGGTAGTTTCGTGTCAAGAAGAGTGAAGGAAGGGCAAAATAAAACTCCTTTTTTTTTTCATTATTTGCAAGTTTTAGAAAATCATTTACTGTTGCAAATTAATAAAGAGAAGCTTGAAATCTGCTCAGACCTTGAGGAAATAACGACATCTATGAAAAAGTTACAAGCTTGTGAAGTATTATGTTGGCATGTTAAACCCAAGTGCCAGATTTATTCCTGTACTGCTGAACCTGAAAATGGGTATTTGTTGATTTGGAGCATAAGTTGCGGGAAGGAGAGGACTGGGTGACTTCTCTGAAACTGTAGAGAAGCATATGCTCAGCTTGAGTGCAAAGGGCTGTGGCTGGCTTGTCTAATGTCATCTCTTGAAGACCTCTGAAAACTATTTTACATCTATGTGCAATCTATTTAGATTGAGCTGTAAAGGAGCCAGGGTTTTGTTCAAGGTAGATTGTTTACTGTGTGAAATGCAGCCCCTGAACCCAACAGTCTGTTCTAGCTGCTTGGGAAACAACAGTGGTTTCGTGAAGCATAGCTCACTGTGAAAGGCAAACTGAAGTAAGATGAAGACAAAGCTGGGAGAAGAATCTCTTTACCCACAATCTTTCATGAAAAGGAAGAAGCACAGTTTAATATTCTGTTCTTCATAAGGACTTCTAAGAAAAATGGCCACGCTGCTATTTTCTATGAAAAGGTAAAGTGTCAGAAACCACCTCCATATAACCAGTTGGGTATGTTCAAACTTCCTGTTTCTTACACTGGCTTTATGGGTTTTCAGAAGGAAAGTAGCTCAAGTCAGCTAAAACCTCCATCTGGCCCCAAAGTTAAGCATGTGTAGAAATCTGTATTAAATTGTTATCTGAGGAAGCAGTTGGTTATCTGAGAAGAGTTACCCTTTGCTGATCATGACTTGCCATAAATTTAATTGGCCTCTAACCCACTTTGAGCTTTGGCACATGTCTCTGACCTGGGAACTATTCATTAGAACTATATCCATGTCATGGTAATTATAGCACACTTGCTCTCTCTCCTCTTTCAGAGGAGATCCTTAACTCAGAATACTGTAACACAAATTTTACAGGTTTCTTTCCACAAGTCAAGAAATCATGTTAGGACTGCATAATATTTTCACATAAGACTTGTCAGTGTCCTTGCTGAGTAATCTCCCCCTGTTTTCATGGGAAGAAAATGGTAATTGAACACAGAGTTGAAAGAGGGCACTACTTCTACATTACTACACATAAAAGTGGAGCTGTAATATTGCAAAAATAAAATGGAACAGTATTCTTGTTGAGGTTATTAATGAGAAATTGTTTGAATATACAAAATGCTTAATGGGCTATTACATAGAAATCATTCCAGATAGCCCTCCTATTATGGTAGAGTGAAATTAAGAGTGGTTCAGCAAAGCTATATCTTGGAAACTTTTTCAAACTCTTAAGTGGAAGGGTGGAAAGTAGCCAAGGAAACCAACTTTGAAACATGGCTTATAACTAAAAGATGAGTCTCAAAAAGGAAACAATCTAAAGTTTGTATTTATTATGAAAAACAGAGCAGGGACTTCCCACAAAGGAAAATGGTCAGAAAAGACAGGATGATGATGATAATGGCTTCAGTGTTGTGTATCTGGGATTTTCCTTGCTCACCATTCCCATCTTGTCTTAGCTTACAGTCTAGTCTTCAGTTTACATGGACAGCAAGAATCTTGGTTTTTAAAGTACGTGAATACTGAGGAAATCTAGCTTTTTGAAGAAGCGTTTCTTTCACCTGGATTACTCTGAGTTTTCTGGAGTGTTGTGTGTGTGAATGTTCTCAAATGAGGTACAAAGTTGGATTATTTCTTGTTTATTTTTTCTGCTTGTCCTCTTCCAAATTAAGGACATCCAAGTTAAAATGTTGACTGTGCTTCTGTCTCAATCTGTGGTTGTTTGAATTACTAATTTAACAGGAATTGTACTCTGAACAGTGACTGTTTCAATTTTATCTGGGAATGTAAAGAGAAATGTTCTCTACAGATTTTCAATACTCTGCTTTGGAAAACATGTACATACTTACATGGCTCAATGGACAAGGCTTCATAGCTGTGCATGCATTCAACAGCATACACACATATACACCTAGAGGGGGAATGTGCATATCGTATCTGACAGCTCTGGCTTTAATAGGTATGTAGGAATTAAATGGAAACATAGACACTTTCTTCAGCCTTCGTACTTACTTCTTTCTACCGGGATGGACACTAGTAGATGGCTTCACTTCTGCTCTGGGTGGCTGAATGTGTGAGAGTGACCTCAGAACTAGACGTGGAAGCTTCTCAGTCTTTACAGCATGTGTTGTTTGGCTAAACAAGAAAGGATTCTTTGGGCATGTTTCATGGAAATGATGGGAGTAGCTTTCATCTTCTTGAGGTACAATTCAAAGCCCACTTGTGCTTGAGCAGAGTACAGTTTGGAAAATCTTTTATGTTAGCAGTTTGATCTGGTATTTCTTAGGCTTGTTTTCTGTAATATTTTTGTTGTGGTGTGCTGGCTTTCAACTCTTGTACCATGAGGGAGTCAAAACAAACACCTGGAATCTAAGGGGGTTTTGCACTGGGATTTTTTTGTTTGTTTGTTTTCTGTGTGTTGTGTGCATGTGTCCTCCTATAAAATTACCACTGAGGTTTGGGCAAACTAAAAAGATTATTTTTTCACTGATCCAGGGGGAAACTTGCTAACTGAATTCTCAATTTTAATTGCTAAGTCCAAATTTAGGAACACTGTCTTATGGCTGGAGTTCCTGAGCATTCTCTGTGCCATTCTGGGAGAACCTGATGGCATCTGTGTACAGACTTGCTATTGATGGGAACACCTCAGCCTGGTGCTGGCTGCTAGGGAGGGCATATGCTGTCCAAATCCCTCCCACTAATCTTATTGCCATGACATCAGTGACTCTTTAAGTCAGTAATTGCTCTTGGGATTTAGCATACATGCTGGGGTCTTGAAGCAGGTCACCTTGTGTACCTTGAGGATACTGTCTCCTTTTGTATTTATGGCTGGGATAGAGGATGCCAGGGATTGGAGTGGTAGAAGGTTCTCCACGGTGATTTGAAGGGGCCTTTATTTCTACTGGCCAGAGAGTTTATTTAAGAAAAAACAATCAACCAACCAGTCTTGTTTTGAGTATCCTATCAAAAGGCTTTTTCATATTTATTTTGCTCTTCAAAAGTGTATTAAGTATGTGGTTGTGCACACAAAAACTGCACACACATGACCCTGAACAGAGGGTGGAGGAAAGGGAACTTGTCTCTTGGCTGGCGAACTCTGAGGTGGTACTTGCAATGTAAGAGGGTCACAGTTTGTAAGGGAAATTGTATCAGTTACAGCTGACAGAAGATACAATTGTATGTAACAGTCAAACTTTCATTCACAGTTAATAATTCAGAAATTAGCAGATGTGATAGTTAAGCTCTCTGGTGCTGTAGATAATACATCTGGATGGAGCTGATGGAACTAGGCTGGTTGATTGTTCATGGTGTTTTTGCAATGGTATATGGGAGATAATTCCTTAACATAAAATGTCTGGATAGGTCTACAGCTTAACACTTTTTAAAGGAATTTGTTAAACTCACCCTACCAAACAATTCAAATTCTACAGTAAAATATCTCTCAGTGTTTCCACTTACTCATTTAGGAAAGTCTTAGCTGATATATATGGTCACATCCTTTCTCAGTTACTACACTTCCAATAAATTAATTGCTATTAAATGAAGTTTTTAAGAGAGCAAACACAATATGCAATGTGAATATATGACAGTTACCTGCATCTATATTTTGAGACAAATACAACTCTAAGCAGAGCAGTGCATACCTTGAAATATAACGTATATGCTCCTCAGCAGTAATTTCAATCTGTATGGACATTTCAGGAAAACAGTAAGAGTGCACACACGCACTCCCACACCCCCAAACACTCCTGGGGAAATATCTTTAAATGTCATCATGACTTAGGAGGGTTGTTTGCTACCTTCCATTTCTTGAAATCTGTGTCAAGGCTATTGAAAGGAAACCAGTCAGAACATAACTGCACCTCTACTATACACATCTACTTAAATTCAATTTTTTGTTAAGGCAGTTCTCAGTCCTGTGAGGATCACTGAGGAAGTACCTTCAAGACTCTCTTGAATAAATAGCTGAATCTGGACAGCAGGATCTCAGAGCCTCACTTCCAACTTTTGTTTTGTTTTGTTTCTTTTTTCCTTTTTTTCCTCCCCCCTTATGTTTAATGATTCAAGCCCTGCTCTACCCAACCAGGAGCAGGAACTGATAGGAAGGCCTGTTCATGTTAACAAAAACGCAAATTTATTTTTGGTGCAATAAACCTCTTAAATCTTCTAATTTTTGTTCCAGAAATCTAATTAATATAACAATAGCAAAAGAACCAAGAAACACAATTTATGGAAGACCCAAAAAAGTAAAAAGCATCAATTTATTTAGCTCTACACTCCTACCTTAATCATTTTCACAAAAGGCAACTTAATTTGAGACTTCAAACATAATTTTAAGTAAAATGTTGAAGAAAAATGTTTAATTTTGGCCTAGCAGAAATGCATATCTGCTTTAGAAGCCTGGAGGGAGGAGCAATAGGAATGCAGGAATATATTGAAGGTAGGTTCAGCTTTCCAGATACATTTCCCCTAGTCCAAAATACTGCAAGTTTGGATGCTCTGCATGTGTGGATGCGTTGGAACACTGCCATGAGAAAAGGAAGAAAGCCCTGCTGACTGATATCTGTACTGCACGACAGAGGTCATGGTTAGTAGCTAGTGTACTGCTCCTACTTGCACGGTTTAATTCTGGTTTCAGACTTGCATATTTTAATTGGTTTCCCTATGTGATACTAGATTCAATTGCCACTTCTACTCTGTAATGTTGTTGTAGAAGTCTATAACCAAGCCCATGAAGAAGAAAAAAACAGAAACAAATGCTTACCATAGCAGCCCACATCCTGTAGCCCTAGAATGTAAGAACTAGTAAAGAAGCTTATTTTCTTGAATTCTTTCTGGAACTTAGCTGTTTCTTAACCACATATAGATTAGCTTCTGATTAGAACACTTCAAAAATCTGTTTCTTCTGTGTTCTTTTCAGAGTGATTAAGTACAGAAAATTACAAAACTTTCTACTGTTTCCATATGAAACACAGTTTCATGTTAAGATAAAGCATCTAAACCCAGGAAAGAATTCAGTAAATTCAGTTTTTGTATGTGTCTGCACCCCTTCTAAACAGTGAAGCCATACATTTCTGTGAACTCTGAACTTAAATTCTTAGTCAAACCAGTAGATTAGTGATTCTCCAGCACAATGAACATGTAGATATTGAATATCAGCATCTACACAGGTAATATTAAATCCTGTGCAGAGCAATTGTTACAAATAGCTTGTTTTCATGCATATGCTGGGGTTTTTTGTTTGTTTTCAGCACTGGCCAATATCACCACTTGCATTTTCACAACATAAGAGATTAAAGTAATAGATTAAACTGCTTAATAGAATTATGATTCTGTTTGTTTATTCTAGTGTATTTATCCTAGTCTAAGAATCTTAACCTTATGTGTTTTTCAGTTTAACTGTAGTGTATGACTGTATGGAAAAATAGTATTTTTGTCCCTTAATTTTTCAGCTATATACAATTTCAAAGGCACAGGAATACCACAACTACCTCTACAGATCGGTGATGTGGTCCATATTTTGGAGTCCTGTGAAGGTAAATCAATTGTCTTCAGGTTATTGTGTGAATAACTTGACCCTTTTACTTCACAGCAATTCCCCGTGTTACATAAGTAGATGTCTAATGCTCTGATATTGGCGGTGGTATTTTGAGGAAGAACCTATTCATTTTTTGAGAACCAAAATCCAAACTGTCTCAGTACATGTGGGATTTTTGGGAAGCCACTACCAAATGAGGAAGTCATCAAAGTGAGTGTAGAGTCTGTGGATTTCATGCCACCTTGTAACATATCTGATGGAAGTTACATTAGATTTGATTGAAGTTTTAATGGAGTACATTTTTGCCTCTAAACTAAATATTTGTTGCTAGGAGATATTAAGCTTACTAGTCAACATGCTGCTTCAAACTTGTTGGTATGTGGAGATATCCAATCAGCTGGCATAAGCATAAAATTAATACAAGCAGGAGAAGTATAAATGAACATAAAATTTCACACACCTCTGAAACTGAATTAATTGTTGATATTGTAGTGCTGGTGTGTTTCTCCATATGGATTTGATCTGTACCTATGCTATCTGACTGAAATATCCCCCAAGACTGCCAGAGCTACTTAAGTTTTTATTTGTATAAAGCAACAAGGGTGCAATTGCTAACTCAACAGCTGGGTATCTGCAAATGTTGTTATACTAGTAACATTCTCAATCTGTAGTGATGCTCTTGATGAGGTAAGAGTTTAAAATAAAAAGTGCTTTAAGCTTTGCAAAATATATTATGAAATTATAATCTTCAACCTACTTCTACTGTCTGTCAGTTGTATCTTATTAACTGTAGTTATGATAGAGAGAGGCAAAACGCTGCATTATGCAGTTATAGAGACTGCTTTGTGCTGAAAGACAATTTGTATGTTGCCAGAAGGCTGCAAAGAATCTGAAGCTGCTTAAGACCAGTCTATTCCACTTCATAGAGCTCTAGGTGGTTTTGTATGGAAACAACCAAATATTTGAGCAAAGAGCATCTGACAAACCATATCTTCAATGTTTTTGAACACAGAAGCATATTTTTTTCTTCTATTTGTAAGACAAATTCAATATCTCTAAGCATCAGTGAAAGTATTTGTCACTTGTTAGACTATGAGTCAACAGATGTATCTCTTGGACATGAGTAAAGATCCATGTGCAGTTCTAAAAAAAATGAAGTATCTGCATAATTCTTAAGCCTCTATTCTAAACATTTTGGCTGAGTTAAAAATCCATGCCAACCAGAAACCTCCTCACCCCTATATTGTCTTGGTTAATTGCAGAAACAGCATTTCAGGTTTCTGACTCGTGGTACATTTCTTTTCAGCCCAGCCTAGCAAGTTCACTGGTGATCTTATGGGGTTATTCTTTTATCTAAAAGTCTTTTCTGAATCATCTGCCCTTTACATGCTATGCCACAGTTTGCTTTATGAAATATGTCAATGAAGTGGAATCTTTCATATTGTGCAAGTGAGGAAGTCAATCCTCTATCAGATATCTTAAAAATATGCTACCAGCTGCAGCCGAAGAGTAACCAACGGTAACAGGTTTTTTTCCTGTGCTCATTTTACATGTTATTTTTGTTTGTTTTGTTTACATTACAAAACAGCTTATCTTACCTTTTTGTTGTCAGTGTGAGGGCATTAAATTCTGTGTAAGATTATCTATTATTAGGCAAGACTTGAAAGTGGACCATATAATCATACTTGCTAATGTGTAAGTCATGTTAAACATGCTTCCGGATACACACTTTACTTTCACCTATGTATTTTTGACATAACTATCAATTTTTAACCATCCTATGCTAAACAGTTCTTATATGAAACAAAATCCATGACTTTATTATATGTTTTTTAATGCATATGTTCTGTTATACTAAGTGCACTCTTTCTGCCTTTTAGATTGGTACAAGGGTTATCTAGTAAGACATAAAGGATCAGAGGTAAGATCACACTATTCATTTCTGTGAGACTATTTTTAAGAAATCAGCCTATGAAGTGGGGTTTTTTTAGTATTTCTTATCAAATAGCCCTATTATGATCTCTGAAGTCAAATGCCTCCATTATCTTTCATTTCAAGATAAATAAAATGATCAGCATTTGTCCTGGACAATGTTGATAAATATTAGAAGTGAGGACTGAGAGAAGCAGACCAATGAAGAAAAAATTACTGTGCCTTCAGGTTAATAATTGGGTGTCAAAAGGATATGACAAAATTCCTATTATTTGTCAAACAAAAGTGCATCTAGCTGGATGGGAAACTAGATGGATGGAAAATAGTTAATTTGGAGATAACAGTTTGTGTTTATAGTCACAGTTTTATGAAGAAAATTTAGAAGAAGAGGGTTTTGGAAAGCTTTCATCAGTTACTTAAATGTTTCTGGAGAATAAGAGTGGATTGCATTTTTTTTTCTCTTCTTCAACAGGGAATATTTCCTAAATCTTTCATCCACCTCAAGGAAGTTACTGTTGAAAAGAAAAGGTATTGAATTTAACTGTTTTAAGGATCTTGTAACAATAATATAAACCCATCAAACTCAAATTCTCATTTTCATTGTGTTAATTTTTCTTCTCTTTCCTAGACATACGGAAAACATACTACCTGCTGAAATTCCTTTAGTTCAAGAAGTTACCACTACTCTCTGGGAATGGGGAAGCATCTGGAAACAGCTCTATGTGGTATGACATTTTCACATGCCATATGTGGCTGTTAATTAGTCCTATTTATGCATATTGAGGTCTTGTTCAAGTTAGTAGTGTCTGTTCTTAGATGTAGAGCAGGATCTGGAAGGATTTAAGAAATTACTTCATGATTACTGCTTAGATGTTTACCATGTTCTTCAATGGCTTTCAATTAAAAGACTGACTGATGAATGGCGGTGTAATTTCATGCCTTTAGCTTCAATCTTGAGTTTCCTATACACAGTAAACTTCTAATGGTTGTTCTTTGTGGACTTTGACAAGTTTCAAGGTAGGAATATCAAACATAACTAAGATGCATTTGAAAGATTCACTATGTTCTTGGGATGCTACAACAGAAGTAGTTCAACAATTACTGGTAGCATGTAGCTATTAACAATTCAAGAAGTCAGTATTTTTACTTTCAATATCATACATTTTTTTAAAGAAATGTAAAATTATTTTTTTTTTCCATTTTGGAGAAAGCTGTTTTTCCTGAGAGGACTTTTACCAATACATAAAAGCACAATAAATTTGGAGGCATCGGTCAAAATGGCCAATGCAGCAGCATCTGTGTTACTTGTAAGCAAGCAACCTGTAGTCATGGGGGCCTTTTGCACACACTTGTAATACCCACAGTGTAGTATAGAACAGTAGAAATGATTCATGATTTTTAAAATTATTTTTATTTTAATTGGTGCTGAAATACTTCTGCAGGCCTCAAATATCCTTTACACAGGGAACAAACCTTTCTTATGCTTTTGTACCTGTTCTACTATAAGACTCAGAGAACACAAAATTGAGTTGGAAGGATAGAAGGCTTTTATATTTTCATAATCGTAAATATACTGGATGTTATAACCCTACATGAATCCCTACTTATTCTAGTGACTTGTTTATGAATCTTTGGCTGTCAGACTTGTGTTAAAGTGTAGAGTGGAAAAACATGGAAAAATTATGAATTCTCTAGTACCTCAGTAGTCTCTTTTAACGGATAACCTGTTTCAAAAAATAGCACTGACTGCTCCAGGATCCCAGAGACTGCATTTTGCTTTTTCTCTGCTGGTGCAAGGAAATTTTGAATATAGTGTAGTTTTTCCTCATTAATATATTTTCTGAAACACTTCACTTCTTAATCTTCCTCTTGTTAAAGTCAACAATAAAAATTTGTCAAGTTTCAGTTTATGACACTGGAACAGCTTTAGCGACTTTTATGCGTTCTCTCACTCTTCTCTTAAAAGTATTAATACCACAATCAAATTCAAATGTTGCTCCCAGCATGCTCTTATCAGTATCTCATACAGAGGTAAATTGCTTCTATAATGTTTTCCCTTGATGAGACTTAGTTAATGAATTTTAAAATAGCACAATTAAACACAAGAAAAATAAGCGAATTCCCTATCCCCATACAAACTGCTTAAATTTTATGTCATTTCTTTAGTCACATAGGACATTCCTTAACAATATGTGGGATGAGAGGAGGAAGGAGGCCAGGTTCAGTACTTTGCTTAATTCTTGCTTCTGCAATCACTTAGCATTACATATGACACATCCTTTAATTGTCAAGACCAATGTTTCACTTCAACTTGAAGCCTGAAACCTAGTTTTCTTCTCTGTCTTAGGCAAATAAGAAAGAGCGGTTCCAGCAGGTGCAGTCCATGATGTATGACTTAATGGAGTGGCGCTCACAGCTTCTGTCCGGGACTTTGCCAAAAGATGAACTCAAAGAACTCAAACAGAAAGTCACTTCCAAAATTGACTACGGTAACAAGTGAGTGGCCTATGTTGCTTCTGGAAAACATGATTTATTTTAAAGCACCCAGTTAGAACAGAGATGATGATAAAGTTTTGTATTTGCAGCTTTGTAACTCATTAATGTGAGACATAGACATATCGAATCTTCCTTTTCGAACCTCTCCCTGTTATCTCTGTGATAACAGTAGACAGCGTGCTGAGGCTTCTCATAGAACATTGTTTTTTCAAAACAATAATTTATTTGTTAATTACAGGTATATGAGCATGTCAATTGTAAAGATTTGAGGTCTGATAACTGGCCTTTATATACATATAACATTAAAGTATTCAGAATCCAAAACTTGTCCATTCCTCACAAACACAGCCAACCTCTAGTCGTGTTATGCTACCACTTCAAAAGTGGTGCTGAGAGACCTTAGTGTGGTGGGTGAATAGCAAAAGTCTGAAAAGCCTGCAGTGTGCAGAGAATTTGCTAATGGCACTACACCACAACCCTACATGTATTGCCCCACACCCCCTCCCCGCCCCTGTTTACTAGGGAATTTCTAGGCAGAACTCTGCTTTTGGTATTAGAAGTGAAACTACCAGGGATAGAAGAGTTATTTGACAAAATGTCTTGTCTGCTTTTTTTTCTTGCTAATGGAAAGTCACTGCAACACAACAAATTTTTGGTAAAAATATGGTTATATGGCATCGAGTGGTGTTCCATCATCTGATAAAGGGTTTTATAGGCATTGGAACCTGCTTACAAACTATATTTAGCTACTGGAAGTGACTGTGGTTATTGTGGCCTGAAGACCTATGTGCAGCTGAAAGTCTTCAGTTAGCTGTGGCTAGACTTAAACAGTGACCTCAAGATGTTTACAAAACTCTTAACTTGTTTACTGTGCTTTGGATGCACAGATTTATGGTAAATTGTATTCTTACAGAACACGTTACAGGAATCCACAATATCCTGCTAGGCTATGTGGAGCTGGATGGTCACTCCAAGACAGATTTTATTTTGAAATGCTCCAATCAAAGAAGCCTATCTCCGATTAAGAAAACACTAACTTTTTTTTTGCTTTCAGACTTCTGTTTTCACACTCTTCTTTCCAAATTATAAGACAGTAAGCTTCTTCCTTTAGAGAAGCAGGGATGGAGAGGATATTCTAAATGGTTTGGGATTGTATAGAGGAAAAGTGCAAGTTGGATAGTGTCTGTAAGTGCCTGTATGGGTTTGGGTTGAGTTGTAATGTGTGAAGGAAACTTGCCAAACTGTAGAGAAGGAATAAAAGGGAATGCCAATGGAGGCTGAGAGGGTCATTGGGGGAAAGGAGATTGAATGTCAAATCAGGAGAGGTTGTGGATAATCACGCAAGGTGATGAAGATGGCTTGCATGCTGAAACAGACTGATGTAACCAACATTAACAGTGCTGTAAGGGCAGCCAGTACATTTTAGAAATTGTGAATGGTACATACAGTCTGGCACAAAGTAGATCAATTTTAAAGGGGAGTGGAGGATTGAGATCCTGGATAGGCAAGAAAGGATGAGGTGACACCATGGCATTGTGGACAAGAATATGCAGGATGCATGGAGATGAGCCTTGAGTTTTGAATGCCTAGGAAATGAAAAAGAGCAGAAGGAAAAAAGGCATTATTTGTATGAGAGCAAAGGAGAACAGAACGAAGTATTTAGTTAAGTAACAAGACTGGGAGAGTAAGAGAGCAACACAAAAGCAGAAGGTAACAGGAAAAACCTACACATCTTGATTGCTAAGTTTATACATTAAAGAGCAAAAGAGATGAAGACTGCTTGAAGTCATGGACCATGGTGAATCTATTTTGTGAGAGGTTTTTAAATGTTTTGGTGACACTACTATAAATTCCTAAAACGGACACTGCACAACAACTTGAAAATAAAATAAACAGTGGGGTCTAGTTAAATTTTTCTTCAACTAAATACTGTGGCATTTATTTAAATTTACTTTATTGTTTTAGAACTTGAAGCAGCGTCTTGTAAGTTAAATTTCTAAGTTTTATTTTTCTAGAAGGAAATAACTCTACCATTATGCTCTCTCTATTTTCACAGGATACTTGAGCTAGATCTAATAGTTAGAGATGAAGACGGAAATATCTTGGATCCAGATAAAACCAGTGTCATCAGCCTGTTTCATGCACATGAAGAAGCAACTAATAAAATCACTGAGCGAATCAAGGAGGAAATGGTAGGAATGACTGTCCAAACTTAATGCTTTCTTTGCTAAAATCAAAATGAAAAAGGGTTGAAGGATGTAACCTTCTATCATAAAAGTTGGTGTGGAAACTTTTGCTTCTGACTGAACTGAGTGGAGTCACATTCATGAGTTATAAGTATGGCTAAGCCTCAAATTAGTTGCATTTGTGCACTGATTTCAGGCTGTGGGCTAGGCTGAAAGCCTGTGTCTAAAGCTGGTTCTAAATCCCTTCTTGGACTCCTAAGTAGAAATAAATCTCATCGTTCCATCTGTGGGCTACTCAGTGGGCTGATTCGCGCAGTGAATAGTTACATACTTGGAGTTCAGGCTGCAACCTATGACTAACCAAAGCTCTTTTTAGAAAATCTTGTGACAACAGTAGTAGTTTGCTATATGTTGCTCTTTGTTAGTCTGATCGAGCTGAAGAATTTAAGCTCACTAAAGAGGAACTCAAGTGAACTCAGCATAATCTTGTGGACACCAGTTTGCATGCCTAAGCAAAGCTGAGTATATAAACTTGATCTCTTAAAATGCAAAGCAGATGACTATACTTCTTTGACTTTTTTATGTATTAAAACTTTTAAAGGACTTGTAAAATACTTGGGTTCTTTTCATTCATGAGAAAGTAAAACACTTGACAAAAGAAAGGTGGGCTGTTGTGGCACTTCAATAATGCCTATGACAAATCACTGGAAAACACCTATGAGTTGTTCTCATCAATGTCACTAAATAAATATTGCTTCCTGACATAAAAATGTAATGAACTGACAATATAAGGAAAATTAAACTTGGTAGTCTGCAATAGACTGTGTTGACTGGTTTTAAAAGTAGAGAGAAACAATGGATAAAAAGAGCTTTAGGCCATCAAATGTTAAGCTAGGGTTTCTAGGGATGTACTTAGAAATTGGGAGCCTGTCTTTAAGTTAGTGAACCTGCTCAGCTATGTCCTTATCTCAGCATATATTATTCTTTTCCTCTTCGAAGAGGTGTATTTTGTTTTGCTAGTGTTCCTGGCATACTGAAACTCCATTACAGTGTGGATAGTAGGTCTTCTCTTCTATCCTACTGTGTTCTAAAATAATCTCTTTCACACTTGCAAGCTTGCCTCTGTAGTCACAGCTTGGTACTTTCCATTCTCTTCAAAAGTGGTGATAATGTTTCACCCTTTGTATAATCAGTCAGTGGCTGAAGAACTGTCCTAAGATATGGAAGTCATAGAATTATAGAGTATTTCAAGTTGGAAGGCATCCAAAGGGATCATTGAGTCCAACTCCCTGCTCTCGTCTCCTAAAAGCTTAAGTTCTTACAGCATAGCAAAAATATTGTCAAATCTTTTACGCACAGTCTTTTTACTGAAATTTTTAGTAAAGGATTTCAGAGTAGTTCCATTGAAAGCAGCCTGGTTTTCTTGGGAGGTAAGAGAAACTTAACCTGGCTCTCTTCTTCTGAATTAAAGTAAAAGTAAGATTTTCAAAAAAATGAAAGTTTCTCAATGGAGAAGGGAAGAGAAACAGTTTAGCTACTGTGTTCTTTAGAAATATTAATCAAACACAGCAATCCCTGTTCCATTTCTAAAAGCAGGCACCTACCTGGAAAGCATAATATGCTTAGAATCCCATACAAAGGAAGTTCTTACCTATACTGAGCAAGTCTCCTAAGTACTGCAAAAGATTGATTTTAGGCATGTCTGTCATCAGCTTTTTCATTATTTACATACCTAATCTAGGTGCAGTGTTTTGAAGAACCCAGTCTGAACTTTTTATCTCTTTGCATAGAGTGAAAGCTCTGGAGGAGAAGGTGGAATCTTTCTTCCCTATGTCACTTCTGCACCTTCTGACTTGCTAACTTTCTATCTTCATAGTAGAAAAGGATGTTGATGCACTGGTGAAGCGTTGCAGAGGGTCAGACACTTATTTGCTAGTCATGTCTGTGTTAAGTGATGTCTTCCAGAGGATTATACAGGGCAATGCTTATTAGAAGTATTTTTATCTGAATTTTCTATGATTTTTCAAGATTAACTGTAAGATGTGATAAAAATGGAAACTGCTTGTAGTATCCCACCATTTCAATTCATGGATCTAGCTAATGATTTTGCTCCTTCCGAGTAGTCAAAGGATCAACCAGATTATGCATCGTACTCCCGAATGTCTTCATCCCCCACACACAGCCTATACGTCTTTGTGCGGAATTTTGTTTGCCGAATTGGAGAGGATGCAGAACTCTTTATGTCACTATATGATCCCCAGAAATTAACAATTATAAGGTAAGCTTTCTTTTTTTTATTGCAAAACAGTAACAAAAGGAGCTAGCCAAAATGATGTAAAATAGTTGCTAACATCCTAGTAATGCAGAGAATATATAAATAAAATAAAGAAAACAAAAAGGAAAGGAAAATGTGGGTAGATCTAGTTGTTGTTGGCTAGTAAAGAATTCTAGGGTAAGGGATCCCAAGTACCTTGATAGGTAATTCCTCAATTAAACACTTGAGAGTTTTAGAGAAGACTAAGACAACTTCCAAGTGAAGAGGTTATTCTTGATGGGGGATGTTGCCGAGTCTGGAGTACTGTGCTGAAACAAGGGGAAGGGGACAAAATAGGAGTAATCTATAACTTCAAAGATAGATTAAGATTCTGTTGAGTATTCCCATCAAACACACTGATGGAATATTTCCTCCAAAAAGGTGCCATTGCGTGTCACGTTGAAGTTATTTTTGAAAACTTACTGATGGTATTTTGTATAGCTTTCTTCTTGTCTTTTTAGTCTGGTATTAGATTAAAATAATCACCACAGACTATTGCCTGTTATGCAACCTTTGTTATGTGCTGTGGTTTTTAATGTACTGTGAAAGGGATGAATTTTTAAATCACATGACAATAAGATACTTATCTTCAAAACAGTGAGAACTACTTGGTGAGATGGGGGAGCAGAGGCTTTCCAAAGGAAATTGATATGCTCAACAATCTTAAAGTAGTGTTCACAGTAAGTGTTTTCCAGTTTACCTTGCTTCATATTTGCAGATCACATTGTCTCCCTCCTGTGATCACTCTCACAACTCCTGAAGATTGAACAAGATGAAGGAGAAAGCAGAAGTAATCTTAAAAACAGAGCAAGATGACCAGTCACTGTTGAGTGCTTTAAGGCACTGACAATACTTCCATGTCCTTTCTTCAGAACAAATTGCTGCTTCAGAAATTTACTGATTACTTGATATTTTTTTATCTTCTGGACCTCTTGACTGCTACTATTTTCTCTTATATTTTATTCTTTAACTTTAAACTGTCAGGTTTTCCATCCTTTCTGTGGGCTCAGTTTTGTGGGTTTTCTTTGTTTGTTTTCCCCATTGATTACCGAGGCTCAATTTATTTCTGGAGGTCCTGTTTAAATTTCAGAGGTTCTTCCCCAAGTAATATTTCAATTCTTTTTTGTTTGTTTCTTAGGATCTTGGAAATAAAGACCTTAGTAGAGACAAAATTTATTTAGTTTGTCAAATAGTCCGGGTTGGAAGGATGGATCTTAGAGACAGTAACTCCAAGAAATACACACAAGGACTAAGACGGCCTTTTGGAGTGGCAGGTAACTGATGTCTCCTGTGCTGTATCTGTAGCAAGACACCAGTGATACTTGCCAACCCTGGACCATAAAATCTCTACCAAGACATAGCTGATAGAGCTTTTTTTGTATTCTGACATCTTCCGTATTTAATTTCTTAAGTCCATAAAGCCTGCACCTACATTGGCATTCTAGTTCAGGTCAGAAATGTGCTTTTAAATTTAATTTTCTAATAATTCATACTTACTGCTGTGCAGTGCAAACTAAAGCAAGAACCAGAGTACAATAACAGAATACCTTACAGATAAAATAAAATCAACGATTATGTCTCCAGAGCACCACCAATGCATTCATACCTGATTTCACAGGATTAGACCAAAACTAGTCTGAAGTAATTCTTCCTTTACACAGCTTGGTATTTGTAGTGTGGACTTCGCACTAAATGTTTTGCCCCACAGATCTACCCCTATTGGGCTACACTGCTTGGTAGTGAAAAATCTGTATTTACCACAAGGCACAAGAACATTAGTGCACATTGTTCATAAATAAGAGTAAATATTTGACATGATTGTTTTTGGATTATTTCTTTTACTTTTCTAGTTATGGATATTACAGATATCATAAAAGGAAAAGCTGACAGTGATGAAGAAAAGCAGCATTTCATTCCCTTTCACCCGTAAGATAGTCAACAGTATCTTTTCCTTAATATGCATAAAAATATTTCTATGTATCTTTGGCTGTAACAATTTGTGAAATGTTTCAGGAAAAAATATTTTTTGCTTTTAATAAATCTACGTTGTAATAGTGCTAATTATTTAAATATCACTTTAAAAGGTGTTTAAGATTTGACAGGGGTTACATAGCATGTTAAATGAATGTATATTTCGATGAATGTGCTCCTTCAGACAGCTGGTACCACATCCTATTTAACAAAACTCTAGTAGTTATACATAACAGTAAGCTTTACAAGTATGGATATTGAGTAATTGATGTGATTGATTATGTTTTAAGTTTCAGAAAAGTCTGAGTAAAAATCAGGTTTCAGTTCAAACAGTAGTTGAATTGTCATAGATTAACTGTCTGCAGAAGAAATGCCAGACCAGCTGCCTAAAAATGTGATACTCACAGACGAAACGCACAGATGCCAGTATTCACTGGAAACATGTTTCTGCATTGTACATAGCACTGCTGCTATGTTATGTGGAGAATAAATTTAATTCTGAAAGACACAAGTGTGACACACTCACGCTCTCTTATTATTTCACTTGTTTGCAATTTGATCCAGCATGCTTATGTGAGAATTTGTTTCCAATTTCAAAAGTAGCTGAAAACAAGTCCATTCATTTGTCAGGCTATTTATCAGGCTAAGTGGACTGTACTGGCATGTTGGTGAATGCATTCATGTTGTATATTCCTACAAAATTATAAGTTTTCATGTTGTCAGTCTGTCAGAAGATGCCATTGCTAAAGCTGTTGATTTAATCTCTTTCACTTCAGCATACACATAAGCTTGATTTGAGTGTCCGCAAGTCGGAGTGAGAGATAATGAAATAACAGAACGTACCAGAGTAAGATCAAGTACAGCAAAGAGGATGAGGGCTGTGTGTCATCTGTGTTCTGAATAGTGCTTGTTATAACTAGCACTTAATTCCTAGTAGACATTGTCTTTTTTTCTCCTGCAGGGTAGTGGCAGAGAATGACTTTTTACACAGTCTGCTAAGCAAAGTCACTGCATCAAGAGGAGACAGTGGTGGACAAGGTAAATTAGATATTTTTAAATATTATTTTTAAAGTGAAGTAACAATGTCTTTTTGTGGAACTTCATTTTGTATTGTTTATATTTTAGAGAAAGGCTTTTATGTTAGAGCAGTAGCACCACCATAGGGGTGGGTCATCTTTGTAGCCAGAAGTGAAGAATCACAAATTTGTTACAGAATCCTGGAAGCTATTTCAAATAGTAGCTCCAGTTTCGGATTATAGAGCTTTCACTTTCAGCTAAAGGAAGTGGGGGAAGTGAGTTCTTATCATTGTTTTGGCGAGTAGAAGCAGCAATCATGTGAAGAAAGATTATTATGTTTTTTTCCTTACCAGAAATGTAATCTTTCTTTTTTTTTCTTTGTTTTTTCTCTTAATAGGTGTCTGGGTAACTGTGAAAATGCTAGTTGGAGATGTTATTCAGACTAGGAAAGACTACCCACATCTTGTAGACAGAACCACAGTTGTTGCTAGAAAGCTTGGATTTCCTGAAATAATCATGCCAGGTAGGAGGTGCTTTATTCTGTAATAGGCAGGGATTATTTTTCATTCCTGAGGTTCACGAGCAACAGTTACAGCCTTATTTACTCACTTCTGTACTGGGTAACTCAAAGGCTTTTTAGAATTCATTCTTCATGATAAGTTTTGCTCCAGTACTAGAGGTTTATATAAAATAGTGAAATCCCTATGAAGTATTTTCTAGTACTTAAATAGAAAAACCAAAATCAAGACAGTGAGGGATAATCCCAGCTCGTTGTACCTAGTTTTCTTGTCTTCTAAGTAGATTATGGGGGATGCTTACTTGACTTTTAAGTTAACTTTATTTTATTTCAATTTATCATTCTCCTTTAGTAATAATAAACATAGGAGTTTACCATCTCTTGATTTTGGGATTTATGGTATGATATTTTCCAATTCAAGTCAGTCACTGCAGTGTTCCTTTTTTAAAAACAAAAAAATCACACACCCCCACCCCAAACCCTTCAATTCAGACCTCGATAATTCTTTTAAAATAAGTTACTAACTTGCTCACTAGAGAAAATTAAAATACGAGGCTCCATCTATAGAGCAAGCTGTGTATTTGGAGAAAATTCTGTAATGGCATCATCTGCCACCTCACCAGCAGGTGCCAGTGCAGGACGAGAATTGCTTCAAGTCACTTTGAGCAGTCCCATTTGGTTTGCTCCACATCAGTGTAGTATCTTCTTAGCTAAGAGTAACAGAGATGAAAATTTAAGTTCAGATGGAAAATAAGAGATTTTTATCTGTCTCAATGCAGAAAAAGAGATTTTTGTGAAATTCAGTTGATCTTATGCCCTCACAGAATTTTCATCTATTTTAAACCTTTCGATTTCTTTTTTAGGAGATATAAGAAATGACATTTATATTACACTGTTGTATGGAGATTTTGATAAATACAATAAAACAACTCAGAGAAATGTGGAAGTGATTATGTGTGTCTGTGATGAAGAAGGAAAAGTGATGCCAGTAAGTTTTCTTTTTTCTCTATGATGGACACAGAAACATTATAGAAGTAAGCTTTAAACATATTCTAAGTTTTTATAAAATACCATTGTGCAAAAACTCCCTGTACAGTTCCCTCCTTTGTGCCACCTTGTGACATCTGATGACTGGTAAGTTTTATGATGTTTAAAGTTACATATCTATTAAAGTTCTATAAATGTCTTGCATTAAAATGTAACAAGAAATAACACTGAGTGACCTGTTTGAGCTGTGCCAAGAAACAAATGCTGTTTCTGACAATTACTGCATTCTTTGTAGGGTTTTTCTTGTGTGAAATCCCAGAGGAATGCAGTTTATATAGTAAAATGTTAGAAGTACCATTTTTGCTACATAATCAAACCCTTTATTTGTGCCACAAAGTCTGTGTCTTCCCTTGAAAGAAGTACATGGCAAGTAAACTAGTGACAACAGAGGAGTGTGGACACTGTATACATGCAACATAAATATTTACAAGTGTCTTTTTGCTTGTCTATTTCCGTTTTTCAGCAACTTGTCTTTTCCTTTTTAGCCCAGTTCAGTATTCAGGGGGATTTTTGGCCTTTCCTTTTCTAAGTTTTATATTGTTCACCAAATCAGTATTGTGATCATGAGGGTGAAATAATAATGATGCTTCTTGAGACAAAAGCAAGATGGAGTAACTTACTATGGTTCATGACTTGCTCAAGTACATTTATGAACTGCAATTAAATGCTTGACCTAAAATTCAACTTTAAAGCTCAAATGAAGAAAATCCTAAACCCAAGTAACACTTCGGGTGCGCACAACAGATTGTAACCCTGATCACAAAACACTACCTATACATATGGAAATCTCTAACCACGACTTGCATGTACAGAGGTTAAGTCTGTTGTGAAATCAACTTTGGCAATTTCAATTGTCTATTCACAGATAATATGCTTAAAATAGATATACAAAAGTATTTTGTAAAGAAATTAACCTATTGAAATGTATTAAATCTTGCATTCTTATGGAAATTCTGTTCTGCAGATCCATCCTTTCTCCAAATATTAGGGGAAAGTGGATTTGTCACTTTGTCTGTGATCCCAAGTATATGTTTAAATCCTGCCTGCCTTCTGTGGGTAATATGTCTTAAGACACGTTAAAGCAACAGTTCTGGAGTTAATTGAAATGCTGTTGAATGCACATAATAACAAGAGTAACTGGTTTCCCCTTTTAGCGTCCAATAAATGAATAAATACCAATAAACTTTCAAACCTGTGAATTAATTTCAATATTACTAATTATCCATTAATCAAAACAGGTATATGTTCACTAAACAGGAAACTGGTTGGCTCTATTCAGGTATCAAACTAGTTTCAGTTGAAGACCTAGCACTAAATTTCCTGTTGCAAGTAAAAGGCCTTTCGTTCCAACTGAATGTCACAGAATACATTCTAACAAGTTGGTGCACAGGCCTTGACAAATCCCCATTCTGGCAGATGAGACATAGCTTTCTGCAATGAAAGAACTCTGACCAGACCTTACAAATCATCTTCAGGTATCAGCATCACACCCTTCTTGTCACAAGGCATCCTGGTGTTTGAAGCAGACTTCTTAAGATTCACTGCATTTTGAGCAGGAAAGTTGCACCTTTGAGATAGTCAGTGTAGCCTATATAGGGCTAGTTCCACCTGTGCCTTCAGCAGAGAATTTGTTTGCTTCATTCATGCACTTGAGTTTCATGTCTGACACCTGGTGTCTGTGACCTTGCAGCTCCAGTCACCAGCGTGAGCTGTTACTGTGTGTGCAATCCTCAGCTGCCAGCAGTCAGCAAAGTCAGACGTAGGCCAAGTCTCTTCACATATCCACTGAACAAACTCAAATTCCTGGGTTACAACAAACTTTGAACTTGATCAAAACTTTGAGTTGCATTCTCACAGTCATTAGGGAATGGGAAATTGTGAATGTTGGGAAAACCAGCAGTGCTGTCAGTGCCTCTGCCCTGTTTTGTTCAGAAGTTGCCTCTGGTGTGCAGCCAAATGCTTTCTGCTGGAATAGAGCATTTTCAAGTAAAGGGTGAAATAAATAACCTAGCTTCATTATTCCCATTTTACTTTGTTTCTTCTGCTATTTGAGATGATGCTTTGGTTATCGACGTTTGAGAAATCAGGTCCATATCTATGTTCATTGCCCAGCTTCACTGTGTAACCCCTATAAACTGCACTTTTGGGATAGGTCCAGTGTAATTATGGAAAATGCTTATTTTTGTTATGTTCAGAGACTTGGAAAATGCAGTATCTTCCTATTATTGCTGCTTCTCTGCTGGTGCTTTTATTGTTATTCAATTCTGAGTGATGCTGTACCCAAGTCCCAAACTGCCTGGTGAGGACGGGTCTTAGGCTGCAGGGCAGATGCCGGCCCCGAACCCGACTGCCTCCAGTCAGGGCCCTGTGGGCAGCCCGGCCCGAGCGGCGGGGCCCGCTCAGCGGGATGGGTTTGCCTCAGCGCCCCGGGCCTGAGCCAGACCCTGCGCTGCCCGAGCCGCCATGGCGGGGTTACGAGGACGCAGAGGCGCGGAGCAGCGCCTTGGCTGCTGCTGTGAAGGCGCCACAGCGCTCGGGGGGCCGAGGGAGCCCGGCTGAGGGCGGGCAGCGCCACCCGGGGGGGGCCGGGGCTGAGGGCNGGGCGGTGGTTCGTGCCCCGCTGCCGTGTGGGGCGGTCATTGCTCGAGTCACCACACTGACAGAAACTAACCATCCATTGAGCGCTGTTTCTGCCTTTCTTTTTTGTAAGAACGCTGTTTGCCTGGGAGCAGGGGACAAACCCGTGAGTGAATATAGGTCAGTTCTGTACTATCAGGTCAAACAGCCGCGCTGGATGGAAACGCTAAAGGTACTTCCCACTCGCTTTTTTTCCCTTCGTTTTTTGGTGCCTCGCACAGTCAAGTTGCGCAGTGTCAGTTTTTCCTAAAAAATACCTTGGTCCTGAATGCAGGGAGGAGCAGGGAGCCGTAGTCACGCATCACACACCTGGTTATCGAGGCTTGAAATTCAGCCTGGAAAAGGATGCTAAGATTTTGTTTAGCAAAACAAATGAGGTGATCTTAGATAACCTTGTGTCCTGATGTGGCTCATCAGAACCGAAATGCTGTATTTGTGCTATTGGAGTGGAACAGGGAAAATGAGGGTTTCAATTGCATCATTAAAAACTGCAAAACCCAAACCAAAACACACATCTCCCCCCACCCCCCCAAAGACCACAATTTTACAGAGAGAGAACTGTCTTGGATTGTTTAGAGGCACACCAGTCATTATCTAGTCTAGCTGTAATGTCCTTGATTGCAAAATGCCCAGAAGCTTCCAGAAGTAGCTCTTACAAAGTGTGTCTCAGGCTTGCTAGCAAGCATGGTTATTATTTTAAAATACTATTGTTTTTGCTAGAATTTTCATACCTTCTACCTTCTTAAATTGGTTGTTAATTTATGTATTTGAAGTGTGGAAGTTTCACAGTGCACAGGTGCTGCACAGCTCTGTGTGGTTAACCGGGGAGGTCCAAGGCTGCAGTGTGCTTATTTTCTCACATACAAGCACCTGTGTGCTTCAGCTCAGTGTATTCAATGCTCCATTTCTTTGGTGGTGCTAGGCTTTGGGCAAAGTCTAACACATAATTGCTTATCAACCACTTCTGCTGCTGTGATCAGGCTCAGTAGTTTTAAATGGTCTGTGAAAGGCAGTACAGAGCTGGCAGAAGTGGTGCTTATTTATTGTAAAATTTGAGCACATTACAAGTAAAACCACCTTCTGCCTCTGCCCCTCAGAACTTTATTGATTATTTTCTGGTTTTACAAAAGGTGGCAGTCCCCATTGAAGACATGCAGAGGATACACCTGCGATTCATGTTCAGACACAGGTCATCTCAAGAGTGTAAGTGGCAACTTTTACTTCAGTGAATTTTAATTCATTGGTGGGTAGTCAACTGAAAATATTTTGCTTTGCAGCTAAAGACAAAGGAGAAAAGAATTTTGCAATGGCGTACATAAGACTAATGAAGGAAGATGGAACAACTCTGCAAGATGGTATTCATGATTTGTTAGTCCTGAAGGTATTAACTCAGTCTTTTTCTTTCTTCCCCCATGAGCCACTTTTTTTCATACTGTTGTCTTGTTCACTGCATTGCTTATTTTCTTAGTGCAAGATTAATTTTTTAATTCTGTCCAAAACAAATATTATGGTTTTTTGCTGAACAAAAAAAATATGTAACTTGTTCCATAGTCAGTAGACATTGCTCTAAATTTTAATTAGAAAAATTATTTAAGCACAATGAGAGAGCTGGTTACTGTTCCTACTATTTTACTGAAGTTTATGCTTACGGCCTTCTGTAATATAGAGGATGCCATGCTAAAGCTCAGTACCTGGATGCATAACACTTTGCTTGCTTAAGGGAGGGGAAAGCATGGTTTTGGTTCATTTAGCATCTTTGTCACACGAATAATAAGGGAATGTAATGTTAAGGAATTGGTTGTTTGTAACTGCTCTGTGTACTTATTTAGGTACACAAATGAAACTTTCAGGAATTTGATTTTGGATGTGAAGAATAGTTCTGGCTAGCCCTAATCAGACACAGGGAGCATTTTTTACTTTAACTGAAGCAGGGAACAGCTTTGGTTTTTGTTGTTATGTTTAGGGGTTTTTTTTGATGTGTGGTTTTGGTTTTATTTTTCTCTGGGAGAGAACAGTGTCTAGCAGGAACCAAGAACCAGAAATCACTTCCAATACAGAAGAAGTTTTACTTTAGGTATTTCATAGTGCTTTTTTCAGTAAACTAGTTTGGTAAATGATGTTAATGACAAATTAATGGCAAACGAGATACCTACAACTCAATCAAGTTGTTTAGGTAGTCCAACAAAGATTAATGACAGTGTATAGTTATTTATCTTCCCTTCATTGGTATAGGTATTTATCTTCTCAACATTGATAAATACTTAGACCAGAAGGAAAAAATGATCACGTTTTGACTATGTGGTTAATGTTGGTTATGAAATTCCATCTATTTCATTCCTGCATCAACCCAGTAATTTTTCCTTAAGTGACAGTATAGATGAGATATGCTAAACTGAATTGACCTAGTTTATATTTGGGAGAAATAGACAGATTTTCTAACATATGTTCGTGTATTCTAGTATTGAAGACAGTGATAGTAAGCTGTAAGTGTTTTAAACAACTGTACATCTGGCCTATCTAAGTAATTTACAAAGTGCAAAGATTAAACAGTGTACTTCTTTTTCCACTGCCTTCAGGCACTGAATCTTTTTGAGAGACTTTTTGATCAAAAGTTCAAGTCTCTTCCCCATTGTCTGTTTAAGTTTTCTCAAAAAAGAGTAAGTCAAGATTCTTCTCTGGTTTCAGAAATTCTGAGAAGTAATTATTTGACAAGCTTGATACAGTTATAGAAGTTAGTCATGCTGTCTGCTTTGTTGCATAAAGATTTTGCCTGTTGTCTGTCTAGGTCTCTTTATAGTCAACTTTTAACCTTACTTCTTTAATAGGAAGTATAGACTGAAAACCTGCAGTCACTGAATCAGATGCAAACCCAAAACTTGAGAAAATCATTCTGGATTATAGTTCTTGTAACTCCTTGTTTATGCACAATTGTAGACTAAGGCTCTGCAATTGAGTGGGATCTGTAATGGTGGTGTAGCTTTAAGTGACAGAGCTCATGAATGCATTGTGGACATTGTCTCGAGTAGTTTTGTTAAAGAAAAATTGTATTCTCTAAACAGTGAGGAGTATTTTTTTATTTTTTTTTTTTATTGTCCTTGTTTAATAACTGCTTTGCTGTAAGTGGTATGAATCAAAAGTTGAGACACAAAAAAAATCTGAGGGTTGTGGTATGGAACTTGATGAAATAGAGTGCTAACAGGTATTTTTCCCTCCTCTGTTTTTTTACCGTTCATTCTACTGAAAAGCATGAATTTCATTATATCTCTGTCAGTTACTGCAGCATATTGTCTAATTTAAAACAATAATCTTACCATGTCCCCATCTTTTATGTTAAAGGTCCAGGTATTAAGTGATAAATGGGCATACCAGTATAGTGCTACTTTCTTTTCCTGTTCAGTCCCATTTTCTATTCTTAAATTGTGTGCAGACCTTGTTACAGTGTTGTCTATATCCTGTGTATAGCCTTCAGGATGATGCTCAATAGTCTGTTGTGTTCCACAGCTATTGATGTTTTAATGAGAAATCAGCTCTTGCTTTTACTTTGCCAGTGATGTCACCCCAATAGTTCCTTACTGCACCTTAAAACACATAGTTTCAATGTAGCATTTTCCCTGCATGTTCATTGCAGCCTTTCTTGCTGACTAACACTGACTCACAGTTTACCTGTTCAAGTCATGCTAGGACTCGGGTATTCTTTATCCTGTACTGCAGGCATTTAAGTCTAGAAACATAGCTTTTGTTTTACCTTTGTAGAAAGTACAACATGAGTCTAATTTTAAATCCAGAGGTATGAAATATGTAATAAATTGTATGTTGTTTTTCAGGGGGACAGTAAAAAAATGGAGGATGCTACTGCTTATTTGACATTACCTTCTACACGTCAACACATAGAAAATAAAGGAGCAACCATAGTCAGGAACTCAAGTAATGTAGGAGGGCTTTCAGTAAGCTCACGAGATGCATTTTGTATTTCGACTCTCGTTTGTTCTACAAAGTTAACTCAGAATGGTATGTATCTGCTAAACAGGTAGAAGTTTTAGAAAGAAGACATTTGCACAAATATTTTATATTTTAATACTTGTCCATTTATTTTCTATTAGTGGGCTTACTAGGTCTCTTGAAGTGGCGTATGAAGCCACAGCTGCTTCAGGAGAACCTGGAAAAACTGAAGATTGTGGATGGAGAGGAAGTTGTGAAGGTACATCCTTATATACTTAATTTAATAATAGTTATTTTTCGGGTCCCTTCATCCTATGGCAGAAAAAATGCTCCACGGTTTTAATAAATTAAAAGATACTGGAGAATCAACTACAGTAAACGTAGGAACTTAAGGTATAATTGACAGGATTCTTTCTTTCATAAATGTCATTCAATTTAATGCCTCTGTTAGGGATAGCTCGCAAAAGATGTGAATGATGCTTCCTCTTCATTAGAGTGTGCAAGCAAGCAAGCACCTGGGCAGGATTTTTAAGTGTTAACCAGCTTTTTTCTACTTCTTGCTCCCAAACATCTCTATCTGAAAACTGACTTGTTGGATTTTCAAGCTGAATTGGTTACCAGTGTGTCACTTCATGTTGTTGTGTAGTTTCTCCAAGATACGCTTGATGCCCTGTTTAACATCATGATGGAACATTCCCATAGCGATGAGTATGACATCCTTGTCTTTGATGCACTGGTAAGTATTGGCACCAAAAGATTTTATTTGTCAAATTAAAGAACCCTAGAATTTTGAATGACGTATAAAGTTGTTTATTTCAGGGAATTAGTTATGAAATTTCTACATAACAGAATATTACAATTTGACTGAAAACAAATTTATTTTAAAACTTTTAAATAGTGGATTATCAAAAATATTTCAGAAGACTGAATTTAAAATGTAACCATGAAAAAATGTGGATTATGTCCGTGTTTGTTTAGATATATATCATAGGACTCATTGCAGACCGTAAGTTTCAACATTTTAACGCCGTTTTGGAAGCGTACATCCAGCAGCATTTTTGTGCAACGTTGGCGTACAAGTGAGTTTGTTTTCTCTTCTTCTTTTTCTTTGTTTCTAAACTATCACGTTAAAGGAAATAAATCATGTTTGTGACTTTTCTGATGTAATTAATGATGACTGTTGTTTTGATGCTACCATTTGCTTATCTGGAAACAAACCTGCCTGTGAGAAACACATGATTATAAGCAAGGTTAATTGAAAAATAGTGATTGATCTGGGGTTAAATGATTTCTTTGGCATTCATTTTTTTCTTGTCTGGATTTTGCTGTGTCTGAGCACTTTGCCTGAATCCTGTCAAATTTGTAAAAAGATACTTTGCTGTAAAACCTCTCCCTTTACGTTCCTGGCCTTTACCTAAAATGCCTTAATGAGGACTTGAGGATATCCTTTACTCTTTTATATAGATTTCTATGTATTCGTTTACAGCAGATGAACTCAGGCAAAAAAATTGTTTGAGACCTGTCAAGTCTTCATGTGCAGTTATCAGTCTGATGTTGCACTAGGAGAGTTTCAATGCAGTGAACTGGAATTCTATTCTTTGTTATGCAGTCTGCTGTGAACTAGAGTATTAGTGTTTGTTACATGGTCATGCCAGTGGGCAGGTGGGCAGACTTTTATTTGTTGTTACTATTTTTGGACCTTCCAGATAATGCCCAGATGGAAAGAAATAGTTTCATAGAAGAGAATAAAAACTGTGGAGATATGTTATACAGTAAATTTAATACCAGATTCCTTCTTGATTTGGAAAAGCTTTTTGCAAATGGTGGTAGGATAAAATAGCTTTGAATTATGAGGAAAGGTAATGTCTTCAGTTAGTGCTGATCTTGAGGAAGTGCTATAACAAGATGGATGTATTTTTTTATCTACCTGAAGTCTTATTCTGGCAGCTTAATGCAGCAGATCGAAGCAGAGCTTTAATTTGGCATCTGAATAATAGATGGAAGACCTTAGCTGAGGTTTGGAATAGTTGAGGATATCTTGTAATGCCCTGTGGTGAATTTGCTTCAGTTCCAGGAAATGTTATGCAGATTGTGTTTTAGTACATGAGTTTGCTAGAATTGAAAGGCAGCAGTGCATGATGAATCCTTTCTCACATTCTAGGAAAGTTGAAGTTAGCGTTATTTGGCTCAGAAAGCTCAAGCACAAGCTACATGCTCTTCTTTAATCCTCCTTCACTCCATATTTAATAATTATGTGTAATGTAATGCTTTATATTATTCTGAAAGAAGAGAAGGTTGGGTATGGAACCTCTCAAGAGAGCCTTGCTTAAAATATTTCTAAGACCTGAGTGGGAGTTTCTGATTATTTAATCAAAGTGGCAGAGGCAAAACAATGTTTGATGGGTCCCCAGATCATGATTTTTCTTGGTGTCGTTGGTTCTGCACAGATCACAGAAGATGCTTTCTGTATCAAGAATCATTTATGGAATAAACAAATAGGTATATGTGACCTAACTCATGGTTAGGAAGGAGATAGTGTGTCCCAGACATATTATGACCATATTATGATATGGTATTTTCGACCAAACTGTTAGATACTTACTAATTTAGTCATCCATTTGTAACTAGCTTTTATAGAGTTCAGAGAGGAATTAACATTGACAGTTGAGGGACCTGAAGTGGACTGCCCATGCGTATAAGTTGGATATGTTTTGTTGTAATTCAGTACAAAGCTTTGAATTCAGAGGAGCTGTAAAAAGGAGTAAATGGAAACGCACAATGGGTGTAGTTCTCAGGAGGCCGAGAAACTGAAAAGCATGATTTTGGTGCAGGGGGGTTTTAGTGTGTCTATTACAGTGTGTCTGTCTACAGTTACACAGGTAGAGATATATGCACACGCACCCTCCCTGCATATATATACACACATACTCTGTGCCATAGCAAGCAGTTTTTGGAACTATCATTTGTATGCAAGTATGTTCCAAATACCACAGTGATCCCTTACTAATGTTACATCAGTCCAGTTGGTGAACTGTTAAGTTTCATCAACATGCAAGTGCTAGTTAGGTTTTTTGTTTGTTTTGGTTTGGTTGGTTGATTTTGTTTGCTTAGGGTAGGGGATAGTTTTCCATTTCTGTAGTGATGTAAGAGAAAAAAACCCAGCCACCCCTATTTTAGTGCTTCTTAGGACTACATTAGGATCAAGACTGCATAGTTAATTTAATTATTTAGATAAAACTATAACTATAAATTAAGAGACTTATTTTTAGATGAGCTTTTGCACTTGGTTAGCAGGCTGTGTGTTTAGCAAAAAATTGCCTTTGGATACAAAGCAAGGAAGTGTTTAAATAAAATACTTTAAACAAATTTTGTGGTGTACCAGAATATTGTACTGTTTACATGCAGTTAATTTAGAGCTTACAGTGGTGTTTAATCACTTCTTAATATAGGTAGGCAGAAGTAACTTTTGGTGTTACCTTGTGCATGTATATTAAAAACTTCTGTAAAAGTATTTCCAAGGTTGTGTAAATTTACGCTGCTGTTTTGAGATTCCAGGTTGCTTTCTTGCTTGTGCAGTTAAGAATTTGCTCCTAATTTGTTTATACTGATAGAATTTGTGCAACATAAAAATATATGCAGTGCATTTAGTTGTGTTTGCTTAAGTAAGCATAAACATTTATTTACAGTAGCTGAACAAGTTAGAGAAGTAAAATTAAAAAAAGATTATTTTAAAAATATTTTTTAATTTCAGGAAACTAATGACTGTTCTGAAGACTTACTTGGATACCTCCAGCCGAGGGGAGCAATGTGAACCTATCCTACGAACTCTGAAAGCACTGGAATATGTTTTCAAGTTCATTGTTAGATCAAGGACATTATTTTCACAGTAAGTACCTAGGCTATCAGTCCAGTATCAAAAATAGAAGTAGATCCGAGAAACAAAAAAAACCTGGTTCCAGAACAGAAATGTATTTTTCATTTTTACAAATAAAAGATAAAAGCTGAAAGCTGGCCTAAAATACACACATTGCCATGATATTTTTTTTTTGAGAAGGCATCTTCAAAAATCTGCTTTTTGATTCACAGAGTAAGTTCCAGAGACCCATTTAGTAATAGCAGCCGATTTCAAAGGGTCATTATTTTGGTGTCAGGTGGCTTGGCCTAAGACCAATGGATGGCCAAACATTGTGACAGATGGCTTGAAACTGGATTCCTGTCCTTGAGATCCTGGTGTTCAGGAGCTCAGACTGTGCACAGATCAGTGTAATGTTCAGTAGTCGTTCAGTAGTCAAATTTCAGAGTCAGTCTCCAACTGAATGGAGAGTTTCAGATCTTCAGTTAAGGAATCTATAGGGAAGACTCAATGCATTAGATATGTATAGCTCAGCCATAGAGATGAGGCATTAATATTTACCAGCAGTATTCAGGTTTAGGGGAAAAGGAGATTGGGAGGGTGAAGGAGATGAAAGCTAGAAGGAGAGAAATAATATTATGGTAACTGTGTCCATCACTTCCCTTCCTAGCCCTTAAGGACTCTCCCCATACCCCACAGATCCTATCCACATCCTCAGTTTTCTCTCATTTTTCCATTTATCCTTGGCTAGCTTCCCCAAATATTTGTTCTCTTACGCCTGTGCTACATGGTTGAAGGAATGCAGTGGCAGAAGATATTCAGTGACAAACTCACGACTATAGTTCCAAAAAATACCAATTGATATTAAATAAGAGGACTTTTCTATATGAGTGTGCTTGTAACAAAACTTAATTGTTTCAAGATGCTTTTAACATCTACATTTTTCTGGTATTTTTTATACAGCTGTCACACCTCAGTAGGGATGTACTTCAGGTAGTGTGCAGCATGTAAGTGGTATACCTGTAGATATAATGTTGTTTTTTTTCTCTCCAGATAATGTTTTGGATCTCGGGGTTCCTTTCCAATAACTGATTTAGATCTCATTGACAAACCTTGACCTAAACAGTGCAGAAGCCATAGGCCCTCTCAGTGTTTTGCTTTCCTCAAAGCTTCTTGGAAGTCGCTGTAGAAAAAGCAGCGTTGATTTTTTCCTTGCTTTAGGTAGAAGCTAATTTGCCTTTAGTTTTCTTAAAGAGTGCAGTTTCAAGTTGAAAGAAAAGTACATGACAGTGGAATACATGACTTTAAAAAGAGGGATTTTTCTCTTCTGATAGAGATGGCAGTACATCAGAGGTGCAGCCTTCAGTTCACAGTATCCTACATGTTTCAGACTTCTCTTGTAGCCTTGGGTATTTTCTTAGTTTGTTTTTCTTTGACTTTTGGCAGCTGTTCCAGATAACCAATTTAACATGTCACCAGTGCTTTTTACTGTTTATTTAAGCAGTATTTGGTATTAATAGCTAGTATGAACAATACAGGAGAGATAATCTGAAAGATTCAAACTTTAGGACAGGGAATGAAGCAGTAATGGAGTGAGCTTAATTTAAATGCACTTTTTAAATTTTAAGCATCAAGTAGAGATGTTTTTCAAAAAGCAGACTGGTTAATGGGGACAGTAAAAATAGCTGTTCGAAAAAGTGGCAATAACAGCAGGAGAAAGAAACAGTGACAATATGTGAAAAATATCCTAGAGCAGCTCAGTTGCAGTGGAAAAAAAATCAAGTTTTTTTTGCATATAAGTCACTTTGAAAGTTAAATTGCTTTTTTTTTAAGTTCAAATGTGGGAGGTGTCGTTCTTTAGAGGCTTTTAAAACAATTGAAAGTGTTTCTTGTGTTCAAGATGAAGAACTTCTACATAATACAGTGACTAGCAGATTATAACCCATTGGTGAAGTATTGGATCAACTTGTAAAATATGTTTTTAAGGTATCGTTAAATCCAATACATTTAGGACAATGAAACTTTCTGATTCTGAAAGGTTCACCCAATTCATCTCTCAACAGATTATACGAAGGCAAAGAACAAACAGAATTTGAAGAATCTATGAGGAGACTCTTTGAATCTATCAACAACCTTATGAAAAGCCAACATAAAACTGCCATTTTGTTGCAGGTTGGTGTGTGCTTGGAAACAAGTTGGTTTTGTTTGTTTTATATAGTTTTGGGGTTTTTTGTTTTAAATTGAGGAAAATACACTCTTAGGAAATTTATCCTTTGCATGTCTTCCATAATTCCCTTTTATTGAAAGACTAACTTACATAATATCGAAAAGGTCAGAAGATACATTTATATGATGTTATGAATGTAGTGAGTGAAAGAACCAAAACACAGATGCTGGAATCTTTCAAGGAATCTAGGGAAGTGAAGCCTCAAGTGGGAGCTGACTGTTTAATCCTTGAGATTTTTCAGATAATTGGAGAATGACCTGTGTTCAGGTCCTGGGATGTTACTTGGTAAAGGGATTGCCCCTTGTAGGCAAGATTGGGAATGTTACAAATTCATTTGTATGAGTACCGGTGTGGATGTGCAGGGAAACGATTCTTCCTTTTAAGAGATTTTTCACAGATTTTTCTTGTACTTAAAATAACAATTTCAAAACTTATACTGACTTACTGCTGGTGGCACTGATCTTCCTAGATACTAGACTTAAACCTTTTTTAAAATTTATTTTGTCAGCTATGTTGTTACAGCTCTATATTTCTGGGGAATAAAATCTGATGAATTATTTTTAAATTTTAGATTGTGTTTTTATAAGGTCATACTGTTGATGTCCGATTTGTAGTCTGTGCGTGTGCCCTTTCATTGACAGGCTTGTGCTCTCAACCTTAAATTCCAAATCAAGCCCCAGCTTCTTTTCCAAAAACTGTTCTGTCCCCCAGTTGTCACATCACATCTGACCTACAGATGATTTTGTTGTTGCAAATGTCAGCTATACCCAGCTTGCTCTTAGGCACTGGTTTTAGAACGTAGTGCTCCCAATTCTATGCATGCTTTCAGAAACCTCATATGACACATTCTCAAGGTCATGGAAAACATAGGAATAAGAAATTGTACTGAAAAGTATGAGAATAATGGCAAGAAATAATGGCAAGAAATAATGGCAAGAAATAACTCTGCAGAATCCGAATCTACCAGGTGCTGGGAAGAGCTTTGGACCCTTTTTCCTGCATTGTCTTTGCCATGAGGGACTTTTGGGAACTTATATCAGCGATCATCAGAATTGGGTTGTACATATGACAGAGTCCAGCGCAGAGCCACAAAGATGATTAAGGGAGTGGAACATCTCCCTTATGAGGAAAGGCTGAGGGAGCTGGGACTCTTTAGCTTGGAGAAAAGGAGACTGAGGGGTGACCTCATCCATGTTTACAAATATGTAAAGGGTGAGTGTCAGGATGATGGAGCCAAGCTTTTGTCGGTGCTGACCAATGATAGGACAAGGGGCAATGGTTGTAAACTGGAGCATAGGAGGTTCCATGTAAATATCAGGAAAAACTTTTTCACTGTGAGAGTGCCAGAGCACTGGACCAGGCTGCCCAGAGAGGTTGTGGAGTCTCCTTGGCTGGAGACATTCAAAACCCACCTGGATGCGTTCCTGTGTGATGTACTGTAGGTGACCCTGCTCTGGCAGGGGGGTTGGACTAGATGATCTTTCGAGGTCCCTTCCAACCTCTAGGATTCTGTGATTCTGTGTGATTCTGTGAATGTAATATGAAGATGCTACCTTTTCCCTCTTATTCTTTCCCATGTATACTTGACTCATCCTTACTACTCCAGTAGATTCTAAGAACTTAAAGCTATACAGAGGTGCATATATTAGGAGAGAGTAAGACTAGAAAGGTAATGGTTTGATTGTGGTGTACAATAGGTTATAAGATAGAAACTTATTAAAATTGCCTTGATAGCAAATAAAATGACTAAGAAACAGAACACCAATGATTTCTTATGATGTTCTTTTAATCTCATGGGTACTTGAATTTCATGAATATGTATAATGTAATGTTTCAAAAAAAAGAGCAACTAAGAAAATAAGCTTGGTCAGGAGTAAAGGTTAAACTAAATTTAACATTATACTGTAGATGTATGAAATAATTTTCTGCAATGCTGTGGGTTTATCTGTATCCCACTTAAAAATTAATCTCGAAGGTCTGAAGAATGCAGAACATCTTGTACTACTTACTAGAAGACTTTTATGACTTCGTTAAGGGCAGTGTTCAATTGTGTCCGTAATGCATCATTTGAAGCAATTATTGCAAATGAAACTTGGGAGTTTAAAAGAATGCAGGGGCTATACTTGTTATTATACTTCAGTTGGTACTACAGATCTGTAGAGAAATAGTAGCTATATCCTTCCAATTTTTCTCCTCATACAAGTGCAGAATAGGGAATATGTGGGAAGGCAGACAGCACAATAGACCAAGTGTTAGTGCAGTACTGCCTGAAATATTTTGTGGCCACTGGTGGCCCTATCCTTTGCCAAACATCTTTTACAGTAACTGAACTGGTGTAAAATGAAATTCAGATGCTGCTATTGTACAGTATCTTCATATAGTATTTGTTGTGTAAAGAGCAAGGAACAAAGCATTGCTGTACTAAAACTGGGTCTAGGACAAGTTTTTAGCCCACCACAGGTGTCTGTATGGGTGTTTTGAATAGTCTCAGTTTTTCAGTCTTGTTTTTTTAAAACAAATAACCTTTTTCTCCCAACCATTTCACAGAGCTAATAATGACTAAGATCAGTAGAAGTGGCAATGGCTTTTAAATATTTCTTTGAGCTTCTCAGGATTGTGTATGAATGTGCGGATAAGATCTGCAGAGGAATGAATATCTGGAGGCATCTCAAGCCAACATTGAGCCAGTTTGAAATATAGTATACCACCTTGCTGCACACTAAATGATTTCTTTTTGAATTAAGACCTGAATAGTTCTCATTTGAGAAATTAACATGATCTATGTATCAATACAGGTTGCTGCCTTGAAGTACATACCGTCAGTCCTTCATGATGTTGAAATGGTCTTTGATGCCAAGTTACTGAGGTGAGCTGCTTTTGAATGTTTAGTGGGTGCATCATGTGGTGTCTGCAATGTGATGCTGCTGTAAAAAATAAATTATTATTGATTAGTTTAAGACAACAGAGCTATGCTAGTTTGTACTGATCAAGGCAGTGGTGGAACTCTGGGCATATGTTTTTAACAGGGAGTTCTTATCTGACTTGCATAATGACAAAGTTCATTATGGTGACCCAATACTTGAACAGTAACTTGGTGAATAAAATGAGCAAGTGGAACAATCTATCTTTATTTTCCCTTCCTTTCTCCTCATGCCTCCCTTGAATAAGCCCTATTCCAGAAAACAAGATTTGGTTTTAGCAGTTTCAAATGAGTAACTTTTTTTGTCAGACAAAGATAAATTGCTTTCACCACACACAAAAATATCTTTATTCCATTGAAAACAATGGAAAGTAATAAACACTTGTAAACATGGCCAAAATCTACTTCATTCTCATCTTGTTCCCCTAGAAAGTTTTCTTTCTAACCTGCTACTGATCTCTTGTCAGTGTTTGTGATATGGTAAATAAATTTAAGTCTTACAAAGAAATACATGTTTAGAAATATAGGATCTTATGCTATTTCTGTCTTTATTAACATGTGATGAATTCATCTGCACAATATTTACAACACTTTTCCTTTACATGCAGCCAACTACTATATGAATTTTACACTTGCATTCCACCAGTGAAACTACAGAAGCAAAAAGTTCAGTCCATGAAGGAAATAGTACGCAGCAACCTTTTTAAAAAACAAGGTAAATATAAAATGACTTTAAGGCTTAAAATAAATAGGTGTGAAAATGTTTACTGATTTATGTTTTGTGCAATTCATTCTTGAGATTGCATAAAACTAATACTGAGAGAGTGTGAGTGCCAGAAGTCTGACCTGTGGAGAGGATTCACCTCTTCCTACAAGATGGCTATTGTGCAAAGGATGATTGCTAGTCTAGAACAAGGAACAGGTGGTTCTCAGAGGAACAGATTTTAGTGGTTTTCCTACAATATAATGGTTAGAGGGATGGAGCTATATATATCCTTTCAACCAGTTTATAAGCTTTATAGTGAAATAGGAACATGAAGTGAAACTTTGTGAATAGAACTTATGTTACATAAGGCCTCTGCCTGGGCAGAGAAAAAAAGACTGGTTGTGCTGTACCTGCAATGCAGCATCTCTGCTTACAGGAGTATGATGTTTCTTAACCTTTATCAGAACTTAGTGCCTTTCTCCACTCTCAGAACAGGAGTAGTAAGTAATACTGAAATGTTTAAGCCTTGTGCTTAATTTTTCTTCATATTATCACAGAAAGGGAATTTTTGCTGAAGGAGTCCTAGCAGAGAAGCCCAGTTTTAGATGATTGACTTCATCTTCACTGTTAAGTATTGTGTCTCCTGTCTTGTGGGCCAAATGGCTTGCTTCTCTCTCAGCACCTTATTGCTGTGTAGAAGACCTCCAGAACTTTGAAAGGCACACGAGCTACTCAGATGCATTTTGTAAGCATTTCAGCTTCTGACAATTTATAGATAATGATTTAAGAACCTGACAGTACAACAGTGGTAGCAAATAGTGCTGAGCATAAGTAGAGTGGGAGAGAAATTGCTCTGCTCATCTCTGTGTTGCAAGAAAAGCTATGCAGTTCTAACTAGCTATGACAGATAAAAATTCAACTTTATTTTAAGACTTGTGTTGCATTCCATTGACATGGAAATGTATATTGTAAGATATAACAATAAATAGCTGTGTCTGTTGTGTTTTGAGACAATTGTAGATTTCTTGGACAAAATGCAAGGGCAGTCTGATATATCATTGTGTTACTGGTTGCTTTTACTGTTGCTGCTTCTAAGATCAGAAGTGTCAGCCTTAGTTTTATCTCTGTTTTTTTGTGGTGAGTACCATTTAGACCAGAAGGAAAAGCATTCTCTCACAAAGCTGAAAGACTTCTGGATTAAAATAGTATTCTCTCTTGAGTTTTTAGTCTTACTAGAATTCAGTTACCTTGACTGTATTTAATACTGAGAAATTAAGTGTAAACTATAATCTTTTTTTTTGGTGTATGTGTATGTTAGTCATGATCGTCTGTGCAACCTGTAGGTATATGAGAAACCAGCCTAAACTCTGGAGTTGTGAAAGTTTTGGTTCATCTCCAGTAAACCCGCTGCTTGTCTATCTGCAAAAACAGTTAGAGACTTAAAGCAGCTGGGTAGCTCTAGTTCTAATAGTACTAAGGATATTACTTGTTTTGATCTGCCTTTTGTTAACTTATATACTTTTAGTGTGGTACGTTAGTGTCCAGTCAAATACTATTTTTCTGGAAGAAAAACTCAGATTTTTATTGTTCTGTCTCAGAATTTTAGAAGACAGTAAGAGCAGGCACTGCTTGCTGTGGAATAACAATGGTTTGATAATTTTAAAGAAACTTGTCTTACTGGAATATGTTTGTTATTGGTTTATATACCAAGAGTATTTGTCAGGATAACAGATCGTATGCTTGTATAATACAGAATAAAGCCCTAATAAATGTCCAGAAGGAAATTAGTTGAGCGTACAATAACCTGTGTGCTTCACAGTCATATTAACTTGCGACTTACTCCTTTCCATGTACATATCACAGCTCTTTTCTTCCATATTTATGTAAGCTCCAGATGAGAAGAGTGGGGTTTTGGATTCCAATTATAGTCTGCTTAGTGTGATTCTCATTTCGTGTGTTTAACAGGCCTTTGCTTAAGGTAAGGCCTGTTAGTTGTCTCGGTTTTGCAATACAAAGCAGAGACAGAGTTTGCCTTTTCTTTATCTCTGCCTTCCCCCCCCCCCCCCCCCCCCTCCCCCCTTCTCGGAGAATGGGGAAGAATAAGGAAAGGAGAAGAATAAAGACCCAATACAAGCTGGTTGGATTTTTTTAAAGAAAACTATACACCTATACAACTTTAATAAACACAGGAAAAGGAAATAACAAACAAGGGAAGAGGGAAAGGGGAATGAATAAATACAAAATAAATATATACAAAACCGAAAGTCCGAGATTCCGAGAAGAGAGTTCTCAGCTGCGAAAAAGTCAATGGAACTTCAAAGCATTCCTCAGATGCTTTTCAAGCAGTAAGGAGCGAAAGCTGATAATGGCAGAAAATCAACTTTGGGATAATTGCAGGATGTTTTATATTTAACTATATTTTATGATGATTTGCATTCATGTTTTGTTTTTGTATTGCTTGGATTTAACCTTCAAGATATAATTACCATAGGGGAAGTCCACAACAAGTTTTAAGTGCAGGCACTGAAGAATGTGGAAAGAACAATACACAGGTATCTCTGATATTATAGTAGTCTGACAAGTTTCTGTACTGTGCTGTTGTAATAGTAAATAGCAGACAAGTCCTTTTGCTTGTACAGTGCCGTGATTTAAAATAGAAAATTCCAAAGATGCTTTTATTGGTCTACATTAAATACAATTGATTCTAAAATTAATTAGGTAGAGAACCAACAGTGTTTGCAGGATGTAGACAATGCCTGATTCATTACTCCAAGCAATGAGGTGGAAGGTAATTTACAAGAATGAAAGCATGTGTAGTGTGTCACAAAATAGGATGCAGCATGATAATTAAAGTAAGATTGCCAACGGTATCATTAACTAAAGTTCATATCTATCTAGGACAGGTAGTATTTTTTTATGCCATGAATATGGAATATGTTTAACTACATTGTGAATTACAATGAATTCTATTAATTTGCGTGTGTTTCAGATTATCCATTTTTCCTCCAGGCTTTAGTATTTAGCCTCTTTCTGTGTAGTTCATTACAATTCCTCTTCAGTTCATTTATTTCCATTCCCAATTATGTTGTCTTTATAACTTAATTGGATTTTTTATATTGATATTTCTTTTTCTTTGCCCATAGACATTCACAGCATTTTCTAAGAAAGCAGAATTGTGAAAACATGAACAAGTGTTTTCAAAAAATAAAAAAAGCCTGTGATTTTTTTTTTTTTTATTAAAATCAAGTTATAGATTAGCCTGAAGTTGGAGTCCTTGAGGTTAAGCTGAATTTATTGGTATGTATTCCCAGGCATTCAGAAGTTTTCACTGTAGGCTGTCGTGGAATTGAGTGCTTTTGTCAGATGGGATGCACAGGGCTGTTGACTGCTACTGTAATTGATCTTCAAAGGCCCCCCAGTGCTACAGCACTTTTACAAGCCTTTAAATTACATTGACAGATTTTTCTGTTGAGGCATTGATTTCTTGTTCCCACTCTGTAACTGTAATATGGCTTAGAGGGGTTATGGTGGTTCAGGTGTTTGAGTGGCTGAATTTGGGAAGACCCGTGCTTTCAGCTGTCTGTACACTTAGACTGTAACGTTTAGGAACATTCTTACAGGATGTGTGCACAGACATTTATCCAGTTTTGTCTTCAGACTACTATTTTCTTCTTGATCAGAGGACAAGAAATCTCCTTAAACTTAATATGTGACACTTTCCTTTTAGATCTCTTGATAATTCATTATTTAAAATATTGGAGGGAAAGAAATGGTTGTCTTGTTCTGTATTCCAAGCACCCCTAATAGGATTTCAGTCTCCTTTAGTCTGTATGAATGTCTCCTGCCGTATATCTTTCCCTTTGCATAGTAGGATGTAATGCATTATTTTCTGACTCTTATAAAATTCTCTGTTGGAAAAGTTTTGTTAGAATTGCTTCATTTCTATGTAAAGCTACTTTTGATGCATCACTGGTTTTTGGTTTTTTTTAGGGAACTTATTGCTGAAATTCCCTGACCTCTCCATTTTTGTGAGATCACCATGCAATTTTTATTTCAGTTAGTGTTTCAGAGATTGTAGTATTTGGACCTAGATTTTTATTCTAAAATGACCGTGACTCACTGACATTATGTTGAAATTTGTAAATGAGCCTTGGAGAAATGTTCTTTATTGGTGTGAAATGAATATATAATGCTTGAACATATAATGTTTTATGCGTGTATGTATTCACACTGCTGCTTTTGACTTTGTATTCTCTAGAGGTCCACTCCTGATTAGGAGTTTGTGCTGTAGGAGAACACTGTGAGATCTACTGCAAAGAATATAAACTCTAAGTAGGTCACACAGATGGTCACTGGCAGGGGTGGGAATAGAGTTTCAGTCTCTTGGCTTGAAATCGAGGTCCTCTGTCACTGTGGCTGTAGACAAAGCTACTGCATGTTCAGCATATGCAAACCACTTGCTGATTTTGGAAGAACAGCAGCAAGAGACATATGTTAGCAGTAGGGGTTAATTTACCAGATGCCAGAAGAAATGCTGAGACTAGAATTTTTTTTTTCCTTCCTAACTGAAACACTCTTCTATGGTTTTTTAAACAAGATGGGTACTTGGACACACCCATAATTAGTCTGGTTTCCTAACTTTAATGTATGCATTACTGAGTTTCGTTACCTGTGAGATATTGATTCTTTCATTTCATTGCTTGAAATGAATTGGTAGTTCATGTGTTGGCGATCTAAAAGAGCAAAGATTTAAGTCAGATGTGAGATCTATTCCTTAATAAGTATTGCACGTATAAATGTGTCCTAAATTTTTGAGATGCAGCTGAGGAAAAGTGTCAATAGGTTGCCATGGGTATTGCGTGTTTTATTGATTATACACAGGTTAAGCTATGGTATCTTTTCAATTAGATTATTATCTTAAATAGTGTAATAACAAATTTAAGCAGAAACCAGTAAAACTGGTGAACTGTAATGTAGCATGTGTAATATAGCATAAAATGAATACAAATGGGTTTGGTAGTGTTATGTTTTTCTACAGTAGAGCCTCAGCAATCTAAGACTGTCCTACTAGACACTTTAGTGAACTTTTCTGTCTTTAAAAAAAAAACAGGAAGGCAATGACTTGCACTTTCATGTTCTTTGGAATTCTTCTTTTTAAAGGTTTGAATTTGTTATAAGAGCTATGATCTGTCAGGAAATACAAGTTTGTGTTGTATAATGCCCATGTTTCTCAAGGAATATAGTGTTTGGGGTCTTTTACTTTTGAAAATCTGGCTGTAAGTCCCTGTTGTGATTTCAGATATGTGCAAGTCAGGGTCAGCTAAGGAAAAGTTAAAAGTTGAAATGGTGGGATATAATCAGCATTGAGTCTGTGTTCTGTCTTCACTGTAATCCAGTTAGAGATTTAAAGAGAAGTGTATTGTTTTAATACACTGGAGGAAAAAAAGTACAAGGAACACTAATAATTTCTGATTAATCATCTTTTAGTTTAATCATTATTACTGGAATTGAGTTATAGATGTTGATTTTAACTGTTCTTGCGATCTTAGGTTTCATTCCTATTGATGTGAGTTCTTATGCCGAAGTTTTGGTGTTAATTTTCAGTGGTTGTTTTCCTGCACTGTTTTCAGCACAACTTCTCAACTTTTTAAAATGTTTGAATGTAGAGATTGTTGATGTATTTGACTCTCATTTTTAACTGCTGGGAAAATATTGAAAATACTCACTGTCCGTAAATAGCTTTAAAATGATTCTCCATTGAAACACAAAATTTTTCCTGTGGATTCATTTTTGGATATTGTACTTAGCTTTGAAAAGATGTCTGAGTAGATTTTTTTCCTTGCTCCTTTTGTAATATGCAGTAGTGTTTTTAAGGGTACATTACCTTTAAGGTATCTCTTTAACGCACTTCCTGTGTTCATTTTTTTGCCAATTCTATCCCTCCAGTATTTTAATATGGGTAAGGATGACATATGAATATCTTCTACGTATTTATCTGCATATATTTGTGATGAATGCATGTAAATTAAAGCCATTACTTGTGTTTATGGAGGAGCAGGTGACATGCTTGATACTGCTGCTGTTAACTTTTTGTTAAGCTTGACCCGTTATGGCATTTTTTTTTTATATTTTTATAAAAATCTTGATCTGTGGGGGAAATCAAAATCAAGTTAGGTGAACTAGTTTTAACAATGAACTTCTGAATATACGTGTAAAAACTGTTTACAACTACTTTGAGTAGAAAAGAGAGAATGAAGACATGCAAGTTGATATGAAGCTGTTACTGTAGCAGAACTTTTTGTGTTAATTAAATGAAACATGGAAACATTCGAGTTGGGATCCATCAGTATTCCATAATCCGAACACAAAGTGAACTTGTAAATCTGTCAGAGAGGATATACTGACAAATGTTTGTGGCAGGCTATAATAATTACAAGTTGGAAAAGTCACTGAACACTTAAAATGTTGTTTTGGCTACAGGAATGATAGTGTTAGATGTTGCTCCGGCTGCCTTTGAATACATGGCATTACTCAGCTGCTGTGAGGAGTAGAGGAACTTGGAACATAGAAGTTGGGAAGTGGGTGTATTCTGCAGTGTTATGCTTGGTCACAGTGATCTGCTGAGACTTAATGCTGTACCTATTCTGTATCTAACCTTCCTTGCTGGCACTGACTTTGAATGATCAGCAACAGTATTATGTGCTGGCTTTGCATTTTGTTTCTCCTTCCTGTGTTAATACTGGATTCCCAGAGACAAAAAGTATTTGCATATTACAGTGCTTTAATCATCTGTGGGTGACCTATGGCACCTTTGCTTTCTGAGGCTCTTATCTAAACTGTGAAATTTGAATATAGATTTAACAATGAACAAAATATATACAATTTAAAATTCATGACTTTTGGATTTCCAACAAAGAGTTAAATAGCAAATAATGAAGAAGAAGGACTTTGAATAGAAAGATGGCTGCAGTTGTGCACAGATGTCCTTTGTGAAGAAGTATGGTGCTTTAATTGAGCACTGAATGCCATCAGAAGTCTCTCCTTATTGCAAGAATGTTGTTCACAGATTTTATTTTTAAGGCTTTGCTCTGAATCAGTATTCAGATGACACCTATGTCCTTATTAAATTGGCATGCCAGTTTTTAAGTGGGCATGAAGCCATCCTAGCAGATGGATATGACTACAAGCATGCCAGGGAATCAAGAGCAGTGTTTTCCAAGGGAGACAAAAGTGGTGTTAAATCTTTATTACCATTTTTGCTGCGCATGTGAGGCAGTCAGGAGTGAAGCCCATCTGTGATTTTTGCTGAAGGAGACCCAAATGCCTACTTTAATGACAGTATTGCATTAATGACTTAAAGAGTTTGAATTTCATTTACCTGGTACAGAAGAATTAATTAGATACCTTCTGAAGGAGAATAAAGTGAATAGAGTGGTTAGAAAAACCCCAACAAACAAACCAGACCTTAAACTGAAAACCTATGTCTGTGCTTAATCTTTTATCAGAATGAGTTGATCTGTCCTTATGCATGAAGATGTTACCAGGGAACTTCTCTCTGAGAAATGTGTTGCAATTTGGGGTTGATAAAGTCATAGAACGATGACTTTTGACAGACCTTGATGAAATAGATGCAAGGTGGTCAGACGGTATTTTGATATTTTATGTGTTCAAATACAGTTTGAGGAAGCACATGTTTTATTCTGGCTTCTAGAAAAAAGCCAGTCAGAACAGCTGTTTTTTCATGGGTTTGAACATTAAGAAAGAGTGTATTTGTCTTTGCTGGCAATTTTATCACAACATTTATCAAGCAAAAAAGCAGCTAGTACTTAAATAGGCATCTGCCCTCCCACCATATCTCTCCCCCATCTGTGTTGAGCTTTCCTGGGGCACAGGGGGAGATGTGTCTATGCGAATTGCCTAATCACAGAATCAAAGAACCATTTAGGTTGGAAAAGTCCTTTAAGATTGAGTCCAACCATAAACCTAACACTGCCAAGTCCACCACTAAACCAGTTCCCTAAGTGCCACGTCTACATGTCTTTTAAATACCTCTAGGGATGGTGACTCAGCCATTTCCCTGGACAGCCTGTTACAATGCTTGATAACATTGGAGGCAGTTTCTTCTTGTCCTATCACTTGCTACTTGGGAAAAGAGATGGACACACACCTCGCTACAGCCTCTTTTCAGGTAGTTGTAGAGAGCAATAAGGTCTCCCCTCAGCCTCCTTTTCTTCAGTTTCTTCAGCCACCCCTCATTTGTGCTCTCTAGACCCTTCACCAGCTTTGTTACCCTTCTTTGGACACATTCCAGCACCTCAATGTCTGTCTTGTAGAGAGGGGCCCAAAACAGAACACAGTATTTGAGGTGCGGTCTGACCAGTGCCAAGAACAAAGTGACAGTCATTTCCCTAGTTCTGCTGGCCATACTATTTCTGATATGAGCCAAATAGGTATGAAAATATATTGAACAATTTTTCCATTAAATGCAATCAGTTAGTTTTGTTTGTGGTTTTTTTGTTTGTTTTGTTTTGTTTTTTTAAAAAAAGGGAAATAATATAGCTAAGGCTAGTTAAACAACCTTTGAATTTCCATGTAACTTAACATTTTGACGTTGTTCACATCTGAAAATGCACTGTAAATAATTGATCAGCTGCATATGTTAAGTCTTTGTAACATATTCTGTATGTATCAAATACGGATCAAATTTTAATTTGTAATGTAAAGTGGGAGTAATTACAACAGGGAGTAGTGAAGCTTGCAGATTGATTAGCTCTTAAAACTGGGGGAATCAGTTGTACCTTCTGCCTCAACTATCCTCTCAGTACAATTGGAAATTTTTGTCTATGCAAGAAGCCCTGCTTTCTTAATATTTAAGTATGGAATGGCTTTATGCAGAAGCATATGTCAAAGACTTTCTTTTGCCAAAATATGTGTATGTGTGGCTTTTAAATGAGCTATAGACAACAGTGGGAATTTTGCATCCCGATAGTTTTAAATGGCCTTTGAAACCCTTGTATAGCTTAAAAATTGAATTGGATATTACTTTGGAAGAGTGGTGACAAATAAGGATGTTTATTCTTGCAGATGGTGGAACTGGTATGTGTGTGTATAACATTCCATCCTCTCTGAGCGGTGGGAAGTGACTGAGATGTCCTGTAATTTGATAGGACTTTGAACTTGGTGGGTGTGAACAGACCTGTTAGCATAGCAGTCCCTACTGATTTTTATTTTATTTTATTTTAAGTGGAAATGTTTTAAAAGCACCATTTTTAAGAAGGGTAGTTAGGAGAAAACATTGGCCAGTTAAATTTCTTACATGCTGTTGATTTGGAATCTGTATTCCTATGACATGTGATTACAGACTAATTAAAGGTTGCATGTGTTTGTGTAAATATGTCATCTTCATATTGTGTTAATTGTAGCTGGTACTGTGTCTGTTGTAGCATGTTAGAGTAATAGTTATGCATCCATATGAAAAGTGGAATTTGTACACAGATTTAGAGCGGAGAACTTATAAAACATAATGTTGCAATGTGTGGATGTAGGTATAACTGCAGACAAGTACACGCAGTGATACTGCATGTAGATGAGCTTTATTGCCTGTCTTTTGGGTTAGTTATTGGATCCACCATGCTATAGGAAAGATGGAGGGTTTGGCTTTTTCAAAAGTAGTTAGATAATAATCTAATTTACAACTTGTACTTATTTGTTGTCTGAATATATAAACCCTTTCTTTATTAAAAAATATCACATTTCAACAAGTTTAGATGTATTGCATGTAACTTATTGTTGCTAATGATGTTTCTTTGGTTTACTTTTTGGTCAAGAAGTTAATGGCACTGCATTTGTTGCATTTATAATTAGTTATTAGAAGTGGTTCATATGAGTAGATAGAATTTGCTAATTATAAAATTACATCTCAGTTTCAGAAAACTGTATGGTTTGATGTCTACAGCTGGTGACTATGAATTGAGTATTGATGAGTTTTGGGGGGGAGTTTTTCTCTGTCTCTGTGGACACAAATCCACGCTGAAGTGCTTTAGGAGTGTTAGTTTGCTCTATTAAAGGCTTTGTAAGTGCAGCTATTTTGTTTCTGAATCAGAGTAGTCAGTGACTTGCATTAAGTGCAGGAAGGTTGTCTATGTGCAGAATTGGTCACACATGAGCTGTAAGCTGCGTGAAATTCCTTTTTATGCTGCTCTTTGTACAGATCTTGTGTTGATATGTGTTCTTTAACTGCTGTTTTACTAGCAAGTTTGTAATTTAGTCGTTGAATATGATTGCAGCTTGGAACAAAGGTTATAGAAAATCAGGTAGTTTTCATGTTGTGGCATTACCAAGAGGAGAGATACTTTCTCAGGCAAGAAATGATGCTGTCCCTTAGATGTGATTAAAAGCTACTGACTTAAAAAGTTGCTTTATCTGCAAAGTTCAGGAATTTATAATTGCTTCCCATTCTTTTCTTCTCTTTCTTACTCTCCTGTCTTCCTGTACTGGCACCCTTATTTTGAGGGGATTCTGAGCTTCCGACTTGTTTTAAAACACACTGGCTACAGTTTCACCCTGTCTCACACTCCACTTGTTTGTCAGTGAGTGTGCTGTATGTCAGAGTAGGGGTGTTCTACATCAGTCTTAAAAAGAACCAAAAACAGAACCACATTTTAATTTTGTTTGCAGCAGTTAAAAGGCTTTCGAGTTTAGCTTTATTATTTTTTAAGAAACTGTGATATGTGGTTTTGATAGAAAATATTATTCAATTGATGACAGAAATATTTTTCCAAAGAGTTAAGAGAGACAAGAATTTTAAACAGTAAGAAATCAGTTGAGTGAAAATGAGTAGAAACTTTGGCTCACTGTCTGTGACTAGAATGCTTCTGTAGTTTTATTCTAAGGTAGAACCTTTGAAGCTACGTTTATTTCTATTTTCTACCCAGGTTATTTTCATAAATATAAAAAAGAATAATAAGTATAGTATTTTTCTTACATTATAATCCTGTCACTAGTTAACCATAGCTGATTTCCAAGAGCTTTGTATATCAGGTGACTGACTTGTCCCTAAGTGTTTGGGACAAGTTAAGCAGCCTTCAGAATTTAACTGAAACAAATTACTTTTATCAGGAAGATGTGATTTTCATACGTGAGAAATACTATTAACTTAAAAAATATCACACAAGTTTAAGATTATCCCTGAGGCATGACTGGAAAATCAACAATTCCACATTGAAAGGGACTGTAGCTGTTAAAGCATGTTGTGTTTCAGTGTTTGGAGGATGGTTTATTTGGAAGTAGTATTTGATTTATATTTGTTCTTAAGATAATTTGCTTTCTTTCAGAATGCAGGGACATTCTGCTTCCTGTGATTACAAAAGAGCTGAAAGAATTACTGGAACAGAAGGATGATCAGCAGCTCCAGATCCAAGAGAAGAAGTACTGTGTTGAATTACTCAATAGCATCCTGGAGGTTCTGAGCTGTCAAGACCCTGTAAGTACTGATGATGATGTAGCTGGCCCAAGTCTGTAGTAAGCGTGAGCTGATTAGATAGTAAATTATTGATGCTGATGAATCTCATTTAAATTTTTAATACAAGTCAGTGGCAAATTGAACTTTTCTCCTATTTTTCATAAACTTAAAGGCAGTTGAGGTATTAAAGGTGAAATACTGAAATTTAAGCTTTTTTTTAATTATTTCTTAATTTTATATTCTTTAAATAGTCAGCTGCTGTAAATCACTGTAGTATTATTGAAAGCAGTGAAGCTGCTTTGTTTTTTCCTAGCAGAGATTTAGGCACTTTTAGTTTTAACTGGTATAATCTAACAGAATAAATAATGAACTTAATTAGAATATTATGACATCAAGCTGAGTATCAAAGGTATTGATTGATACCAACCGGAATGGTGCAGTTGGCACACCTGAAGGACTGGATGCCATTCAGAGGGACCTGGACAAGCTCAACAGGTGGGCCCATGTGAACCTCATGAGGTTCAACAAGGCCATGTGCAAGGTCCTGCACATTGGTAGGGCAACCCCCAGTATCAATACAGACTGGGGGATGACGGGATTGAGGGCAGCCCTGCAGAGAAGGACTTGGGGGTACTGGTGGATGGAAACCTGGACATGAGCCAGCAACGTGCGCTCGCAGACCAGAAAGCCAACAGCATCCTGGGCTACGTCAAAGAAGCGCAACCAGCAGGTCAAGGGAGGTGATTCTGCCCCTATACTCAGCTCTCTGAGACCCCACCCTGGAGTACTGTGTCCAGCTCTGGAGTCCTCAATACAGAAAAGACATGGACCTGTTGAAGTGGGTCCAGAGGAGGGCCACAAAAATGATCAGAGCACTTCTCCTATGAGAAAAGACTTGAGAGTTGTTCAGCCTGGAGAAGTCTCTGGGGAGACCTTATTGCTGCATTTCAGTACTTAAAGGGAGCCTGTAAGAAAGATGAGGACAAACTTCTTAGCAGGGCCTTGTAGTGATAGGGCAAGGGGTAATGATTTTAAACTGAAAGGTTTAGACTAGAAATAAGGAAGAAATTATTTTCTGTGAGGGTAGTGAAACACTGGCCTTGGTTACCCAGAGAAAGTGGTAGATGCCCCATCCCTGGAAAACATTCAAGGGCAGGTTGGGTGGGGCTCTGAGCAACTTGATCCGGTTGAAAATGTCCCTGCTCATGGCAGGGGAGTTGCACTAGATGAGCTTTAAAGGTCCCTTCCAACCCCAACTATTCTATGATTATTCTAAGTATTCAGAATAGTTTTCAAATTTAACTTTGTCTCTTTTATAAAAACCTTTGTAGTTTCTGAAATGGTTTTCAGTGTACAAGTGTTGTAGCTTATGGTTTCTGCTTTCACCAGTGTCTGTGTAAAACAGGTCATTTTGAGTCTGTAGTTTCAAAGCATGGTAGAAATTGTGGTTGCTTTTCTCAGTTGAGAGAATATTGACTTGACTTTTTAGTCCCTCGCTTGTTAATAATCAGTAGGTTATTCAATGAAGTTTCACCATAATTTGAGGAATTCATTCTGAGAAAACCTGGTAATTAATTATGTTAGAACAGTTATAATTTCTTGTATGAATACATGTCGATTTCTCCTGAGCTATAGTTTTCTGATACATGTGTTCAAACTTTGCAGGCTTCGGATAAAGACAAGTTATCATTTTAAACCTTTTTCTCTATGGATCCTTGAATCATTTTCTAGTGGTGAAATCATTGCAGCATATTGCTTGGTTTCAGAGAAATCTTTGCGTTTGAAACTGAAGTGGCTTGTCTGTTTGCACAGGGCAATCTTTTCATGTGTATTAAGAGCTATTGTCCTCATAGTTTTAGATGTAAGCACTTCAGAAGGGATTGATACAAGGTGATACTTAACATTTGAATTTCAAGTAGAGTTTGTAAGAGAAATGGTGAAAGCAATGACAGGGCAAAAGTAAAGTTATAAGTTTATAGGGCTATAATTAAAGTAACCAGTTTCATTACTGTATACTTTAAAAGGTGAAACACAGTTGTAAAGCAAGATAGATTAACACATTCTGTGTGTGTGCCACACAAATTACATTTATTTTCAAACCTAACGGTTGCTGTCCATAGTAACAGTAGCTGACGTGTCAAAGACTTGCTAGCACCTACTTAAAATATGGATTTATAGCTCATGTTTGCATGAGTGAGAACACTGCTGTATGCAGAACAGCATGGAGATGTTGAATTCTTGTCACTTGTTATGCATATATGTAGCTTCACAGAGTCTGAAGACTATTTTGTGGATTCAAATGTCCAGTTTTAGTAATTTATTCCTCAATATTATTAAAAATATAATGCTCGAGGGATAGAAGATGACCTATAGCTGAAATGATACATGTCCTATAGAAATAAGGTGTAAATGAAGTGCAAAGATGATTGAAGAAAAGCAAATGTTTGTTTCAATAAATTCCAGGTCTGTGAGGTTTCTAAGTGCTGGTTTTGGACAGTTCTGCCAATGAGTTAATATACATATGCTTCAAGGACTTAAAAATTTAGACAAATAGTTTACATTTCATTTGCGAACATTTAAATTGAAAACTACTTAGTGTGATGCTGTTGAGACCTTTGAAAATCTCTTAATTTTTTTCCTTCCGATGTTCTCCCTCGATATTAGGCAAATGTTTATCTGTATTTAAAATCAAATGCATTTCATCATTGAGGAGAATGTTATCTTTAATCATAGGAATTTTTTGGGTTTTTTTTTCACCAGTCACTGTGGTGTGTATGTTTAAACACAGGTGGAGACCAGAGGTTTAATGGGTGATTGTACTCTTCACAGGTTTGGACTTCAGTCTTTTAACTATCCAGTTAAAATTATGTAATTTGTATAGAACGATGTTGTTTAAAAGCATGTACTGCGTTCTGTGCTTATACTCCTATTGATGGAGGTAGCCAGGCAAACCTTTTTGCATTATGACAAACAATGGTTTTCTAGGCAACATGTAATGCATTAGGTCATGAAAAATGCTGAGAATTTAACACATGCATTTAAAAACACCAAACACATTCACATTTGTTTAAAACAAGTGGCATATGGAAGGTAACTTGTAAACTGGAGGTTCTGTGTAAGATGTTTGGGTGGCAGTTACCTACAGATTAAAAATGCAATTAACATTGATGAATTTCTAATATAAGGAGAAAAGTCCTTTGGAGTATATTTAAAACCACTAGTGGTGTCAGCATAAAACGACCTGTCTGGAGGCATCATATTCATGACTATAAGAAACATTGTAGAATATCTGGGACATAAACAAAAGAACCAGATGGTTCTGTTGAGAAAAACACATACCCTGTCATGCCTTCTGGCAATATAATTGCTGATCAGAGACAAGATGGATGTTAGAATATATTAAGGTATATGTCATTAAATATAAGACTAGGGTTTTTTTAACTACAACAGCAAGTGCATGACTATCACTGGTAGGTTTTTCTTTCCTTGATGGAGAATCCATGGGTCACTATCTCATTTTTTTAGCTATGCTAAGCACTGGTTTTGCTTTAGTAGTAAAAATCTACTTTTGAGATGACTTCTCTGAAGGAGAAAAAAAAACTAAAGAGATTTACCTTCAATACAGAAATACCTAAGGCATCAACAGTAATTTGTCTTTCTTAGTGCAGATTTCTCTTGAGTGCAACATAGATGTTTACTTTCCAACTAAAGTGAAAATTCTTGTTTCAAGGATATAGTTGTGACTTGCAATGGAAGATACTTCATATCCCATATTTGTACAGGTGAATAGGAAATGTTCACCATATGATTATTATGATAGTAGTAGTTAGGTGGTCTCCTTCAGAATGCTTGTTCAGTGTGATCTAGATGTAGAGAATTGTTTTGGTAATTAACCAAACTATTTATATGGGATTATGCTTGAACTTTAATGCAATTTTTGATTGAACAATTAATTTCCTGTATGTCTTAGTGTCTTTCTAAGAAAATGGATGATTTGACATGCCAGAGAAAACTTCAGATGTAAGATGCTGATGTTTGATTTATTTTATTACATTTTTTTTATAATTGCCTCTAAAGGAAACAACTTTTGGACATGGATGACATTATTTTGACTGAATCATGTTGGAAATTAGCTTCATATCTTGAGACTGTGTGCTTTCAACACCTGTGCAATACAGTTAAAGCTCAGAGCTGTAAGTCATTGATGGAGATAGTTGTGAAATTACCTAGTTTTAATTGAAAACACTTCCCTTTCCCCCCTTTACAACAACTTTGCATGCAGTCTGACAGCCTTTCATAAGGTGACTTTGTCTCTAATCTGACATATATCCTATAGTTCAATATTTATTGTATCAGTTTTTTATTTCTAGTGCTTACACATTTGTGAAAAAAAGTGTTGATATGAAAACTTTAATTATTGCTCAACAGTGCTTGCACAGTGTCAAGGCCTTCCCCATTTCTCACTCTGCCCCATGCCAGGGAATAGGCTAGAGTTGGGCAAGAGTTTGTGAGGGAACACAGCTTGGACAGCTGAAACAAAAAGAGCAAAGAGGTATCTCCAAGTGGGTATCTCAAGTATAGCTTGTGTAATGTAATTCTGAAGGAGCCATTCAGTTAGTCCATTTTCATCACAGTTCAAATAAATGAGCACTCTATCACATTCTGAAGTGCATGGTTGACTCTGAGACAACAAAACTATTCTACTTTTTGTCCCAACCCTGCAGAAGTTTAAGTAGAACATGAAAGGCAAATCAAACTAAGTCCCTTCATGTATGTTTTAGATAGACTGAAATTCTGTTTGGTTTGGATTTTCTATTAACTAGTTTATGTGTACCAATGTGTGCCATCCATCCCACCAGTGAATCTGAAGACATTTGAGTTCTGAGAGAACTTCCTCCTGCTGATCTGCATACCACATATGAGCTCTGATTGTTTCATGCATTGGTTATGTAACAAATTCTTCAACAGCAAACACAAACATAAATTTTTGAGGACCGTATTCCAGTAAATGGAATAATACAATTAATGTTTTCCAAGGGAACAATTATATATGATACAAGTTGTTTAGCTTCTGAATAGTGTTATGTTCAACCAAATGCACTGCAGCCAGATGTTGAGTTTTCCAGGTATCACTAAAAAACATCATCCGTAAGTGAAATGTGATCTAAGAAAATGTATGTTACAGTGGGTTGCTAGACTGTCTTCTGAAGCTAGAAACTGTCAGTTAAAGTAAAAGCTGAAATCCTGTGTATAGGCTATGTGTGAAAAAACTGGTTTTGTTACAGTAACAATGTCAGTATTGAATGCCTAATTGTTTCTTAGATTGTCAAGATGAAAGGTAGTCTCAGTTTTATACAGAAACCATTTTAATTAGTTTGCTAACATTTCTCTGAAAATCTGAAGCCTTAGAAAAAAGTAACATCTGCATGCTTGAGCATATATTGTATTTCTTCCAGGAAAGCTGTGTTGTGTGCTACTTGTCAATTCAGAATAGAGCTCATCTTTAATAATCAAGTCCCAGCCAAATAGTAAAACCATTATGTAATGTTCTGAACTGTTACTAATAGTGGTATAGCAGTACTGTGATGTGGAAGGAAGTGAAGTTATAAGAGCCTTCATCTTTGAATTTAAAAAAAAAACCCAACAAAAAAACCCCCAAAACCAGAGGCAAACTAGTGAACAAGTGACTTCCCTGTGCCTAAGGAAAGTGTGCAAAGTGCTACTATGTAGTTTACGTGTTTTGGCTGTTGGTTAATCAGTATTATAAGAACAGCTATGAATAATGGATGTGCCTTGAATTGTAACAGAGGCAGAATCATAGAACATTTCTTGCAGCACTGCAAATGCAGGCAACATGCCACAGGTACTTATTGTTTGATGTGAGTTGGTGAATATTTGACATTGGGCTGCACTCAAAACTTGGTGCTGACAGGTGGTGGACCTCTAGTATAGTCTCAGTCAGCCAGTTTGTCCAGTACTTTGGCAACAGGGCCAAAGAGCAGAGTGTTTTCAGTTTGTGCCCTCACAGAGCCGTGAAGTGCATAAAATTTTTTCCCTTAATAATTCATCTTCTTGGTGACTGCAAGCTAAGAATATTACTTGAGCTGCAGACTATCCAGAGGGCCATTGACAGATGTGGAGGACTATGATACAATTTGTCTCAACTGTCTGTTACCAGGGTGTTGCTGTTAAGTTTATAGGCTACTCAGTTACTGGGAAAACCCAAGTGCCTTAAGAGAGGGATGGGAAGTGACTATTTGAAACAAAAGACAGTTATGGCATAGGTAGAGCTAAAATTGGACTGTGCCACTTGAAATGAGTGTTTTGCTGAAACTGCTGAAACTAGGGAGCAGTGTGAACAAGAAGAATTAGTGTTGTTCTTTCAATAGGGTGGTTAATTATACAACTTGAATCACCAACATAGAAGTAATTGGTTTTTTCTTTCTTTTACAAGAGATAGGGATTTTATACAGAAACGGTTTTGTTTTTCTTTTTTTTTTTCATTTACAGGCATCAACTTATCACCATATTCAAGAAATAATGGTACAATTACTACGCACCGTGAACAGAACTGTTATTACAATGGGACGAGATGATTCCTTAATTGTGAGTAATACTTTAATGTATTTTTAATGCTTTGAAAGTAATTTTATAGTTATCGGGAAAAAATGCAAGTATAGTATTTATGGAGTCCTTTTTTCTTGGACTTTTTAAAATTTGAAATGACAGGTCTAAAGCTTTACTATTTTCATTTGAATGTGCCACTGTAGTGTCTTTGGTAGTTGAATACTGTGAGATTTGTACTTTCTTTAAAAAAAACAAACACTAAGCCTGAAGTTAAATTGCTATTTGCAAAAAGAATAATGTTTTACAAACATGCAGAAAGGGCACATTTTAACACACTGAAAATAGTGTTTCTGCTAACCTAGAGTGGAAGTGTCAAACTGGAAAAAAAACCCAAAGCTATTCTTAATAGCTTATACAAATAATCGGTGGATTCACTGTTTCTCCCATCTTGTCCACATGCTTTACTTTCTGGTGGGTTAGAGTTGCCATGGAACAGCTGCCATTCCTGACTCTGTATCTGGATGGGGTAGATCATGTGCGATGTGCACAGGGAAAATATCTTGGGAAGCGTTGGCACAGAGCACTCACCTTAGTTTTTTGTGAAGATTCCATGGTTTGAGAGTTGTATTCAAGGACAGATTCTTCAATTTATTTACATTTAAGTACATATCTCGTGTACTCCTCTTGATCTAGACTACTTGCGCAAGTGCAAGCCAGTTGTGTTCAGTGGGAATTAGGGAATTTGCCCTTCAGACTGTGTGTTTAAGAGAAGATGTATATTAATTGTTAGTCTTTAGGGAATAATTGTTCTACGAAATTATGAGCAGCATTTACTTAATTGTTTTGGCCACAAGAGGTACCTTCCATGTCTTTTTAAAGTGTACTTTGTTTCCTGTTTAATTTCTGTTGGAAAACCAAAGTAACAGTTTTAGATCATTGCCAGTCTGAGCATGTGTGTTTCCTAATGATTAGTCTCCTAACTGAGTTCATCTTTGCCAATGGTTGCTTCAGACTCAGTGGTGGTGGATCCCTGGTGCGAGTTTCAGAAATTGACATGAACTGTTTATCAGAACTCCTGTACTTTCTTTTTCTGTGTGTAACTTCCTGGTGTGTATGCACACTCAGAGCAGGAAGAGGTTTTGAATGAAGACCCAGTGAACGTTTCAGTGCTGCACAGTGTTTGAAAATGTTTTCTGGAGTTGCAAAGAAAGTATCATAACAGTATGATGGATGATGTAATCAGTCTATTAAGGATGATTTCTGGATACCATAAACAGTAAATGAAGAAGCAAAATGCAACTGTAGTAATCCTGCGAAATTATTAGGAAACAAGTTCGTTACAGTCGATTGAAATGGCTTGGAAAATATGTTTGATTTTATTTTCATCTACTGTAATTTGTTCAGTTTTTTGTACCTAAAAAGGTCAAATTCAGTGTGAGTTTTGCAATCCAGGGGTCTGAATGCTAATAATGCTCATAAACACCTATGCATATGTGCATATTGGGCATTTTAAAGGTTTTTCAAAGCAGAATCCAAATAACCTACAAAGAGCTTTCTAGAGCTGAGGCAAGATAGCTCAACATAGTTGTCTTTTAGATGTGAAGAAATTGTTTGCAATGAGCAAAACAGAGTTTTCAGAAAGAACTGGCAAAACAAGCTCGTTTCATGCTCTGTGTGCTACAGCTTTTAAAGCTCTTTAGAGGGCCAACCTTGTTGGAAATCTGAAGGACTAATCTTTTAAAAATGAAGCAGATATTCAGGAATTACGGACTTCTGCAGAATATTTAGGTGAGTTATAGTTGCTAAAAGTAAGGTGAACTCTAAGTACTGGTTGGACATATGGAATAGCTGCAGTCAATGTAGGCTGATGTTACATGGATACAAGTGACATTTCAAATTGGACTGCATCTGTTAGTTCCATGAGAACAGAAGCTTACTCTTTAAGTTCTCAAATCTGTTACTATCCTTCTGAATATTGTAAGTATTTTTATTACTTTCTGCTGTGTAATTTCCTAGAATTTGAAAATGGTGTGAAAATCAATGCTAATACTATGTTATATGAATAAAAACAGTGGGTACCATTTACAAGATCTCTAAGTCCTTGCATGTTTAAATGTTTTGCACCTGATAGAGTACTGGATTTTATTTACCTGAGGGTTGTTGTTTTTCATTCTGGCAGGAATAAGCGTGTTGCTTTTCATATTCAGGTGTCCTTTTGGCAATCTTCTAGCTTATTTGCAGAGAAGGAGTTAAAAGTGTTTTAGGTTACAGTTGCCTTTATATTTTCTTGCTACAATGTCAGATGAATCTAGGGAAGGTGCTGCCTTGTGTTCTGCTATTAGCAGCATGCTGTGAGCTTTGTTCATGTAATTACTGGAAAGAGTCAGACTCAGACTGACATAATCCCTTCAGGAGAAGGTGTTGGTGATGGAAAAGCAATTTGGCTCTTTGCAACTGCTACAGAGAAGACTTACTTAAGTGCCACTTTTGCCTTCTTTGTGATGTTTTGACAGCTAAAGGCTGTAATAGATGCTTGGTTATTTTCACTATTAACAAAAAAAGAACAGCCTTGACTGTTTGTAGCTGTAGAAGTGATTCTAAACTTGTAATAAAGAAGGATAAGTTTATTGTCTGAAATTGGATATTCAAGCTTCATGTTGAATACTTCATGAAATTTAGGCTTTTAGCTAAAGGGCATCATGATGCAGTGAAGTCCTACTACAGTAATTATAGAAGTAAAATGTATAGAAGCATGTGGAATTCAGAAGTACTTGTTTCCAGTGTTGGCTTGGTTAGGTAAATTTTAAATCTTGCCTTTGGTACTCTCAAATTTGATTTTGCTCACAATATCAATTTAGCATGATGAAAAGAGTGTGGTTCTGCTACACAGAAGTTTTTAGACAATGTTTATATAAGATATTGTACAAATAAAGACTGCTGAAAAGACAACTGTGCTCTGTTAACCAAAGCTACTCTAGATGTTATATTCTTGCAAAAACCCAATATTATCTGAGGAAATAGTGACTAGAGAAGCCATTTTGCAGAGCTGCTGTGACTGGAGAATAAGATATATCCAAATATACACATAGTCTAGCTAAAAGTTACAGCTTTTGTATTTCGTATCCAAATTAAAATCCTTTCTCTATCTAGAAAAGCTGCGAAATTATTCCATGAAAGACCTATTTATCAATTTCCTATTAATTTCCATTTTCCAAAGAACAATTGTTCAATTCTTTTGTAATCTAAAGGTTGTTTGTTATTAATTGACTCCTGAAATATAAGAAAAATATCTCATTTTATTGCAAAAGATAACATCACATTTAAAGAATCTAGAAATGTACAAAACAGACATTAGTGAATACATTTCATTAGGAAGATGTTTTTTATCTAAGCTAGCGTAATTACTGTAGTTCACAAAACTAAAATGCCCTACATGAACTGCTGTTACATGATGGAGAGAAATCAGTATTTTATTCATGCGTTCTGAATTTTTAAAGTGAGTTAGGTTGATTCCATAAAACAGCAATTTCAAGTACAGGAATTTTGTAATATGCCAGGCTCTGTGCAATGTTTTATAAATAGCATATTGTAGTTGTCATTTAAGTATGTCTTTCAGAGAAGCCTACAATATTTTGTATGCAAGGTCTGTCATATAGCTGTTTTGGGGTTTGTTGTTGGTTAATGAGTTGTTGGGGTTTTTTGTCTTTTAATTTCATTTAAGAGTGTGTTTGTATGTATTTCTAACATATGTCATATTCTAGGATCTGGTTTTAGGCATTACACTGTAATTTTTTAAACGAGGGAAATTTTCATAGCCAGTACTATTACCTTTTAGCAACCTACCAAATTCTATTGCTTTTGCAATCTTGACATCATAAATTTCATAGTGTGTATTTGGTTTTTTTTTCATTTTCTATATGAATTCATAATTAATTAGTAAAATATTTTTAAAATATTAATAAAACAAAAAGCAATGCTTACATATTACATTTTCACATAGTTTAGATTCTCCAATTATGTGTTACAAAGCTATTAATTTTTAGTTATTTTGTGTTACTAAGATATACAAATTTCTATGTTAAGTATAAATAAAACCTGTAGCAGCTAAGCAGTTTTACTCTCTTACTGTGGCTGGTGCATATCATGACTGACACTTTCCCGCTGTTACCTTTTAGAGTAATAAATAGCCTTTTGCTCCCATGTTGTATTTAAAATTCTATGCAGAAAGCCTATTGTGTGTGATGTACTGTGGAGAAGACTGGGTATAATAACTTCTTGTATTTAGTAGGTGTGGCTTTATTGTGAACCTATGATGCTTACTTGTTTGTAGGAATAATTTGCTTGTGGCAAACTTCTATTTTCAGTTAAATTACTGCATGTGTTTAGTTCATGGTAATCAGAGCCTCTGCAAGAAAAATGAGGGAGTTCTGTCTGTGTCAGATAAGCTTTTTGTTTGGATCTTAAATATTTATTTTACAGCTTGGCTGGCTGTTACTATTGCTTACTCAAAAAATAAAATAAATAAATCTCCTTTGTTGTACTGAAATCCTGAAGTAGAGAACTCTAGGAGCAACCTTTCTGAAGGACAGTGCTTTAGCAGCACTGTAAGTTCATGTTTTCTTACAAGGAAAACAGATGTCTTCAAGGGGGTTAATTTGAAAACACTGGACAGAGGGTAGGCTGAAAGATAAGTGAATGTTCTTAAATTGCAGCACTGGGAGCTGACAGTTGGCTGACCTAGATACTCTAAGTGTTTCCCTACTGCTTTGTGTGCATGTGTTAAAAAGAGAATTTCGTATCTGTATATGGATGTATATGTAATCAATACTTCCCTGATTGAGAGAGAATTGAAAAACGACTGACTGAGGAATATGGAAAAGAGAGTAATTTTGACTGGGAGATTAAAGATTTAAAATTGTCTATAGTTCTGAATTCTGTCAAGATCAGACATGAAAATTTAAAACCAGCAACCATTTAAATCAGTATATTCCAGTTTTTCAGAGTATTTGTTTGTTCAGGTCATAAGAAAGACTTAAAGCCTTACTTACCACTGTCTTTGGTTGGACTTTCTTAAACTAAAAAGATCATTTCTGTTCTTGCATAGTTTTACTGACCCCAGAAATTGGTTGGTGCTGTGTGGTGAACCAAAATACCGTGATTTGCTTGAATTGAATAATCTGGATCCTTTGAAAATATATCAAAGGCAGCATATTCATTATATATGGAAAACCAAAATCAGCCTAAAATGAGCTTTTTTTAGGGACTTGTTAACAAAAAGACAAGAAGTATGCTTTCTTATCACAACAAATTATTGAAAATCAGTTCACTACAGAAAGAAACAATGGTTTTGCTAGTGTTACACCTGTTGGTGTTGATTATTATTATACCTTTGCCACAGAGGATATTAATCTTAAAATGTTATTTTCAATACGCAAGAAACATTTATACACTAATAAATCTTTCATTATATCAATTAGAGACACTAATGCAAAACAGAAATGCTGTTGGCATGCTAGCACAAGCATACATGTATTTGAATCTAGTATAATGACATGTTCTAATGTAATTTAATTCTTGTTTGTTACACCCACAAATTGAAGAGCTTTTCTGTCTCACTAGAGACATCCTATTTGCTAGTTAAAATTTGTATAAGGCCTTCTAAAATAATGATCATTTTGTGCCTGTCATTTCTGTACTGACTCAACTTCACATGAAGAAGTTGTTTAAAACTGTCAGTCTTTTAGAATTTTAATAAATTAAGCCATGTCACATAGCATCCTCTTTTCTGAATGAAGACTATCTTTATCAAAAACCTTAGTTCTTCCAGACAAAATTCTTCTGTGCAAAATCATTTTTAATGTATTTTCAAATGTGTAATTAACCCTAAGAATTCAAGGAACACAGGAGTGTACAAAAACTGTACAGACATTTTTAACTAATATTGCACAATTAGTACACTAGGATTCTAAAAAATAGGATCCAGGCATTAAGCTATTGAATACTCTGGCACCATTTTAACTAATTAACCAGAGTCACTTCTAAGAAAAGGTTTGCAGTACATTCCACTAAACATAAAATACATTATTCAGCCTTTTCAGCGTGCTCTTTAAACTTGCTTTGGAAAACCTTTTCCATTCCACCCCCCGTATGAAAGGTGACCCATGTTTTCGTGAGCAAAATAATAGTATTATCAACACTAAATTAGGTTGCATTGCCATACCCTGGACTAGCTGTTAACTAACTTTGGAAGGCAAGAAACAGCTGCAATGATATCTGATAAAATCTTTCCAGCATATATTTTTTTTTCATATACTACAGATAATTAAATATTATTTTTATTATCAATTTTGTATCATGTATCGACTTAAATCTTAAGGCCAAAGCACCACATCTTGGGATATTTGGTATAATGATATGGGTCTTAAATGTGGAGTGGTACAGGATGGACAAACTGGGCAAGTGATTTAGCAAGGCAGTAGCCAAAGTGGTTATTCCCCTCTGTTCAGCAATTGTATGATAACATCTGAGGCCTTGTGTCCAGTTTGAGGCTTCCAGATAGATGCAAGACATCAACTTACTGGAGCATGGTCAAGAGAGACCACCAAGATGGCTGTAGACTCCAGCACATGATGTGAAGAAAGGCAGTGTAATTTGGAATTGTTCAGTCTTCAAAACGTGAAGGCCTAGGAGAGAGGTCTTACCTGTCTAATCTTTTTAAAGGTGTATTTGGACAGGGTGAGATGTAATGGGCACAGGTTAAACATAGGAAATGCAGATTAGATGTTAGGAGAAAATCTGAAACAGCTTGCCCTCAGAGGTTGTGGATTCTTGTCTTTGGAGATGCTCAAAATTCAGATTCACCTAATTGAACGTTGCTTGAGTGGGGGGTTAAGACTGGAACTACGGTAATAATTTCTTGTTTTCTGTTTTTATGATTCTTCCCAGGGAAGTCTGTTAATAAAGTCTGAAGCTTTGAAGTGGTTACTTTTAAAATTTAAACCAATTAAAGGACAGAGTAAAATGTAACATGAAATTTGTTTTTGTTGTTAAGTATTAGATGACAGCAATAAAAACATTTCATTGGGGACACAAAATAATCAGAATTGTCTTGTTTAAGGAGAAATTTGAATGACATAGATCCTCCTGAATTTCTTCTTGGTTATGTGTTTTTTTTAAAGATCAATGGAATTCTTTCCTTTTAGTTCATGATACTTATAAATGGGAAATGAAGACTGTGTGACACCCTTAGCTTTGTCTACCATCATTTTTTGAAGTGGAGATTTAAACCTTGTTATTTTTGACAAGTTGAAAAAATGTCTTTACAAACCATATGAAAGTGTCCTTGGAAAAAATGAGAGAGCTTCCTTTTGAAAGAAACGATTTCTTTCTCAAAATAGTGTCCTCATGCGCCTTTATTCAGGGAGATGGTTTAAGTAAATGCAATTGTTATAATTTTTCAGATACTCTAATTAAACATTCTTTAGCTTTGTAATTTTGTAATAGCACATTTTCCGGTGTGTGCTCTCAAACCTCTCTCTGTTTTTGTGCCTTTTGAAATGTAAAAGGATCTGTAAGGAAGTCAAATCCACCAGAAGCATTTTCTTTTCACCTTTTTTGTTTTTCTTCTTAACTCCTTTTTCTCGGGAGCGGGATGATCAGATAGTAACTTCTGAGGTGAAGCTGAAGCTTGATTTTTCTCTGTGTGATCCAGCATTTTCAAAATCTGATGAAATCTTCCTTCTTGTTGCCTGAAGTCATATTCTACACTGTGGAAAAATGAGGAGATTAAAGCTAGTAAGCGAGAAATTTCCTCTTTAAAAACATGTGAAAAGGATGCATATTTCATTAGAATGATTTGGCATTATTGAATATTAGAGCCTGTGTAAACACAAGGCTGTGTAGGTTGCTGCTTTGAAAGTCAGTTCATGTCTTAATCTTTTCTGAGGGAATCCTTTTGCTTTACGTGCGCTAAGAACTCCAGCATTGTGCCCAAAACAATGGGACAATAATTAATGGATAAAAAATGAGAATGTACTCGGATGACCTTTCAATGCATTTCATTCAGTGACCAGATTTTTATTCTGTTATCTAACTCAGTCATATGCTTGGCATGAATTCAAAACTCTCACATGCTTAACTAGGACCAAAAATATATGAAATTAGGCAAATATATAAGTCTTTGAGAGAAATGGTATTAGTTAACAGGAAAGTAGAATTTAACTGATTTTTCTCAATTGAAACCCATAATTATTATTAATGTCAAGTGAGAGCCAAGATGCAAATTATCTAAGAGCAGATATGTACACAGAAATAAACATAAGGTTCAAAAGAATTTGTGGACAGTGATTAAGCAGTCTGATGCAGCCAGTACAGTTAAACAAAACAGACAAAGAAAACAAACAAAACCAGAACAAAACCCAATTAAAAGGATGCTGTGCTGTATTATTTCTCTTTAATTCAACTATCTTTTCTGGGCTGGACAGTGGAAGTTGTATCAGCTACGCTGCAGTGGAGGTTTTAGCAGGTGAAAGGAGCTGGTTGTATTCTCCGTAGAGCAAGCAAGCTCTTTGAGAGGAAAAAGGTATCATCAGAGGGATGTTGGGATGTCACATTAATGCCCTGATCCTGATTTTGACGTTGAGTAGAAGAAATCTGTAACTACGTGCATCTTGAAACACTGTTAATTGTATTTGTATGTATATAGAAATAAATTTTGTTGAGCAATGAATTTTGTTGAGCAATATGTTAAAATTAACTAGAAGCTTGTTTCCCTTCTAATTAATATGATCAGCTGACAAAAAAGAAAGCAATAAGTTTATTCTAATTTAGAAGAACTGGAGAGGGATCTTTGGACAGGGAGCAATACATAATAAATAAAAGCAATAGAAGAAAATGGTATAAATGACAAATCTGATCAATGTCTCTTCAGTTTTACTGGCTTATTGCTAAAACTGGAATGTAAAACTTTTCAGTAGTCACAGATCATGTGTGCTGGATAATTAACTGTTTGGTTTATAGCATATGTAAGCATATGTATAGGATAGCATACATAAGGATAGCATCTGCTCATGCTCCTTTTTTTATTCCCTTCAGAGTTTCTAATTTAATGTTGGAGAGATCTCTAGAGCCAAGAGATCAATTCAGTCTTTATTTAATACTGTCCCTCATATCCTGAGATAACTTTTTCGGTTGCTACTTGCAACTGTTCATGGTAATACAAACAGAGTCTTACCGGGTCTAGATTGAAAGTCCCAAGTCATCTCACATAGCCTTGCTGGATAGTTAATAAGGCTAAACTTACAGCCACTATATACCTGGTCCCTGTTAGGCTGAAAAGTTCTTTATTACTTTACTCATCAGTGTAATCCATGCTTGGATTGATATGATATTAGTATAGTGTTTGACCGGGGACTGCTTAGAATGTGCATGATTAAGATGGTTCAGTGACAGTAACCCAACATTGCTTGTGCAGTGTTTGAATTACTGATGATTTAGATTCTTTAAAAGCAGGAAAGTGGGGAGGAAGATGAAACACTTGATTCTATAATTAATGACAACAGTCATGCTACATTAGTGGAGAAAATACTTGCACGGATCTTAGGCTACATAAAACATAGGAATTACATGTGTTTGTGTAGAGCAAAAACTGATAACAATTCATTCTTTCAGAATGTTGTCTAATAAGTGTGTTATGACCTTCAAATATTAGTTACTCAGAATGATCTTTTTCACAACCACATCTTGTGGAACATCTCTGTAAAGTGAAAACAAGTTACGTTTCCTTGCTGTCTCCTCTTTTGTCTCTTAAAACTAGAAACCCTTTAGAGGAACTGTGTTCTCTCATATATATTCTGCTAATTGTTGCACTGTAAGCATTCAGACACCATTAGCATTATAAGCTATATAGTAAATCAAAAAGACACATAACTGTTTTGTTACTTCCTCTGTGCTTTCCTTCAGGTGTTTGTGTTTGTTGCTCAGCATCTTTCCTGTATTGAAAATAGGTAAACTAAAAACAGGGTAAGCATCATAGTTTATTCTTCTGAAGAGAGAAGGCATCCTGTAGTAGTTTGGAAATAAATCCTAGAGTGGCCTCTCATCCTGTATAGTCCAATAAAAATGACCAGAGATAGTTTATTCATAGACAATGACCAAGTAAAGTATATCTGTTTTGTCCTGGATTTTCCTTTCTAGACAGATTCAGTCTAAACTCTTGGATAAGTCACGTAACTTCCTGGAGTATCCAGTGTGCTGTGGAAAAGAGTTCACAACTTTGTCACAGTGGAGTTGTGGTGTTTCATTTGTGACGTGTCAATTACTTGAAGATTTCATTACCAGAGGTTTAGGACATCGGTACCTGACTGAGTTTTATGTTGAACCCTGACTTTACCTAACTTATTACGCTCTTTAGTAAATTTAGCTCATGCAGAAAATGTGGTGTGAAAAACACTTCCATGTGGATATAGACTATTTATTATATCCATAAAAAAAATTTGAACTCATAATGCTTACAGATGGGCAAAGCTAATGGTCTGCCACATTCTTTGAAATAAGAGTCTTCAACCTAAAAGAAAAATTCTCTTACCCTTTATTTTTGTAAATGTAAACATCTAAAGCCTCTGGAATAGCAATACATATGAATATCTTTGAAGGGATAAAAAATTTCTAGGAGATGTTTCAAATCAAGGTCTGAATAATTTTGCCATGTAACGTTCAACATCAGTACCTGTTCTTCACAGTATGTGACTGACAAGGTCGTTTTCCACTGAGGTTTTTTAAAAAAATAAACTTCAAAACAGTACAGCACATCAGAAATGATACGTGTAGCAAGGGAAAAGAACATACAATTTAAGTAACTAACTCATCCGCTGCAAAGCCTTTCAAGTGTCCCTCACAAAAAAGGAATGCAAAAAGACAGGATTAAAATAGCAGTATTATCACTTCTTGACTACCTTTGGTTTGAATACGTTTTCTCTACCTCTTTAAATGAGGCCCTGGCTGCATTCAAGGCCAGGGTGGATGGGGCTTGGAGCAACCTGATCTAGTGGAGGACAGGGGGTTGGAACTAGACGAGCTTTAAGGTCTCTTCCAACTCTAAACATTCTATGATTCTATGTCATACAGTAAATTTTGACAATGCACTTATCTTCCTGTTCATTCTTTTAAGTCTGCAGTGTATGGCAGTGCTGGACAGGATCTAAAATGGCAAAGTGTGAGCTCCAGCTCTGATTATGCTGCATCTGTGCAATATGTTATTTAATATTCTGTGAAGAGCCCAATGAATTGTATAGAATTAAATAACAGAAGATATGTTTTGTGCTTTATAACAGAGGCTGTAGAGATTGGATCATGTGTTCATAAATTGGTGGAAGCCCTAGAAAATCCCTTGCTGAATGAACAAGCTATGTGTGCTTATAACCAAGACTTGCTGGCTTTTTGGTTAATGACTGGCAATGTGTTTGTATAGATACAGCCTCTGAAACATGTAGGGCTACTGGAACACAGTACTACAAATATTTTTGGTCATAAGAGTTTATATTAAACTGCAGTTTAAATTTGGAGTAACTTACACTCAAATCACACTCTCTCAAAATAATAACAAGTAAATGTTTACTGAAGTGAAGTGTGGGAGATTTGTTTTTGTTTCACATGCAAACATAAACTTTAACTACAGCTTACTGGCATTTGGAGAATTGGGTGTTTATCTTTTCAAGAGACGAATTTATTACAGAAGCCGCCGCAGCTTTAAAAATGTAATACAGAAGGGGAATTTCATCAGAAACAGCATCAAAGGTTTTCAAAGCACGCTAGTAATAATAATGCTGTGAAACATTAGTGGGAAATTTCTGTTTGAATTCTCAGAAGCACAGTACCTTTTTCAGATAACACCACTATTAGTTGTTTTCTGCTTGTGAAAGCAAACAAATCACCTCACGCATACCACTTGGTCGTTAGTTAAAAACTGGATTAATAATAATTAAGACCTTTTATAGCTGTGAGCAAAACATTGTGTTGTACATTTGAGAGAGATACACAGAAAATACAAAGTTGTGTGAAGGAGCAAAGTACCTGTAAATGATACATGCAGTGTTCTGACAGGTGCTGCAGTTGTTGAGGTCTTGACCAGTGTGGTAGAAGTTGCGCCTGTAATAGACAGTAGTTCATGTAATATGTATTTATAGATACTTTTATTCATGAAAGATTCAGAGATGTTAATGTAATTCTGTTCACCACTTTTATTATCCTTACTAGAAATTCTGGTGTCAAATTCTAAATTAGAAGGTTGCCTTAAAAGACTCAAACCCTGTGTTGATTTATGGTTTTGTCTTGCACCTTTCCCACCTCACGCTGTTAAGATTCTGATGTTGGTTCTTGCATGAGTCATAAAATCATCGAGGTTGGAAGAGACCTTCAAGATCACCTAGTCCAACCCCTACCTCCATCACCACTAACCCATATCACCCAGCGCCACATCCAGACTCATCTTGAACACCTTCAGGGACAGTGACCCCACCACCTCCCTGGGCGACCTCTTCCAATACCCAATCACCCTTATCGGGAAACAATTTTTCCTCATGTCCAATCTGAATCTCCCCTGCTGCAATTTAAGGCTGTTTCCTCTCATCCTTCCATTATGGACATAGCAGAAGAGACTGACCCCTGTCTCACTCCAACCTCCTTTCAGGGAATTGTAGAGAGTGATGAGGTTCCCCCCAAAGCCTCCTCCAGACTGAACACCCCCAGCTCCCTCAGTTGTTCCCCATCAGACATTTTCCAGTCCCTTCACCAGCTTTGTTGCCCTTCTCTGGACATGCTGCAGCACCTCGATGTCTTTTTTGAAGTGAGAAGCCCAGAACTGAACCCAGCACTCGAGGTGCAGCCTCACCAGTGCTGAGCACACTGGAACAGTCACTGCTCTGTTCCTGCTGGCCACACTGTTCTTGATGCAGGCCAAGATGCCATTGACCTTCTTGGCTACCTGGGCACACTGCTGGCTCATACCCAGCCAGCTATCATCCAGCACCCCCAGGTCCCTTTCCACTGAGCAGCTTTCCAGCCACTCTTCCCCGAGCCTGGGTCGATGCCTGGGGTTGGACCGACACCTACAAAGGTGTCCAATCTTTAGACATTAGTTGCATATATAGTATCATTATTTATAATGCATAACTAAGTTGCATAAGTAAGTTAAATAATGCTTGCAGCCTTGGCTAATAAAAATTTATACAGATCATGCATTCTTATGACACTGCAGAGTGCAGTCATCCTAAAATCTGACATTTCCAAGTGCGTTCTTGCTAACCATCTTCACATGCTGTATGTTCATAGTTTAATCCATAGTAACTTCTCCTCCCATGAAATCTTCCTGACATACTGAAGCTCTTGATGTTTGCCTGGCTTTGTGCCTTTTACTGTTCTTAAGGCATTCCCTTTAAGAAGTTATGTTATTTGTGGTATGTAACTAGCATTATGGTCCCCATATGTCTGCAGGTGCTATGCTTAAACCACTATTACTTTTGCTTGCTTACAGAATCAAGGCACTAATAACTTATTGAACAGAAGCATGTTGTTGCTGATATAAACTCTTTCAGCAAGAGGACTGCTTTGACACTAACAGCATATCTGACCTTGCTAGTAAGAGAGTTGGCTTGCCGTAGGTTCTGTTTATTAGTACATTAGACTTGGGTTTTGTTGTTTTAGTGCATGCAGATTTTAGGTAGATGGAAATTGCCAACTCTCAGGTGTTAGTGGCTTTGTATCTGACACTGTAAATCTAAATAAAGAGTATTAATAAACTATGTCTCACACTGGGTTTAGTAAAGGCAGTGTCAGCTAAAGCCAAACTATGAAGAGACTTGGTTCTCTGCTGAGGTACCCAAAAAAGTGCTTAAGATACCATTTTTGCAAGCTCATCTTTAAATATCTCAGAAAATATTTTTTTCAGTAGCAAAGGTTAAAAGAATGCTAACATCTACTTTATACTCTGATTAATTACTAATATTAAAATGCACCATACCCTTCACTGAGAGCTCTGGATTTCTCCAAGTCTTGGATTACGTTCAAAAGGACTTTAATCTTCTCCTGGTTTGACTGCAAGGATTCCTCTACAGACTGCAGCCTGCCTTGTAGGGCACAGAGTTCGCCAGGTGCCAAATGAATTTGATTCATTTCACTAATTTCTTTGTTGCTGTGTGGTTTTATTTCATTCCTTGGCAGGTAAGACTTTATGTGAAATCCTTCTAAACAGCTGTTACACTGGGAAACATCTGACTGGGTAGAGTTTTCCTTGGTTTCAGTATTACATGACAGAAGAGGTTTTGATGCATTACTGCTGGTCAATGACATTATTGTGTGGTCATCATTTGTTAATGTCACACAGCTGGAATCTGTTTTGTGCTCTCCTGCCTGCTGATAGTCTCTGACGAAACTAGGAGGTGAACTGTGGTTTGGTGGAGGTGAGAATGGAGTAGTTTCCTTACTGCTTGCATCTTTGCTGGCTACAGACGACTCGGAACCACTTGTATCTGCTTCACAAGAGTCAAAATGAGGATTACATTCACTGCAGTTAGAATTGCTTAGGCAAGAGTATGTTTTTTCAGAAACAGATGACAGCGTGCTCTTTTCATTATTTTCATTGCTGTTTATGACAGTAGAAGAATGCAGTGAATTAGTTAAATTTGTGGTTGTCTCTGGTGCATCCATGGAAACATTGCTGTCTTGTGGAAAACTCACATGTATGTATTCAGGCACCTGTGTAGAAACAGTTGTCTTCTCTGATACTGAGAAATCATCTGAGTGGATAGGTCCATTGCTTTGTGCTTTTGACGGTCTTTGACTTAACTGATCACCCACCTCACTATTCCTAAGTCCATCTTCCAAATCATTAGTTATCCTTAAGTAACAGAGATCTGAGGACATAATGTCTTGTTCACAAATATTGCCATTTACGTGGATAGAATTTGCAGGATGAGTTGGCATTTCTATTAATGATTTGTTTGCTGTCAGCTTTTTCTTTTTAAAAACAGGGAAGTGTTTCCTGAGGCTGGGAGATGTTTGTATGGCAATATTCCGAAGCCCCTTCTGAGCCCTTGGAAAAGATGGAGATTGATGTAGCAAAAAATTGTGAACCTGAAATATTTCTGTTTTTCCAGTTGTGAATGCTATGTCTTGGGCAGGGTTCGTGTCAGGTTCTGTCTTTGTGTTCACACCATCATCCTTGAATCGAACTTGCTGAGATTTGGTCCGGCGGTGGTGTGGCTGTCTCATAAAATCCACTGAATCCAGACTGTTCCTTTTCAATAGCACTGGGCGCATTTTCATGTTTTGCTGGGCCATTGAATCACAATTTAAAGTCTGTAAGTATCGTGTTTCTTTGCGACCCATTTCATTTGTCATTTGAACTATACATTAAGATTGCTCCAAAGATGCAAATGAGTACCTTACTCCTGAAGAAGCTGAGTTTTTCATTCGTCTTATTGTTATTATGCATACTTTTAGCTGACATGCTCTCTTTAGGGATGTTGTTTCAAATTAAATTGCTGATTACACCAAACTCTAAGATAAAGAAATTAAATACCAAATTAAAGGAAAGATTTGTAGCTAGGGAATGCAGAAATCCTTTTGTTATGAAGCCAACATGATCTTCATATTACAAAATTGCAACAGGCCATTATGCTTACAGTTACCTCATTTAAAGGGAAGGTTGAGTCTATGGCTTTCCTGATAGCTCTTGTTTGACAGTCAGCTCTCCATTAGTGATCCAGATTTTTGTATGGTGGAGCAGTCACATACATTTTATTTGCATGTTGTCTAAACAACAAGCGTAACCTTTGGGGACATTTTCATTTCTGATGCATAGTTTTACTGATGGAATATATCCATTAATACCAAACTGAATTGCTTTCTGCAGAGAGAGTTTTCCTTCTTCAGCCATCTTTTCAGTCTTGCAAATGAAACTGATCTTCCCAAACATTTAAGCAAAATGTAACCACTTCTGACTAGGCAAAAATGGAGCATCCAGTGGGTTTCAGTGAGATAAGTTATGGATGTGTAGCTGTTACTTCAGTTCATGCAAATATAAGGCAAATCATATCCAAGGGACTGTTTCATTTGGGGAAGTTCTGTAAATACTTTGGCATCAGAAGAGTGTTCCAGATGGAATAACCAGCAAATGCAGAATGACAGGAAATATTTCCTGAAAGTAAAAAGACAACAGTTGTAGTGCCAAACACTGTAATTTTCTTCTGCTGTCTCCTAACAACTTTTCATCTCCTGTGGTTTTGTGACTTTAGCAGTAAGATACTTCTATAGAAACTGTTAAATGTTTTATAATTTTGAAGTGCCTAAATTTTTCTTCATATGAAATACAAATCCCAACTAATCTGCATGATAGATTTCCTCACAAATGTGAACTTTGCCTACATCATTCCAGAATAGTTTGAGCCAAAATTTGGTACATGCATTGAATAGTGCTGGTGTAGTAGCAGGTTTTAAGTCCTGAATTTCAAAACTTGCTCATGAGATGTAGCTGTATGTGAAATAGCTTTCCTGTATTTTTAATAAGTTATGCTAAATCTGAAATCAGCTGGTGGAATAGAATAGGGACAAGAGGGAAAAAATATGCAAAATATGGGAAATATTCTATGGGATTCTTAATAATCCAGCATCATTTGCTTTTAAGAATAAAGTGATTTTTAAGCCTGAGGCTAAATTCCCAGCACACTGTTACTATTAGTACTGTTCATTCAGTGGTGGTTTCATTAACCTTACTACCATTATGTTAGCATACCTTTTATTTAAACATTGCACAAAGTTTGCCATATTTAATTCATAAGAATTGATGAGATAGGTGCAGTGGAAAAGTTCTTGTTACAAAATACAGCAGACTGCTTTGTAGCCTCATGTAACATTCAGGCAATGTAATATAATTTAAGCAAAGTAATAATTTGATATTATTCTATTGTTAGCTTTAAAAAGAAAATGAGTGTTGGATGATTTCACAGAGGGAAATGTTGTGTAAGATATTGAGGAAACAAATATGTACATTAATGCCAAATTTTACTTTCATGATATGCGAGCATTAAGTCGCTTAAATCACTGTACTGCTTATTCACTGGAAACAAGTATACACAATAAACAAGTCACACAGTTTCTGCAAATAAAGTTCCAGTGCCAAGTTTTGAATTCTCATACCATCCACTAATTATTGTAGGCTTTTTACAGTTTTGTTTGAGAATTTATCCACGTATTGCAGTAGAGTTCTCCCCATCACAGCTGCTGTGCTCCAGGCAGATGTACTACTTTAAAAGTTATACTTGCCCAATTAAATTCAGAAAGAAGCTTTAGAAATTGAGTCCTTTGTGGCTTAAATACAAGTAAAAAGCCCTTAAGGGTTTAGGAAAGCTCTCTACTTTGGCTTATATAGAGGCATGTGAGCTAGATTCTTGCGTTCTTAACTTGCAAATTGCTCTTTTAATTCTGTGTGATTTTTGGCTACCTTGGCATCCACTAGTCTGCAGTTCATATGAATTGTTGTAATGAAAGTTTTGATGCTGTTGTTTATGTTAAATCAAGCTGAAATAAAAACATATAGATAGGAATGCTCAAATATTTGGATTGAAAACCCAGACTAGTGAATTTCAATGAGTTAGAGGTGTCTGTGTTTAGATTAGTAGTTCAGTGGAACATTGCCAGTTAAGTTTAAATAACATTTTCTCTTGCCCGGGATATAATTCCTCATTGTTTTCTGGCACAGCAATTTACAAGTCTTGTTTTGCTCATTATTTCACATTGACTGAGGCATGAAAAATTCTAAGGATCTATTTTATGGACATGCTTTCAATATATTGATTTCATTTATGTCACTCATAACAAAAAGCAGTTTTAAATTTATGCCTTGTCATAATAAGACTTTCAGTAGGAGAAATTGACTGCGTTTTAATGTTTGCCAGAGTTCCACGACCTCACATTCAGCTATCTAAGCTCTTCCTCCCTGTCCCTTCCCTGGGCAGCTGCTAATCAGTCCTGAGGACTGTGCCTCAGTTGTTTTGCTTAATTAGCACTGTGGATTTGATTAGTCTATTCATTCACTGGTTGTTGAAGCTAGTAGCCTATTAGGTGTTTGATAGCTAATGTTATTTTTAAATAACATGGTTTAGTGGTGATGTAGGTAGGCAGTTGGACTGGATGATCTTGAAGGTCTCTTCCAGCCTTGATGATTCTATGATAAATGATGCATATTTCAAGCTCCTCTTTTCAACTCTGTTTTGAGGATGTGAGTCTGACTGATAGATATAATTGAATTTTTTTCTTTTATGCTTGGCCTATATCATTAAAGTAAATCTTGATTTTTAAAGTCTCTGCATGCTTTGCACACATTTCTTAATGGTGGTAGTTGTTCTCCAGTGTAAATTCCAGCTCTGATGTAATTGTATTCCAGGGTGTAAGTGAATTGCCTAGAAAAGGCTAAGGTGCAAAACCTCCCTCCTCAAACAGGAATGGAAGTGGTTTTCCAGCCTCAAGACTGTGTTTTTGAGTACTTAAAAATGCACACACAGTTTAGTTGCCAGGCAGAGAAAATTTGACCACAAGACATAGTTATATATTTTTTAATAATTATTCTTCCATCTTTCCTGCCTCTGCCTTCCTGATTTCTTGAAGAGAGTCAAACACATTTTTTGGTTTGTATTTCAGTTTAATGGCTGAAGCTGTGGGTAGAGAAGTGCACCTGGTAAAGATAAGTGGAGATTATGGGAAACTGCATGAAGTGAAAAAGCATGTAGTGAAGGGCAGTGGGGATTTTGGAAGAGTGCAGATGTGTGAGTGTGGTGGTTCTGGGGGTTTCTGCAGTTTGTGGAAAAAGTTAAATATTCGATATGATTTTCAAGCTCATTTGGCTGAGTTTGACATCTTAATTTTCCATTTTACTAATTTGCTTCAAAGAAACCCGGTGTGTTCCCCTGTAGTTAAAGTGTGACATATGTTTGTAATATTTTGCTTTTCTTTTATGTATGTGTACATTAAAGCAAATATTGTGTGAAAAACAGGTTTAGACAGACCCTCTTCAATAAATAAATCAAGTTACTAGGGTAAAAGCATTTTGTGAGGGCTTTCAACAGGAAGATAATTACTGTAATTTGCCTTATTGTACTTTTGAACATCAGCACTTTAAACTTTCTGATTCACTCTAAATTTTAAATGCAAGAGCAGCCTGTCATGCAATGAGTGGCTTGGTATGCAAATCTCGATGATTTCCGAAAGTTTTCTTCCAGAATTTCACTGGCACTGAAACAAAAAGATTCTCTTTTGAAAAAACCCTTTAAGACCAGAATGAAAGTTTTAGCAAATGGATTTTAGAGAGTATTTCTTGCAGATGGAAATAGATGACAATGCACTGGAAGTTGCAGAGGGACTGCGAGGAGGCTTCTGAAGGGAATGTTTTCAGATGAAAATGGATGAAAGATGCAGAGCCTATAAAGTAAAAACAATCCCCCAAAAGTGCAAATTTCAGCTTACTGGGATACACAGGAAAAAGCTGACAGAGAAAAGGAAAGGTGAAGCTGCTGAGTGAGATTTTTAAATGGCCTCTGTGTAAAGGGGCCAATCGCTGAGTCTGTCTACTGTTTTGGTCCCATAGAACAAAGCGAAAAGCTATTTGTGAAGGTAAATGTGTTTATTATAAAAGGTAGAATAATTTGTGTAGCATAGTTTGGTACCTGGAGTTTTCTCCAGTGCACAGGTTGTTTTGTGTAGTGTTCTTCTATTACTTATTCTCATTGCCCAGTACACAGACTATCCTGTTCTGATTGTGTGCACTGCCACAGAAGAGTTCTATATATGTTCTTGTACATGCTCAAAAGTTCCCTACTGCATTAGTTTTGGTAATGCTTGCTTGAGGACCTAAGACTTTTTTACAAATCCTTCTGACAGGTTTTGTGTACCACCTCAAGGTAATGGAGAGGAGATCTAACACAGATAAGTAATACAGGCTCGGATGCAAGCTTCTGACTTCAGAAGGGGGATATTTCCATGATGGAAGAGATTATAGAATTTTATCTCGGAGTAATAATATAGCAGGGTTTGAAAACTAGGTTGGTGAGACTGGGTTGCAGTGATATTTACTGCAGCAGAAAAATTGACTTAGCTAAGCAAGTTTTAGGAATGAAAATTGAGTGTGGTTTGGCTATGCTTTGATTGAGATGATGCAATGCCATTCTGCTTGAAGTGCTGAAGATGCACGGAAAGATAAAATCATGATGATCTTATTTCTGAATATAACTTTCAGAACTATTGCAATTGAAATTCCTTGATTCTAATAAAAATAAAAGTTCAGCCATTTCCTTTGAAGAAAAGATGTATTCTGTTGGCTGTTTCAGAACAATAGGCTTTGTGGATTAGAAAATGTTTCTCAATATTCCTTTGGAGCATATATTGGAAATTGTTAGTAAGAGGTTTACTGTCAGAAGATAAGATACACATACTTTTCTCTTAAATGAATAAATTCAGTAACATGTATAGAGTACACAAGTTGGATTTTTTTTTTTCAGTGTTAGCTTACAAAGACAAGTGTACTTAAAACTGAGAAATTTCTCTTGAAGAAATGCTTGAGTGCCTACAGGGAGATGGAAATTATCCAATGTGACAGGTTGGTGAGTTGGAAAGTGTCCAAATAGCTGGTTCCTAACGTAAAATTGCAGTGCTTTTTCTCATATAAACCTGGTATTTTACTATTTTCTTTGTAGTTGAAAAACTACTGGGAAGTGCTTGATATTTGTGTGAAAGTATGCCTGCGTATTACACTTGAGATTACTGAAAATTTATATCCGGACTTAATATATCTATGTCTGCATTTAGATACAGTTATATAGGTAGCCTGTGCATAGGCAGGTATGTACATCTGTGTGTGTGAGAGGGAGCATGCTGCTCTGCAGGCCTTAGCAGTTTGCTTACACATGTATTTATTCATTAAACTTGCCTTTTGAACTTTGTCTAGTTGTAATAAATATGCCTGTTATAAAGACCAAGTTTAATGCTTTTCCTGTGTAGCAAACTTAAAAGCTACATTTACATGGTTCTTGTGCTGGCAATTTGCCACTCCTCGTCACCTTTATTCTGTGTGTCTTTGAGAGGACAGCTACAGGATATGTATGCCATGTATTTAACATGTGGGTTTGGGCACCTTTGTTCTGTTGTCTTCTGAGAGTGCTGCACTTCTGAGCAGTGGCTTTTAAGCTTCAGATGTCAGCTGCTCATATATTAACAAAAGATTCTTTTCCATATATTGGGGAGGAGGAGGAACTTAAAAGGGGAAGTTTTGGTTTGGTTTTTTTCCTCCTGTTAGTCCCTGATTTTCCTTGATATTTCAGTCTTATTTCATAGTGTATGGTTTTCTTTTCCAGTAGAATATCAATAATAATTTAAAGCAGCGACATCTCGTGATCTCGTGTGTTTACTGTCTGAATTTTTAGGCTTATTTAATCAAAATCTTAGTGCATGTGAGGAAAAAGATCAAATTTTTTGATTTTTTACTCCCTTGGACTTCCAGAAGGTTAACCTTCCTTCATAATATACGTGCTGAATTTCTTCTTCGTTTGTGGTGTTTACCAGTCCTGTTTATTTCAGAACATGGGTAGTCTGTGTCTTTTCTAGACAGAAGATGAGGAGGCCAAAACTATCTGAAGTAATTCTGTAACATAATTCCTTCCCATCATCCCAGAGGATCTTCTTTGCTGTTTTTAGAACAACAAAAAAAATGGACTTTGTTAGGATACAGAGGTAATTTCATTACAGAATTCACTTTTCAGTGTTTGTCTCCCACTAATATTTTCAGGAGTTCTTTCAACAGGGATATCTTGTCTTACCCACATATCTGTAATATTCTTTACATTCATGTGTGGGTTGTAACATGCAGTGATAACTTTCAACTTTTAAAATGAATCACAGTGTGGTTAATGAAGTATCCAGCTGAAGCCACCACCTGCATAGAGAGGGATAAAGAATAAGGGCCCAGACTGTAGTTGTGAAATATTTTCATTTGTTTTAATTTTGGCAATGTATTATTGAAATTTTAATTCCATTCCATTGCATGTGGAGAAAAGATATCTTTAGCTTCAATTATACTGATTCAGACATATAGAAACCATTTATTTCCTTACTGGAATTACTTTGTCTTCCTATAAGTAATTGTTCCTTTTAGAAAAAAAGAAATATAATCTCTGCCTAGACTTTCATATGCTGAACACGATTCTTTTGTCTTCATTTGTGAGCTGCAGAACTCTTCAATTCGAATGTATGTGCTCCTCTCAAACTGAAATTTGAACAGTAGCAAAATTATGTTGCATGCTTTGTTACATTTTTGTTGCTAATGAAGGGTTATGAGGATGGTTGTGTGCCCTTGAGGAAGATATCCATGCAGTGTGCAGGAAGACTTTAAGTATGTAACAAGAAAAATTTTGTCATCATCTTAAACAGTGTTCTCAAGTTTTATAAAGCACTGCTGTTACAATTGCTGTGCTTCTGGATTTTGAAAACATCATAGTAAAACTTACATATTTCCTACAGTCACTACATGTATTGGGAATGCCTAGTAATATGACACCACCTGCCCCAAGTTGTGTGATTTTTCATCATGTGTATGAAAGATTATTGAAGACAAATTTGCTTTTTCTAAATAGGCTGTTTAGTACAGCAGTGTGCTCTAGGTGGGAATACAGGAATCTTGAATAAAATCCTAATACTAGATACTGATCCCATTTAAAATAGGTAGACCACTGCATTAACAGTGCAGTTTAAGCCTGGCTGAGACGTGGAGTTTTATTCCTTCCTGCAGAGACCCCCGCTGACCTGAAACTATGATTTATAGGTCTGAATTGGCTCTGAATGAGCCTGTTGAGAATGTGACTAGAATGACTGATTTGTCTTCTCATGTCCAGTGAGAAGGTCCAGAGGATACTAGGAGCACAGGGAAGAGTTCAGCATTAGGCCTTTATGGGCAACTGGGGGACAATAAATGTTGCCTTTGTTCCATGACTCTGCTATTAGTCTTCCTTGTTAAGATGGATGTGCCAACTGTAACTAGAGTGAACACTGTTATTCCAGAAAGAGCATTACATCTTTTGTGATTAGACTTACATACTTTAATTTTCTGGGCAGATTTGTTCTGACTTTCTCAAGTAAGAAGTTCCTGTATTGGGTGTTTTAATTTAAAAGCACACTTATATTTCCTGTGTATCCGTGCATGTCAGTGTTTGATGCAGTGTTTCTTCTGTTCCTGCCCACTTGGAGGGTAAATGATACATTCTTTGGATTAGAGTTGTTGGGTGAGTGTGAAGGGAAGACTGTGGGGGTAATACTGCTTTTGTACATTAAGAGTTGTTTCCCTTCTGAATTACAGATACACGGGATGTGTCTAAGTGATCTGAATTCCAGGGAAAAAAGACTATTTCTACACTAAACTATTTAAAACAGAGTAAAATACTTGCCAAAGATTGACTTCTACACTTGAGTTGTTTTCATCATTGCAGTATTTACTTTCAAAAAAACAACTTCTGAGAGTACTTGCTTCAGCCCCTTTGCTTTCGGTTGGTTTCTGTTTTCTCTTATTTCAATTAATTTATCACTTCAGAGCAAGAAGAAAGATAGGGAAAAGCTGAGTCCAAAAATATTTAGCAGTCTGCTGTGCTGCAGCTGTGCATAATGCCTAGTAAGCATTGTTTTTCAGTTGTGATTCTTTAGGATCTCTGTAACAATATTTTTTTGCTACTTCAGTACATGGGAGTTTTCCGTAAATGTAAGGAGTCAACTGTTACTGTCACTTACATCACAAACCTTCTGGATATCTTGGGAGACAGCAAAAGAAGAAACTGTGCTGGGTTCTCCCATGGCTTCTGGGTTTCCTACAGAAATAATGAAATCTGTGAGGAAAGATTGTGTCAGATCTCATCATGGTAACACAATTGAAATTTAAAATCTGCTTCCAGAGGCTTTTTTACCTGTATTCCTTCAGGCCAGTGAGTGACATGAGAAATGCAAGTGGCAGTGTATTTCATCCTCATGAGATGTGTTTTGTGTACCTAACTGAATATACCTTGCTGTATGTCTTTCCAACTGCTGGTTTTGAAAAACATTTTCAGTGTGAGGGAATTGAATTATGGAAGTTTAGAGACTGGGTTACAAGAAATTGGCTGACAGTAACCGCTAGAGAGACTGAAATTATGCTTATTGGCTTTGGCAGGATATATGCAGAGAATGACACTTCCCTTGAGCTCCTGTGAAAAGCTGCAGGTGGAGAAAGAATGTAGGTTTGAGATGTAATGAGCTGGGAACTCCTCTGAGAAAACCTGGTATCAGTTGGATTGTGGCTACTTTTCAATATCAGAGGAATCTTTTCTCAGGTTTAATCTTTCTGCAGTATAGTCTGCTAAGACAGTCTGATGTATTGGTGTGTCTTTACCTTGAATGTTTGCAAAATGAAGCAGTGATATAGTTGTCACTAAGGTTGGTATTTTGGGTTCTTATATGAGCTCTGTTTCATTCTGTCCTCAACCTGCCAGGAGCCAGATTTATCCATTCTTGAGGGGGACTGGTGAGAAGAGTAGAGCAAGAGAGAAATCTCTCTTTATTATGGGTTCCTGAGTAATTTTACTTCAAAATACACCAACCTGATGATGTTGGAGAGTTTAATGACAAGTATTTTAGTGGATTACAATTAAATAAATGAGAATTACATGATAGAGAAGCCTTTGGGCATGCTTGTTCTCTTCCTTTGGCTTTGAATTTGCAAATTTTAGGTCTATTTCATATTGTCTGTAGTGTAAGCATTAGGGAAACTCAAAGTTCAGATTTATAAGAATTACAAGAATTTGTTAAAAACACAACACTTAGTATCCTGACTGGCTTCTTAACAACCCAACAGCTTGGTGTTGCTAATAAATAGTGGGAAGTGACAACAGAAGAGTATTTTGCTCTGCTTGCATCTGATCTGTTGTGCAGTACTTCTTTTTCAATCCATGAGAAAGGCTGCAGATTTAGTTTCTTTCGTGAGCATTCTGAAGGCAATATTTTTTCACTCATGTTTTCAGTCTGGGACATGAACTTATCTGTAATTCTCTGTGACTTTATTCTGTCATTTTATAGACCACTTATGTCCTGTATATTTTAATGCTTTGAGGTTCCATGTTGCTTGTGAGTTGCCCAGATTATTCTGCAGGGCAGGCACCTTTAGAAGTGAATTGGAGCATCATTATTGCTTGACTACTTTTTGTAAAATTAGAGAAAAATTGCTTTTCAACAGCCTTGGTGTTTGAGGAGAGGATTCGAAAAAAACCACACTTTGGTTAATTATTTGCAGACTAAAAAATAATGTAGCCCCCAATTGCTCTCTAAGATTTGCACCATTCCCAATATTAGGAGCCCCAGACATTGAATATAAGCTTCTCTGCAGCTCATTCTTTCATAGAGATACCAATTCTAAATTACAGCATTATTGCCATGTAGTAGTTATTTTAATGTATTTATGACTAAATATTGTTCTTTCTTCAAAGCAATAGAATGACAAATCAGTCTAATCTGGTCCCACTGGGGTAAGACAAACAACTGAATGATAAGTTCTTTACATTTTATTCAAATACTGTTCTTTTGTCTTTTATTGATGATAATTGCTGATTTAGGACAGGTTATGAGAGTTTAAAATTGTCTCAGTGCGGGTACTGAGGAATGTAGGAACGTGGAGTGTTCAAAAAAGACCAACAAACAACTTTGTCCCTTGGTATTTAGAAAGAAAATATGCTTGTATTCTTACCTAGAGCTTGTTTATTTGTCAATGCAGTAAGCTGGAAAAGATCCGAGTTACATAGGGACTGGAAATTCAGCTGGAACCTAAATGCACTTGGTGACTGAAGTGCTGATGGTGGCATGTTAAAAACAAACAAGAACTAGGAGGATAAATTTACATTTTTTTTCCCTATAAACCTTATATCTCTGTGATCTAAATACTTTGGTATATTTAGCCCTTAATCTTGATAATAATCACTATCTCTTTAATATTACAGTGCTTTGAAAAGATGGACCCATTTGAAGTGGACCTTCAATTGAAATTGGGTCCATCTTTTTGAAACACTCTGTAGTTTTAAAACGCCTATGTAGAGAAAATGACTGCAGTTAAAGGTTATTATTGAGATATCACAGTGTTTTAAACTTAGAGCTGAAATTCAGTAGCTGTGGGTGTTTTGGCACACAGCATAACTGCGTATAGAAACAGATGAAGCAAATTCTGTGCAATTGTGTAATCTTAGGAGGATAAAGCATGGTAGGATCATGAAGTGATTTTAGTACATGTAGTGAGATAATTAAATCAAAATGATATTTAAAAGGAAGCCAATGCAATGGCAGAAAAAAAGTGAGATGGAGGGGAGAGAGAGTGATCTCAAAACACATTAATGCGTGATATACACACACACACACACACACACACATATATGTATCCATCCTGCTGGAGGCATTTAGAATTTGCTGGATCTCATGCCTACTCTGTTCTGGAATGCCTCTAAAAAAGTGGAGCTGCAATAATCTGATAAACAAAACAAAACCCACCTCTCGCAAAAGTGTAGATAAGCATTTCACTGTCCTCTTGGTAAAGGCAATGTGTGACCTCGGGGAGTTTCTAAGATGACAGAACACAGAATGGTTGGTCACCCATTAAGGATTTACTGGTGTGGTCAGTAAAGGAAAGGGTAAGATCTGTGAACACTGAAGTGCTGAAGGAATTAACAGCATGTCACTTCTATGGGCAACATAAGCAAACGTCCCAGTGATGTCAAGGACAAAACATAAGCCGCTTTCTTTGCATCTTCTCATGTCAGGTATTTCTTAATATCTGTACCTTGTAACCAATTTTGTAACTTCTATAAATTCAAATTTTATTTTTAGCTAGCAAAGTTATATTTAGGTAATCGGAGAAGTAAATCACTGGTAGACATCTGTAATAAATCTGCACTGTCCTGAGCTTTGTTGGCACTTGCTTGTAACTCAGTGTTGGACTTTTTTGTTCTTCAGTTGTTACTCAGGCTGGCATTTGGAAGAAGTCCAGAAGTTATATGTGAGAGTTGAAATAAGAGTAATTTAAAAACTGCATGGAAATAAGTATCTGCAAAAAAATCTTGTACTCTGAAAACAGTTTTCCACAAGTGAAGGCAGTAAACTTCAAAGGAGTCAGGAGAATAGAATACGTGTAGTAGGCTCTATAAATTAATGGTGTTCCTCACATGTTTTGAAATATGTGAAATTTTAAAAAAGTAATACGTCAATTAATCACATATGTAAATGCATATTGCCTTAAAATTACTTTCCCAGTGCTTCTGATGCTCTTCTAAGCATAAGAATGCAGAATGCCCCATGTAATTGAGTATTTTAGAGTATTTTACATGATACTAGCATCTCTAATGAATTGGAGAAGGAAACAGCCATCTCTGCTCGTCAGTGTCTGCATAATATGTAACATGGCCTACCCTGCTTCAATGTCTCTGGAATAAAAATCAACTTCCTTTTTTTGTATCCCTGGGATGTTCTCCTAGGGCCTGTTATTGGCCTGTCAGTTATTTTATAGAAGTTAGTTTCTATCTTCATTACACCATACAAGCAGTGCATTACCTTAGTGGATCTGCAGTGAGGTTATTTTCCCAAGATTGTACTGATTTTTATTTTAAACAATCATTTCATTGTAAAAGGTCTCCATGGGAATAGCTTTAGATTTAACTTGGACAAGTAGCAGTTTGGTTCAATGAAAATTTTGAAATGTATTCCTGCATTAATAACAAGACTGATAAAGCATAAAGCATGGAGGCGTGGGTTTTCTGTTTAATTTCAGACATGACTGGGAATGCAGTTTTTCCAATCATTCCAGATAAAGCTGAACAAGAAACCAAATGGTTACCTTGCCACAAAGTTGAGCAAGGCAGGCAACCTAGAATCTGTTAGAGAGGCTTGGGTTTTCTTATATTGTGTTAGCAAAAATAATTAGATATGCATTTTGGGGGTTTTTTTGGTTGTTTTTTGTCTTGTAAAATTAAAAAAAACAAAACAACTACTGCAGTTAAAAAAAATAAATGCTAGAACCCACAGAAATGTTGCTGTGTGTAATCTGTCAATATTGCTGTGTTATTATTCTAACTGAACAAAGCCTCATAAGGCAGCAATGTCGGGCTGTCTAACTGGCAGCCTAAAGGCATGTACAGCCTTGTATAACAGGAGTGACCTAGTTCAGTGGGAATATCCTCTCTTATTATTTTTTTTTTAATATTTCATGTGTTGATAGAGATGTTTGTGTTCCTAGTATTATTTACTTTGTGAATAGCTTTCACACTGTGATGTCTGGTGCAATAATGATTGCTCTCTCTGTCACCAGACTGAAGACTTACTTTCATACACTTTGCATGTCCCCATGGCACTACATAGGCTTATGCATTAGGTTGTTTCCTCCTTTAGTTTGTTTTGAAATGCTGATGTATCCTAAACCCGTGGGGGAGCCCCAGTGATAAAGGAGAAACAGCCAGTACAGAGAAATCCATTTGAACAGGGCCTGGGTGGGTTTGTTTGTTTGTTTGTTTTCAGCTGCTGACAGTGGCCAGTCTAAACCACTCTGCCCAGCCATACACACAGATTTATTTATTTTTTTCAGTTTCTTTGCCACCAAAGAGCCTCTTCCCTACACAGTCCTGTAAAATCCTGAATGATAGGTTCTTGAACTCAATAGAATGCAAATTCTTTTCCTCTCTCCTGCAAAATCCTGGTGACTGTATTATAGGGTTCCTGTTTTCACGCTTGATTACTCTGTTCTTCCAGAGCATCTGTGACTTGAGCTGTACAACCTGTTAAGTCTGACCTAATGTCCTGGAACTCTAATTGCAGAACTGTCATTTAGATTTTTATGATAATCTGGTAGGGGTAAGGGAGCTCTGATACTGTTCCTGTATTTCAAATTTGCTCTTTCTCTATTCCTTCATTGGCATCAATATTGTATAGTATTATTTCTTTTCTTGTTTGGTTGTAAACTCCATTTTGTCTTCACAATTTTAAAACTTTATTTGTAATTATTTGCTAAAATTATTTCAATATTTAAATGTTTGTTGAATTTAGCAGTCTCAAAGGTTGGGACACTGTCACTTTTATCTTACATGACTGCAGTACCATTTAAAAAAAGATAAATGGCCTTGGTACAGTAGTAACTGCTTTTCCACATCATGTTTTCTGAATATAAGAAATTCTTTGGGAAAAACAGTAGCACCTTGTGCTATATTCCTTTATTTATTTTTTTTTTTTTAAGAAAAAATGCGTTACTGAATTCCTGGCACTAAGCTCTGCAGTCTAGTAAGTTCTGTTTTAAGATGCAAAATATGAGCAGTATCCTTTAAAATAAAAACTGAGCAGAACAAGTTACTTTTTCTTAATAAAACGTGCCTTGAAAACTAGTGATTCAAGTGGGAAATTATAGTCCAGTCGCTATGAAGATAAATAAGAGCATGAGAATCACTTCTAGATTTCCCAACTTTTCTTAATATTATAAGGCTGCAACCTTAAATCTGAGAGAGCTTTGCTTGAATAGAAATCACACAGCAGATCACAAGATGCAGGTTTAGGCAGCTGTAATGTAACATTCAGCTCAACGGATTTATGCTGACTTAATTGAGAAAAGAGTTTGTTTATAAAACATACCATGATGATGTCAAGAGGTTAGTGCTGTCTGTATATCTTAAATTCTTTGGAATGTGTGATGGTATAGCATCTACCAAATGCTTGTTCTGTCCTTCAGTTCTATAGAGGTGATTGTATGTGTATTCATTACTAAATAAAAATGACCAAAAAAAGACTTGCTCCATAAACAGGTCCTTTTGCATCATTTCAACGGAGTTGAATCATCATAAGGATGATTCTACAGACCATGACCTAGTAAGCTTTTACAAGCAGTTTCAGCAGTATAGTTCTGAAACTGCTATTAAATCTAAGAGCGTTAATACAGAAATGGAATTAGTGGAGATGTAGGCTGCAGTAGTTAAAACCATGTGTTGTGTATGTGTTGTTAGATATATACTGATGCTCCCACACATTCTGTGTTGTAGTGAATAATCATAAAAATAAGAGACTTGTGTCACTGTTTAGGAGATACACACACTAAATATCAGAGGCATAACAAATTTTATTTTTCATATGTGCCGTTTCTCTGGTACTCTGACTCATTGATCAAGTCTGCTTATGGATGTTTGTTTTCTGCTAGGAATGCAATTTCCTTGCATGTATCTACACTCATTATTTCTTTGTTTACTACATTTGGGAGAAGGTGTTAGCACCCTGGCTTGTTAACAGGACAATCTATTTAGATGAAATTTGGGTTTAGTGATTGGGAAAAATAAATCACTGGAAAAAGAGCTGAATATCTTGGCAGTAAAGCAACACAAAGAAAGAAATGTCTTTTTGTTGTGTAGTTGTCATCTGCTGAAGGAGTTCATGTGGTCAGATGACATGGCCCCACAAAGCATTTTGATGTTCATGTTTGCTAAAATGCTGGAAAAAGTTTGAGCATCAGTTTGAGTTTGGCAAGACCTGTTGTAAAACAGTGCTGTTATATCTACACTCACCATTTATTCTGAGGAGGATTTACGTTTGTTTAGGGTTTTTTTGTGTGAGATGAATTTTGGAATGACGATATCATTTGTTGCAAGAAGGTACCAGATGTGTGGCCTTTGAGCATGCTTACGCGTGCTACAAAAATAACCCAAACAGGAACAGGAGTTCAGTCCTACCCTGTTGCAGTTTTAGGATTCAGAGGCTCCTAGATTGCAGTCACTGATCAACTACAGGATAGTCACACTACTAAAGGAGCAGAAGCCAGGCCTTTCTGGAATTCCATGTGCTCTTCTCTCCATTGGCAAAATTGCTGTCCCAGCTTCAGAGAGCAGCATTAGCAGTCAAATCTAGAAGCTACAGTTCAAGAACTGTTCAGAGCACGTATAAACTAAGCTAGTTCCCTAAACACTGCAGTCGAAGCAAGTAACTTAAAAATAAATTCCAAACATTTGTTAAATGTAACATTTGTATGAAGAAAAATGATGTCCTGTTCCAATTCTCAGCAGTTTTCTTTATTAACTTGTAGCTGTGAAACACAGTGAATGTTACATATTTTCACACCTGTGTTTTTACAAGTGTTTTTTTTTCCCAAGTGTTACATGTATGGTTATGTATGTATCCTTAACTGTATATTTCTATGATTATTCCTCTCCTGTACTAATGATCATGCCTTTTACAGGCCCTGGACTGGTTTCTCTTTTCCTCAAGTAAAAAAATAGAAGAAAAAACAGGGGCTAAAATGTTTTCCGATCTGTCCTCCCATCTTCATCCTAGTTTTTCACTAAGCACATAATAAAATAAATTCAGATCTCATTGGGCTGGTACAAAGAATTATTAAAGTATTCCTTATTGTGCCACAGCCCAGGTATAACATATTAGTATGACACACACACACCAGAAGATATTAACATGCGGAGAAATTATTGGTGCAGACAATACTGTTTAGGTAAATTGCTCTCTATATTCTCACAGTTTCAGGATTCTTTCTTTCTAATTCAACTGGGACATCCTAGAGGTGGCACTCCTTGAAAAGAGCCCCATCCGAGGAGGATGCTGTTTTGGCAGCAGTTTGCAGCATACTCAATAGCAGGTCATTCTGTAATTTTTGCAGTTATATCTTTCCATGTTTATACGTGTGTCTCTGTTGGGTTTTCTCATTTCACTGAGTATTCCCTATGGTTTCTATTAACCAACTTACCAGAGATTCACTATGAAAAACTCTCTTAGAAAGACTTTTTTTTTAACTTTCTATTTTTAGCCAATTAGTCTGATAACTGCACTCCAAGATTTTTTCATGTTTAAAAGTGAAGCCCACTATTTAGTAAAAATTAAAAACTTAATATAAAAGCCTACTGGATATAATTTAAATAATTTTCATATTTCAGATAAAAATCAAACTGTTCCATCAGTAGCTAGTTAATCCTTTGGTTTTACTTTAAAAGGGAAATACGAAATCTGTGCGCTTTGTCTCTGCTTTCATCCGTGGCAGAGAGTAGGAACTTGACAGAACATGAAATTCATGTAACACATTTCCACGGCCCAGCTAGCTTTAGTAGTATTTTATTCTGTGTAAGAGGTTTATAGCTAGAGAATTATATGAAATGTTTGTATGTATGCTGTGTTACACTAACCAAGATTTATGTCAGTATGTCTTCCTTCCTTGATGGCAAAGTCCCCATTTATGCAGATTGGATGCATTTGATGTCATTGTCTGTGGATGTAGTATGAATTCTTTTTAAGCTATATGGGTACATTCATACCTTTATTGGAGCTTCCATGTATAGACATGCTTGAATCTGTTTAAATTCTTCCATTTTCTCTTACTGTAGTTGTGAAAAAGCAGAGAGCAACATTATTCTAGTGAGAGTCCCTCCACCAGGATAGTGCTGGTCAATGACAGGGCAGCTTTAGGGCAATAACCTCTGTGTCTCCATTTATTTCAGCTGTTCTCTTACCAGAATCTTCAGGGTCCTTGTGAAAGGTTCAGGATGGTTTGGGATTTTTTTGGTGCCCCTTCATATATTAGTTGTCTAGGTCCTGGAAAAACCTCTTTATAAACATTTGTGTAATCTCCTGAAGAACAGTGACAGCTTTTTTAAGGCAGTCTGAGTGTGGAAGAGTGCTTTAAAGGAAAACGCTAAAAGTTCTCCCAACTTTAGTCAATGTGTATTTGCAGGATGTGCTGAGTATGTGTTTTGTTTGCCCTTCACCACCTTCACAGACCAGAATAGATCATAGTTAGACAGCTTTCAGCCCACAAGAACAGTTGTCAAAACAATTTTGAAATAGAGAGGTGAAGAGAAATTATTATATTTAAAAGAAGCTATAAATATAACAGTAGCTTGTTAACTGTTATCATTTCCAGTCTGGTTTTATTGCTCTTTTCACAAAATTAAACAAATCACCAGAATACCAATACAATGCTGTTAATGTGGAAGGGGACAAATGACATTTGGAACTGCCAAATTAAAAGCACTTTATCATTTGTGAACATTTAAAATATCAGGAAAAAGTTTCTGTGGTTATTACAGCTGCTAAAAAAGGAATAAATATTTTAAATAATTTAAATTTCTCAGCAACTTGAATCTTATGACTTGGTGAGATTTTGATGACCCAGTGACAAAAAACCATTGTGTTTTTGGAAGCTCAAGTGCACCTGTGCTATTGCTCAAAAAGAAATAAAATAATATTGGTGGATTCCTTAGAGATTGCTATTAATTAATCCTAAACTTTTGTGGCTGGTAGATTTGCTAGTGTAACGATGTGAGTTGTTGGAAAATTATTTTTATTGAGCCTTATTTTCTTCATAAACTCAATTTAAAAGCAAGAGGAAAGCTTCTGGAGCTGTATGGCTTTCAGCAGTTTTAAGCAGAACTATTATGATAAAGCATTCTTTTAACCATTCACAAATATATTGTATTAGCCTCATCTCTGATCATGTAGTTGAAGTTTAATTTTTCTGTCTTCAGTGAGTGCAGTTGAAAAAGAACAAAATCAATTAAAGGGTAACTTCTGGGAATATAGGAGATGGCTCTATTTAGTTTTAAGGAAGTGAATCAGCATCCAAGACGTTCATCTTCATAATATGTGTAAATTAAAAATATATGGCTTAGAAATAAGATGTTACTGCACTTTAATGAACTTAAATTGCTCAGGTCTACATTTTTCTCTTCAACCCGGTTGCTGATCTCCCTTGCAGCCAGTGTGCTTTACTTGGTAGTCCTATATAGTTGGCAATCCCTTCTGGTATCTTTCTGCTCTGAAGTATTATAGCTCTGGACTAGCTCCAGCTCATCCCAGCCATTGTATCACTTCCTTCAAGTTCCCAGTTTGGTTTCCAATCCTTTCACATGCAAGAGACTAGCCAACTTTTTACTACAGTAATAATATTTTTAATCTTATTCTTTGCTTGCATTTTGTGTGTGTGGTGCTGCTGTTTCCCTGGAATACTGACTGCATTGTCTTTAACATGGGAATGAGTGCACTGGGACACTTGGCAGGACAAGCCATGCTTTGCCAACTTGACTGACCATCTGGTTTAATGGCAACCTGGAAATGGAATAGCACTTGGAATAAGAAATTAGTGAAATAAGCAGCCTGACAGCACCAAGATACTTGGGATTCCCAGTGGAATATTTTACATACCAGGGCGGAAGTTTCTTCTGGCCTGTGAGACCAGTCTGGAAACCAGCTAAAGTAATTGTGGTGAAGTGATTAGTGGATTGCAGAGGAGAAGGGAAGAGATGCAGCATGAAGCTGCATAGATCTCTGAAGGCAAGGATGGAAGATTTTGCCTGATGCAGCAGAGCTGAGATTGGGAATGTGGATGGCAGTGGTTAAGTGAGGAGGTGAAACAGCTGATTTTTTTGGTAACTGCTCTGGACGAGCTAGTTCAGTTTGCAAGCAATGATTGCTCATTCCAAATGATTGTCTTCTCACTTCATACTAAATAAGTTATCCATAATTTATTTGCACGTACACCTTGAAGATGAACATAGTGTTAATATTCTGGGAAAAATAGTAAATTACACAGCTGTGTTTCAGCACAGACTTAAGGAAAAGTTAAATCAATCACAATAGTGTGTTCATCCTAGCCAGAGACTGTAGCAGAAATTCTGGAGTGGATTTATGGCACAAAACTAACCCCGAAAATTAACAGCAGCAAAAACATTGCAAAGAATGAAGAATCTTTTTTTTTTTCTAACATTTCTGGGAAACCAACACAAAAATAAATATATAGAAATAAATGACAAAGGATATATTCTAAAAAATTCATGCTATGTGTCATGCCGTAAACCATTGTCTTACTGCTTTTATCTATGTCTAAAAAAGCCTTAAATGAAATCATTTTGAAATTGCCTTGATTTTCTAACTTGTAACCTATCTTTAAATCTTACGGAGCAGCTGCTATTACTATTTCATTGTGTTATAAAGTTGTCCTGTATTTTTCCATCTGGTAGTCTACTGTTTTTATAATTGTATATCCTTTTGGCTAAATCTTATGAATGCAAAGAAAACAGTGGAACAAGCTAAAACAGCCCAGCATGTTTCCAGTCAGAAGTCAAAAGCTGTCAGTAAGATGTAGAAACAGGATGCCTGAGCTTCTGTTCACTCAGCTATAAAAGACAAGAAGATGGAACCAGTGAGCTATATAATTGTATAAGTGAAAAATTAGAAACTCAGACCTAGTAAGAGCAGATGAACCTGTTATTGTAAATTAATTCTTAGTGAGATGCACTCATTAACAAGCTACAAGTCTCTATGGATTAGGAACTATTTCCTGTTGCAGATATAATTTACGGATCGGATGGGTACTCCAGGTTGTTGCATAGCAGCCTATTCTAATGTTTATATTTTTGTGCTTTTACAGCTAGAAACACTACAGTTTAGGACAGCACATGCATTGACAGTGCCATCTGTTTCTGGGGAAGAAACACACCTACATTAGCAGGTCTCGCTGCAAATTTGGCTTTTTTTTTTCCATTTCAGAGTGCTGTTGCTTAGTGTTTCCATAATACGATAAAGATGTTTGTGCTATCCTCTACATATGCCACAGTTCTCAAAGTTTAGTGTGATTTCCTGAGGACCTGTGGCTTCAAACCACTGTGGTTCTTCATGGCATCACTGAGCATCTTCCATAATTTTCTGGTAATTATGTTACTCCTTAGGTCATAACACTAAGCAGGTATGATGACTCAGTAATTCTGTGAAAACAGGATATTGAGAGGCCTTCTTTATTATGTTCTTGTGCTACAGCATAAACACCGAACATTTTTAATGTGAGATTGAAGCAGTTGACTGGTTAGCTTTTCTTTCATTACATTAAAGATGACATTTAATACTTTTCCTCCAGAGATGTTTTTGCACTTGTTTCTGAACAAAAAAAAAAAAAAAGAAAGAAAAGAGAGAACTATTTGGCATGTAGGAATTCTTGGTCACCCTTTTTATGTGCACTGTTTTTACAGTTACTGTCACTAACATACCATGAGTTTTGAAACTTCTGGCTTAAATTGAAAGGGAGTGCAGAATTAAATCTAACCTATGTAGTATGGTTACTTCATGCACCACACAGATGTTGGATCTTCTGGATAAGATTCTTTGCCCAATACAGAAAACTGTGCATTAATCAACTGTAAAACTTCATTAGTGAGTATAAGGTTGTGAGGATGGTGCTACGTAAAGGAGTCTTCTTAGCTTACATTAGTTGTGCAGGTAAGGATAACAAATATTTAAAACATCCAGTATTCTGCTGAAAAGGGGATGTAAAAAATACCTACATCATCTTTGGCCTTTAGAAGTCTTTGAATTATTAGGAATTATTCATGTTTCTGTTTTCCCTGCTTTTTAATGACATACATATGGTTCTATATTTACACTTGGGCTCTGTGTCAGTGAAGTGCTCTGTTAATGAGGATAAATGCTACTTGAGTGCCTACATTAAATACGTATCCTTCTTAGTCCTTCCAGAAGTACACCTGCATGAAGATTACCCACCCTACAGCACTGAAATACTTCCACAAGATTAGAATCAGCGTAGCTTCGTTCTGCCTTATTTCTGTTCCTGTTTGTTTTTCCAGTGCATTTGCTTTATTTATTCTTGTGGTGTTAGTATTATTTGAAGTTACTACGGCAACCTGTCACCATCTGCTATTATAAAGTATGCTGGGATTCAGTTGCTAGGTGTTGAAGTTTGTTGTCTTACTCATATGACCCTAATGTTTTTCAGATGTTTTTTTTCCTGTGCGTGTTGCATCTACAGCTAATATGCATTTTAACAACAGGGGAGAAGGTTCTGCATTCTTTCCCCCGACCTTAGAAGGCCCTATTTGTTTTACAGAATACATCTATGATACCTTTTGATGTACTTTGTATATACCTTAACCAAAACAGCATTTCTTTTACTGAAGCCAGCCAGCATTATAGCCCAGTTAAATTCAATGTTAATTATGCTTCTTTTTAAGTGGACAGGGAGTCTGAATGTTTCCCAAGACATTTTCTCCTGTCTCATTTTTGACTACCTATTTACTTGTGTTCCTCTTCCCGATAGAAGTGCAATGTTTATACTATCAATTTCCTTACTTATTAACCCATTTTTGAAAGGCCAGTTGGCTAATGAAAAATTAGAATTCAGTGCTATTTCTGTTCTAGATTCTTTACCATTTAAGTTTAGATTGATGTTTTTAAGTTGGAAAACATACATTTTATTAGATCTCCCCCTGGCAGTGCAGCGTATTCAGAGTTATTTCATTTTTCTGTTAGTATTCTCGTTCTCTGATCAGTCAAGTGTTTACGTTGATACATTTGGGTTTTTATGTATTTGACATAGTTCTAATCAACCTATTCTGCTGTAATTCAGAGGATAAATACTAACAAGCCTAAGCACAGCTGAAATTACTTGATAGGATTCTATCTGAAGAGCTGCACTTTCTCTGCCACAGCCTCTTTATATTATTGAATCCAGTCTGCATTCAAAGTGCTATAGATCATTCCTGTGTAGAACTTCATGTATTTTCAAGCAGTTCATGCTCTTTGCACGTTTTAGTAAGAGATACTTAAACAGCATAGGATAATTTAAGTAAATACATAGAGATATTTGTGGATTTGATCACAGTGCTTTGTAGTCCTGTATTATGCTTAAGTTCTGCTGGTGAGAATGGTGATGCTGAGAGCACATGAGTACTTTCAAGACTCAAGGCTGCATCTGAGAAGCGAATCTTTATTGCTGGCATTTGGGATTAGGAGGGAGGGGCAAGCTTTTAACCTATAAAGAAGCTAGCAGTTAATTTCTAATACTTGAGATTACTGGCAAGAAAATTAATAAAGATCAAACAGTATTTGTGTATTTCCTGCTTTACAGTTACTTGGAAACGGTGGAGGAAGTTTTTGTAGCAAACCAGCTTTACTGTCACCTTTTTTTATGTATCATTCAGTCCCACTAATGCGAATTTGACAGGCTTGGTGCGAGGTACTGACTGGCAATATATCATCTTTGCTTATGGTTTATTTCATTAATCAAGGCATATCATCTCTTAATTTTAATATCAGCATACACAGTTACTAAGAATAGGCATTCATGCTGTACCATAATATAGGTAGACACATTTTAGAAGTTGGTTTCAACAAAAGAAATAACCTTCTTAAAGTCTTTATGCATTAGCAACATAATACATCTATTCAATGCTTGTGAAGAAATGCAGCTGATTTCAGGACGTGATTATTTAGCATGAGTACAGAAAGACATTCTGTGACAAATGTTCAACTTCTAAAAATATAAGCTGTTTTGCATGTACAATTCCCCAACTTCTGTCAGTAATTTTTTTTTTCAAAATCAAGACATCAGAAGAAAATCCCCACACAATTTCATTATTGAATCCTTTGCAATTCATTAGTACTTTCAGCTATACATTTAACATCACAGAAAAGATCTATCTGATCCATAACTGTAAAAGTGAACTACTACAGCAGGAAAACCAGCGTTTCTTTTTAGAAGAGCATCAGTACCCGAGAACACACGATTCCTTACCTGAAAGCTTTTGGTTTACCTGCAGAAAATGTGTATTCCTGGTCTTAAAAAGTAGGCAAGCACTAATGTTACTCCAAAAGAAGGTATAATAGGTCCTTTATGTTGTAATTTTCACTGTTTATATGCAAGAAGTGTGCTGGGTCTGCTCACGTAGGAATAAATAAATAAAAAAAAGGCAGCACAAACTGAACAGCAGCTAACATACGAAAGTAAAAGACCTCTAGTGGCCATAACCTGAAGTTAAAGGCGGCTTCCCTCCTCTAAGTGGTAGACAAAATGGTTGGGTACGACAAACTGCAGCTGACACTTTGGTAATGTGTGCCTTTGTGATGTAAAAGAACTGTAGAGTTAATCAGAGTTAAACAGGGAGTCTGATCCGTACCAGGTGGAAATTAAATTCTGGTCAGAAGGGCTGGAGAGTGTCTTACGTCAATTCTAGACCAGTGTGATGAAAAGATCCAAGTGAATCATCTATGAAATTCTTTTGCATGCTTATCTACTTCGTGGTCTCTTACTTTAATAAAACCAAAGCACTTAAAGCAGGTTCACTTATAAAACAATAATCAAAACTTCAGCAAATTGAAAGCCATTAATAATGAGCATTCTTCATTGTCTTAAAGGAAAACTGCAAATCATTAAGCTCACTATTATTGCTAGAGAGTCTTTGACCCTCAGTAAATTACAGTGAAAACCTACAGTTATAAATCACTTCATAGCTTTCAGCATTTCTGCTTTAGGAATTGAGAAACATAAAATATTTCCTTTTAAGGTAGTTTGAAAGAAGTTTTGAGAGATGAAAGTAATAGTATTCTGTAGTTTTGCAGAGTTCTGTAATAAATGCCTGCAGAATGTAAAAAAATAGCCTTTCTTGCAATATTTCTTCTGTGAATAGCCTGTGTTTCCAGAATGATTTGAAAATTTTGATGTCAATGTATTTTCTTCCTATCAGATCCTGATGGAAGCATCCTAGGCAACAACGCATACTTTAAGTTTAATTTTTCTTGTCACAGAGTATGTTTCCATGCAGACTTTCATAAGTGATGGAACTTTCTGGCCACAGCCTACCGAACAAAAAAAAGCTTTTGAATTATCCTTTTTGAATTCTTAGTATGTTTCTTTCATCTGGGCCTGCAAAAGCTTCAATATTATTTTACTTTTACATACATAAAAGGATTTATTAGGCATTTAGAGTAGTTCAGCTTTAGAAAGAATACAATCCAATATCTTCAGTAATCTGGATGTGTTGATTTCTGTGTGGTTTCCTTTCAGAGTCACTTTGTGGCATGCATGACAGCAATCTTAAACCAGATGAACAACCAGCATTATTCAGTTTACATTGAAACTTTTCAGACAAGTTCAGAACTAGTGGTAAGTACAAAATAATCATGGAGGTGATAAAAAGTCCTGAGTATTTTATTTCCTGTGAAATTGTATTGTTTTGGACTATCTTGTCTGATTCTTCCTAGAGTGAAGTCTGTTTCTTTACTACTTCTGCCTCTATGTCTTTGTGTTGCCTCCCTCTTCTAATGGTGACCTTGGACAATGCTGTAATTAGAAATTTGGAAAGACAAATCTCACTGTTTTTGACCATAGCACTGAAGAGGTAATATAATAATCAAGAATGAATAATGGGATCCTTGTGTTATACTGTTCTGAGGAGAAAAAAACCTGCAGCAAAACAACAAAACCAACTCTCAACTAATTAAACTCTTCCTCCCCACTTGGCACATGGTGATCCATTTCTGCTCTTCATTTTCACTGTTGAGTCTACTCCTGGTCCCGATAATGTTGCATGCTAAATGCAGTAAATACCTTATTCTTGCAGCATATCTCTTTATTCCTGTCATTTCTGACATGGTTTCATGATACTTGGAGTATATTCTAGTTTGTACCACTGGTCACTGTGTTCTAGAAGGTTTCAGTAGTCCTACGTCTGTACTTTTATACTCCTGACATAACTCTGAAATAAGTCTGGGTGTTGGCAAAGGTTTTGATTACCTCGATTGTGCTTTGTCCATGGAGGTAATACTTTCAGTTGGCCAGATTTATATATTTTCCTTTCTTTCTTAAAGTCAGAGTGGTGCCACAACTGAAATGCTGACAGATCAAGCCTTGGGTAGCTTTTGTAGTTCGTGTGCTTCAGTTTACTCGAAAGTATAAGAGTATTGTAACATAATTTCAGCTTCCAAGAAGTTTGGGTACTTGGTTGTGAGGTTTTTGCAATAGATGACATTTCAGCTTGCTAGTCTTGCAGACTTCTAGGTCACTTGCTCAGAAGTTCAAGGGTAAAACCATATATATGTGCTATACATGAAATAGACCTGAAACAGTTATGTTAATTTTATTTAAGTTCATTATACAGTAATTTCTAAATACTTCTAGGAAAAGAAATAATGTTTGTTTTGTTTGAAAACTTTCTGCCAGTGCCTTCAATTTTTAATATAGAATACTAAATTTGGACTAAATGAAAAAAACCTGTTTTTCAGATCTATTAATTCTCTATGCATAATAAGACTATTTTGCTAATTAATAAAAAATGTAAGTTTTACTCTGAAGTACAATAACTTTTTCTTTCCATTCATTTATGGCTTATCTTTTCTTAAGCGCTCAATGGTAATGACTTCTAGCTTTCATTTGGAATCTGAGACTGCTGTTTTATGAGACTTCAGTTCCAGTCTTGGGCTTACTGATATTCATGGGAACAAAGTGGAGCCCTGCATCTTACTTCTTTAATCACAGCAGGAACGCTTAAACCTTGTGTTACACAGTAAGAGACTGACTGTATTTTTTTGTTCTAGGACTTCTTGATGGAAACATTCATAATGTTCAAAGATCTCATTGGAAAGAATGTTTACCCTTCAGACTGGATGGCAATGAGCATGGTTCAGAACAGGTAAAATGAGGCCCTAGGATCAATGCTCCTGTTCTATGTGCTTGTGAAAAGTGAACTTATTTCATATCTTGCCTTATCTTATCTAAGATTATTATATCATTCCAGTTTGATGGGTGCCAAGGTCACAATCTGAAATAATTTAATGACAATACCTTAAATTAACCATTATTCACATTTACAGATTCACTTCATTTCACATTCATTAGAAAAAAATCACTTCATTTACATTTTTCATTTATTTGGGTGTTACCTTTGGGGCTGAACTTGTTCTTGCTTCTTATTCTCAAATAAACACTTTGAGTTAATATGCTGGATTGGCTTATGAAGTGAATATACTTTCTTTTGAGCAAGACTGCTGTTGGTGAGGTGGATTTTGATCGCCTATACTATCATTATTTTAGTTTTGTTGAAATGACAGTAACATTGAGTTTTCTAGAAAACACAGGGAGACTAGTTTAAGAATTAAGCCTCAAAGATGCATAGGCTCCAATTAGCTTAGAAGTGCACTGATGTTTATCTGAAATGTCATTGTTAGGTAATTTTACTGTTGTAATTTTGTAATATTGAAAAGGAGAGAACAGAGGATACTTAAACTGATAATCTGGTAGGAGGGTTTAGTCTTGAGGACAAGATGGGCTAAGAAAATCTACAGCATTATGATATCAAATTTTGATATCAGGTACATTGAATGAAAAGCTTTTCCTTTTTTGTCTTCCATGATTCAAAGCAAGGATTATTGTTCTAATGGATAGTGAAGATAGCAGTGAGGCCTCAGGTGCCTAAACGTCACTTTGTCATTCATGTACTGCCAATGTTCATGCAGAGAGATTGCTAAACCCTCTTCTGAAGGGGGCAGATACATAAATGCTGATGGATGTGTTCATTCCAGTTAAGGTTGTACATGATAGTAGTTTCATCCCACTTGTTTCTCTGTCTGAGCCAGCCTTCGGCCTATAAAGGTAAAACCTAATTCAGTGCACATTCTTATGTTGCTGCTGCTAGAATTTGCAATTATTTTTAATGGAGGATTACTCTTAAAAAGTATCAGGTTAGTACTAAAGTAACGTAACAGTTTGATATTTTATGTAAGCATATCAAACCTTTCATATGTAAAACTGTTTCTCTTAGCTAGAAAATGCTGTTAGCATCTGCATTATTCACAAGTACAGGACTTTTTTTATTCTGTAAGGGAAGGAAAGGTGTCAATCCTTATTCAAAGAATATGCACTTGGGAGGTTCACCTGGTGGTACCTATATTGCCTCACTTAGTGACAATAGACATTTATTTCTGGTGCTGCACATTTGCTGGTAATGCCTCCTAATTATTCTGACCTTTGTGGAACAATTTGGTCCACATAGACTTTGTTGCTCTAAACCTTATCCTACATTGGACAAGGCAAATGAGAATGCTTAAAGAAAAAAGTCAGCATTAAAAAAAAAAAGTAGTTTAGCAGCTCTTTAACAGTGCTTCTGTAAAGACTTTGCTTATCCAAATTGACTTGGCACTGTTTATACTCTTTGATTATGTTGCTGTTACCAGGATTACAAGGAAATGAGTTATTGATCTTATTTTAATGTCTTAATTTCATGTTACATCAACAATTGGCAGGGGGGATTTTTGTTAACCTGTCTTTACCGAAATTTGTTTTTGTGTATTTTGGTTGTTTGGGGTTTGTTTTGAGGGAGTGGGTGTTCTATGAAAAAAATTGAAGATTAATTTAGATAACTAGATTAACATGTTTTACTCCAAACCAGAAAAAAGGGAAAGGAAAAGTCACAAGGGGTCAGGCTAGAGTCTCTTATAATAACAATGAGAGAATTAAATAAATAAAAACTCACAAAAAGTGTTAGCACAGCTAAGGTTTTACATTGTCAATTCATGTGTTCGGAGTAGGAGGCTATGTGCAGGCCTTCTTATGATTTTACCTTAAGAGTCTTCCCTTTCTGAATTTGCAAAACTATTAGGTACAGGCTGTAAGGCATGCCCGTTGTGTAACCTAGCCAAGGCAGAATGTAGTTGGCACTTCTTCCCTAAGGGCTTTCAACAAAGCCTGACAGTCTGCCCCAGACATCTCTTGTATTTTGTACCTATCAGGGAAAGTGGGCATTGGAGGAATTTTGCTGTAGGATACACTAAAGGATAGAAACGTAGAAACAGAGTACGTTTGCTTAGAAGCAGAGGAAAGGGAAGAGCTTAACTAGTACTGCAAGTTTGGTCCTAATTGTGGATAAAAGGTGTTACTGATGTGAGGACACTCTAGTTACTCTTATACACAAATGAAGAAAGGCAGTGTGTGCATGATATAATGAATACTCCTAATAAATGTTAGATGTCAATTAGATGTAGAAGCTTAATTGGTTAAAATTAGTCAGGCTTTGCCTCTATCAGGAGGGAATGATTTAACTCAGATCACTTTAAATCACTGTTATAAATAATGTGCTGTTTGCTTTCAAAGCGTGTTTTTTTCAAAGCTTTTTTTTTTCCCCCCCGTTTTTTTCTCTTTACCATTAACAGCAAGATGGGAAGAAGACTTTTTGTGACATGGTAGATGAGGCAGCTCATTTGGGGAAATAGTAAAATCCTCATTGAGATCATAAGGATATAATATCTGAGTTATTTTTGTGATCCTCCATGGTAGATTTAAGCAACTTTTGTTCTAATGAAGGTTGCTTACTGCACACTTTTTAGTAGTTGCTACTGCTTGTATGTGCACTTTATTCCACTTACAGTACTTTGACTATTGGCTGTTGGTTTATTAAAAGCAGTAATTCCTAGATACATGGCATTTGTGGGGAAATGCTTTGCTGGTTTAGGTAATACTATGTAGTCTGCTTATCTCTCAGCTGTTCGTAATTTTAATTTAGAGGCACGTAATTCCTCCTAGGAAATTCTTGTATCTTATTGTCAGCATGAAGTGCACAGGGAGTCAGATTTGCTGAACAAAAGAAATGGTTAGAGGGGTTAGGAACTACAGAGAAGTATTCACATCCCTTCCTTCTGTTTCTCTGGGCTTTGAAATGGTAATTGCTCAGACAGAGTTTCAAAGTGCTTGATCTTATCACATAATTATTACCTGGCATCAGTTTTGGTTGGAGTCCAGTCTAAGGTGGCTTAGTAAGCACTTCCGTTGTTTTTGTGTCCATTTGAGTTATTTTTTAAACTTTGTTGACATTATATTTAGGTATTTAAAATTAAAGGAAACAGTTTTTCACCAGTGTATTTCAAGGTCAGATCCTATTCGCGAAAAAACTCCTGTGAGATGACACTGTAGGGTATTTTCTAACACCAGTAGTTAGGCTTTTTCTGAAATATGTCTTCATTACCTGTATATCTGAGCATTTTCAGACATCTGTTGGAGTCAAGTGTTCCCCAACCATTTCTGAGTCTAATTTGAAAGGTTTAGTGCTGCAGGTATTTGGCAAAACAGCTGGAAATGTTGCCAATTTTCTTTCAGTATGCATACTAAAAATAGCTGCTTATTTGCTGATGAACTGCTTTGTAACAACCCTCAAGAGCTGTTTCTCATGTAACTCGCATGTTGTAGCAGCATTATTAACCCAGCAGAATCTCATTATCACAGAATCACAGAATCACAGAATCTAAGGGGATGGAAGGGACCTCGAAAGATCATCTAGTCCACCCCCCCTGCCAGAGCAGGGTCACCTACAGTACATCACGCAGGAACGCATCCAGGCGGGTTTTGAATATCTCNCATTATGGCATCAAATCAGTGCCACCTGCATCCCCAAGTGCCTCACCATTTCTCAGACTATGGATTCTGTTGGTATCATTAGATTCTGGACAACCAGCAACATGAGGCATCTCACCTAGCAAGGGACTGTAGGGATTTCTTTTTGAGAGGGACAGTAGAGATTGCAGACCTGAGTTTTTTCATAGATGACCTGTGAATGGCTCGGTTAAACATGACTTGTGAAAAATGTTTTCCACACTATACTTACACGTTTCTCAGCAACTCTACCTTTGAATAGGAAAAGTCTTTTCAGAATAAGCAGCTGCTTATTGTCCTGTGAAACTCAACAAAGTACTACTTTGTGCATTATGAGGAGATGGCATTTTTGAAACTGTAGTCCCAGTCCTTTAAATAACAGATACATGTAACAAATTCAGTGGCTGTTGGGCAGCATTTTCTTATAAATTTTCTGAAGAGAAAACCTGAACAGCTGGTAGTCAAAATTTAAGCATGTTATTCAAGAATGGTATTTGTAATAGTTTGTGAGAGATGGGAAACTGAACACAGGAGGCAGCAAGTAAGGAAGCATGAAGCTTGAGTATGGGAGAGATGCTACAAGCTGTATTGTTTCTTCCAACTCCCTGGATTTCATAGAACCGTAGAATATGTCATGTTGGAAGGGAGAAAATCCCCAAAATAATTCAAATATTAAAACTTCTCAGTCTTCCACCTATCTGTTGGAGGAAATGGAAGCTTGTCATATTTTCAGTTTTAGAAATATTGGATATCATGATGTATGCGTTAATGTCAGTGGGTATTGACTATTCACAGACACTGATGGATCTGACTGTACACAGGGTACACAATTCAGGTGGTAAGAGTATGCATTATCCTTTAGCTGGTGCTGTAATATGGTGTTCAATTGATAACAATTGTGATGAGATTTTAAAATCAAGAATACCATTTTAATTACAAATTGGGGGGATGGGGTAAATCCTCCATAACTTCATTTCTTTGATTTTTAATATAAAGGGGTTCTCCTCTCTTAGGAAATGTAGAGGAAAGCTCAGATTTGTTCTATCCAGCTATGCTTTAACAGTTTGCTTAAAACATTGCCTGGCTCATTATTTGTCTTGCAGAGAATAAGAAGGGACATTTATTTACTTACTCCTGAGGGGGAAAAAAAGGTACTAGTAGTTTAGGTTGGTTTTACTCTTGTTTTTCAAAGATGCATTGGGGGTTTAGATTCATTTATGTAACTAAGGTTAGATGATGGTGTTGCCATTTGCTCAAATAAGGTAGAATTTAGAAGGCTGATCTGTTGTATACAAGTAACTCCTTTCTTTGATCTCATTTTCCTCTGGCAATTTTTAACTGGCCAAAGCATACTGGACAGAAATGCAGTTGTTTTTCTTAAGGGCTTGAATTTTCAGGGGGTCAGAATGCATTTACACATAAGCTAATGAAATATTGCAGAACTTTGTAATTGAAATATATGAAAAAGTATTTTAAGCAACAACTATAAACGCCTAATGAAACTACTCCTTTATGCACACATGCACAAAAGGGTAAATGAAGTATTATAACAAGTTCAAACAGTTTGTACTATTCCGTCATTGCTTTAGTCCTGTAGAGTACTAAGATGTGTCCTTGGACAGTTAATTTTTGCTGAGACTAAAAATGTCCTTGTTTAAATTTCCCTGTTTATATAAAGTCCCTTTCAGAGGCAAAGGACACCTTATTTATTCACTTACTGTGTTTCTTGCTGGGGCATTTGGTAGACAGTGTCTCAGTGTTCTCAGATTTGTATCTCCTTTCCATCAGACCTGGACAACTGTTCCCTAGTTGTCTTTCCTGGTCCCTACAAAAGTCAATACTTGTACTTAGGGCAAATGGCATAAGGTTAGTCCTGGGAAAATGGAATTAGGCAAATAAAGGGAAGAGACAGTTGTTTCACTGTGGGTTGTAAATTTACTTCCATGGAGAGTTACACTTCCAGCTGTGGCTGGTATGTCTGACTGAGTCACTTAATGCTTTGCTGTCACTTACAAGCCTGGCAGAGCTTCCATCTCTTCCATCTGTAGGTGTTTGAGTCTGGTTGTGCCTGATGTAACTGTACTTTTCAATCACTTGTATCGTTCTAGCACCAAACACTATAAGATGCTTATTCTGCACTAACTCTGCATGTTGCTTGTTGTTAGCAGTGTTGTGGAATTGTCTGCTTACCAAGAATCTAAACACTTTACTGTGTGGTGACTGCAGCAGATCATCCGCTCAGCGAGACAGGCTATTGCATATCATGGTGGTGGTACACAATGGATGCCTATTATGTTTTAACTGCAGTCATTTAGTCTTTTATCTAAAATGCAGAAAGAAAACATGCTGTGAGATATCCCTTTCACACTCCCACTGCAGAGTATCTTATCTTTCTTGGTATTGACTGCTAGGATGCTCCTGCTTCTAGAATATGAAGTCTCCTGAACTTAAAAGCAAAGTCTTCAGTGGAGAGAACAGCTCAACCCAGAAAAACAACTTGTTAGTTTGATGTTGTCAGAAAGTCATTGAGGTAAACTGTTATTTTACCAGATACAACTTTGACTTACATTTAGATATCTCTAAGGTTCTTTGCAATGTTAATTCTTGTCTTTCTCTAAATGTTGCTTTTGTACTGCTGTCAAACTAACCTTGATACATTATAGCGTGTGTTATTTTTGTATGCTTGGCATAGCTATTCAAGGTAAAATTTCAAATAATAATAATAATAAAGAAAATGAACTGTACATAACAAACAGTTTATAACTGAGACAAGAGAAATTGGATAGTAGTTATCTTTAAGCGGTACTTTTCTGACCATGCTATTTGGATGGACTCTCTTGCCATACTTTGAAAAAGAATTTAAGAAAATGACAATTGCTTTATAATCAGAATTCAATCTGAAGTGTGCAAAAAATTATTCTTTAGTCTATAATGATACTGAGTTGACACAAGGGAGAAATATGATTAAATTATACGACTTTCTTAGCACTGCCGGCCATTTTTTCCAGTTTGCATGGAAGTGTGTTGCTTCCTAAGTGTTGCTGTTATCTGCTTTTAATAACTAGGTTTCACATAGCTGCAAGGTTTTTAAATAGTGTTTCCATTTTGCATTGTCCTTCATTTCTACATCAATGATAGCTTGCTACATTATTAGGAGATAATGTCTGCTGTTGCTTTGTAAAGATTTTTGTTACCTTTTCACCTGCTTTCTTGGGCTTTCTCCTGCTGCTCTGTTTTGGTCACTGAAATAGTAAATGTGTATTTTTAATCTCTTCCATCCCACTAATTGCTCGTCTGTTCTCTCTTCTGTGTATTTTATGTCTTTCAGGTTTAGTTTATAATTGCTGATCACTGTTTGTCATTGACAATAATAAGCATTTTGGACTAGATTTGCTGATCTGCTCTTTATTTAACATGCCTTCTAGCTTTGCACACAAGAAGAAGGAGGAAAGATGACAGAAGCCTACAATCAGTTGACTTTAGCTGCTTTTCCTTTGTGCTTGCTTCATGTTAAAAATTACCTGTCAGGTGTCTTCTGCAAAGCTTTTTATGAGAATGCTACTATCAAGTCAATGTAAATTATATGGAAGTATTATTTTAGTTCTGCTGTTCCCTAGCCCAGATTTCCTACAAGGGGCATACTAGCAAGACCATGTCTATCAGAAAAAAATATTCAAATTAATAGTCAGTGCATCTCCCAGGCTTTGAAAGAACTCCCTTCATATTCCTCATCTGCTCAAGTAGAGGATTCACTGATGAAAGTACTGATTGATCAGCCTTTGGGGATTACAAAAAGACACCTGACAAACTGAAGTTAGTGCAACTCCTTCTGACTTTAATTTGTGGACCAAATTCTCTGGAGGGAAAGCACTTAGGGTTTGTGAATTCTGAGTTTTAAGAGCTTTCTGTGTCTTCGCTGATTTTCAGGCATGATTTAAAAAAATCATACATTCCAGCATCTTAATAGTTCCTTTCAGTAAGAGCTTTCACAGCAACACAGGAAATAATACTCTTTTAAAGAGTATTTTTTTTCCCACTTGTCATTAGCATCAGTGTAATCACAGCCTTAGAAGACATGGCAAACGTGTTTGAGTTGCTGCTCATAAATACCTAAGTGACCTAATTCAGCTTTCACCTCAGTATCTGGATTACTCATCTCAAAGTTGAAGCAGTGAACTCTCAAATTTGAGAGTCCTGTGAACTTGAAAAGACATTGAAGAGCATTTCACTGCTTTAGAAGAATTCATGTGTAAGAGTCTGAGGAAAGCTCATTTAATGATTTTGGGAAGCTTTATAAGTCTGTACCTAATTTAGGCACCTTTTGCAAAATTATTTTGTGCAGCCAGAAGTTTTCAGTTTTCTGTGTCTGACACTAGGTGCAGAAAAAGGTCAGCTCCTGTACAGCCACATAAGAACAGGTAGTGCCAATTTCAGTTGGATTTTTTGCTATTTTTTTTTTTTTTACTGTGATCATCTCTGTTTTATGCTGCAAGGAGCTGATGCACTAATTCTAAATTGTTTGCTAAAAATAACTTGAAGTTCCAGATCTGTATTTCAGCTTTATCACCTATTTGCACTTCAAAAGCAAGGACAATCTGCAGACCTATTTTACTGTTACATAGAGTCATCATCTTCTAAGGAATAGCCTTGAAATCCTACTTTGATGAACAACATGTTGTTTATGAATACATGTTCCATCTCACCCCCTCCCTTGTATTTTGTCAAAAGAATCAGTTTAAAATCAAATTTTTATCTTAGATTTTCAGCTTTGTCTGTCTTAAATTATTTTTATATGTCACAGTGCTGTTCTATCACTGTTTAGAACATCCATCTAAGTATTTGAAACTAAGTACAGTGCAGAGGATTCTATTCATTGGGCTTTCTTTCAAGTGAAAACTTGAAAGTAACTGTAGAAAAGTTACCATAATGAAACACCTGAAAGAATGTATTTGTAGCCCTGTGTGATGATTAAAGTTGAGGGTAAATGTGACAACAGGAGAATTTTAAACAGAAAAAACAATTAATGGTATTATCTGTACTGGAAATCAAGATTCTGTGTTTTGGTCAGCCTAGATAAATCTAAACTTGCAAAGCAAAACTGAGCAGCAATCCCCAAGTTCAGAGAAAAGGTAAGGTCCAATGGCGTGTTCTAGAAGTAAGGGGAATTAAGTTATGTTACACTGCGACAAGAAAATCCCTTTCAGTGATTTTTCTAAATAACTTCTGAAGTCAGACAGTACATACCGTGTTTTTTCTGAGCTGTTCCCAGGCAAACTTTACCATCTCTTTTCTAGCTATGTCTTGTCCATTGTATCAGTTATAATTGACAACTGATGTTATAAATAATCATGTAAAGAATGATGACTTTTCCAATCAAATGACTGGAACTTTCTCCTCTTGGATCAATGCTTAATTCTTTAAATGGGAATATGCTGTCAGTAATAATTAAAATTATTTTCTCTTTTGCTTTTGTAAAAATCTCAGTGTGTTTTGTAAGTATCTGTTTAGCATACTTGTGGCTAGTTAATGAATACCCTTTTTGGTCAAAGGGGAGACTGAGGCATATAGAAATTACATCATTGAGGTAGGACAGCATGGTATTGGCAGGAGCCAGGAACAGAATTCAAACCTACTGCCTAAGTGACTTCCAGTGACAGAAATAGATACACCCTTCAGGCAAAATACAAATGCATGAAAACATTGGGAACTTGACAGCCTGGAAGTATTGCATGCTTCCTGCAAATGTGTCATTCCAGTATGTCAGATAAAAATAACTGTGAGAATGAAAGGGATATTCACAGAAGACAGTTTACATCTAATTACATTGTATAGAATCCTGTAAATATTAAAAATATTATCAGTATTTTTTACTGGGCAGTACTTCAGTATTTCTCAAGTACCTTTGGGGCTTTTTACATATGGCCAACATTAAACCACAAGCTCTTCACAAAAATTTTGAAATATGACATACAAGAAATGTGTCCATATTATGAAATAGATTTGCAGTAATAAATTTCATATGTGCTTAAGTTACTTCTACTGTACCTTGCATGATATTTCTGTGCTAAAAGACAAAGCACCTGACAGTGTGGGTCTTTTTTGATGCAAGACAAATTATCAGCACCATACCAGATCTTGCTCAAACAGGATATTTAGGTGATGTGTTTCACCATAGGTACTGGTGTAGTGTGTAAATACTCAAAACTTGGGAAATAAAAGTCTCAAAAATGGAGGGCACCCCAGCAAAAGACTTTCTGAGTGAAGGGAAATACTTATCTCTGAGCAGCTGAAGCTGAAGAACTTGATTATGTGAGTTGGAAAGAAATATACTTTGTAAATCAGAGAAGAATCAAGAGCAATATAGTTCTACAGAAAAGACAGGATGATAAAAAGGCCTTGACCCAAAACTTCTACTTGGAAGAGTAATGGGGATGCTGACAGACAGAATAACATGGGTGTTTGTGATTCTGCCTAGATGTGTATGGGTTTTTGTGCTGTCAAAAGTAGAACATTCTTTTTAGAATCTTTTTTTCTTTTTTTATAAAATCTTAAACTGTTTGTGTCAAGCATCAGGCAGCTTTGTAGAGATAAATGTACGCGTGTGAGTGAGGCATTCAGGAAGAATGTGTTCATTTTCTTGTGGGGCAGCTTGCAGAGGAAATTGCATTTTCCAGAATAAATGTTGATCATATACAAGGCTGAAAAGAAGGTACAACAGCCTGGTCAGACCAACACAGGCTAAAATTGCAGTGCAATGATTATACAGAGGTTGTTCAGGAGACTGGTGATAGCCTGCAAGAACAGTATTGAGCAACAATGTTGAGGTTTCTTGAACTTGAGGTGATTTGATGACACTCAGCATTTCACAGATCAGACCCTTAATTCATCTGGCAAGATTAACTGAGCTAGTGACAGAAGGTTAGATCAGACCATGCCTTAGCCCATTGGAGAGAAGCTCATGTGAATGTGTGGGATGATGCAGTAAAGCAACACAGCACCCTTAGAAGTCTATTACCTTTCAATGCCACAGTTACTTTAGTAGTTAAAACTGTAGAGTCCCTCTGATCACAGGAAAAGGAAAACAACAAAAAAAAAAAACCCAAAACAAAAAACCAAAACTAGATGTAACACCACATATCTCTATTTCCTTGAACACTTCAGCGTTACAGAGGAATGTTACGTGGATTGAAAGAAAATACTCTTTAGGTTTTTGCAAAGAATTTTTTCCTCATGGAAAACCATCATCACACCGAAGGATTTCAATCTAGCCAGTCAATCAGTGTGCTGCTTTGGGCTAATGCTTAGTGGTTAAATAGGATTCCCTGTCACTAGCCTGCTAGAAGTTGAACTTCTGCTTAATGTCCCTCATTAAGAAACAGAATGTAGCCCTTGCAAATTTATTTTTTTTTTGGTGGTGAGACTGAAATTCATTTCACTGACTATCCAGTTTCTGGGAGCAGCTCATAAACAGCTGCTTAGGGAACAATATAACAGAGCTGGGAAGAAGTAAGACTGTGCTGTGTTCTCACAGCCTCCAGTGACCAATGACACTTAGCACTCCTCCCTTCATTTCTGTCTTCGGTGTGTCTAATTATTTCTGAGCCAGTATAAAATTCAGGCATTCACAGCATCCTGTAGAAATGAGTTGCATGGTTGTGCAGGACTGGCATAAACACTTATCTCTTTTTGCTTGTTTTGAATGCACGTTCTGATTTCATTCAGTGCTCTCCAATGCTTGTATGGGAACAGAGAGCTGTAAGTCTCTTATCCCCATAGTACTTTCGATTTATAGATTCTACCATATCCTTCCTCAGTGCCCTGACTAAACAAACCAGGTCTCGGGCACAATCCATTAAATGTGTTGGATCATTTTTTTTTACACGTTTATTTCCTTGTTTTATTCTCTCTTTTTCTCTTTTTGTATTTGTTTCTCTTATTGAGTTGGGAGACAACATTCCCTTGTCAGTGAAATGTAGATATCCTGTGGTCTCTTAGTCTTTTGCTGATAATTCTAATTATTGAATTACTGCCTCTTCTACGATGGTGGTGGTTTTGTGGACCCATTAGAACTATAAGATCTTTTTCCTGATTGGTAAGAACTAGTTGAGTCACTCAGTGTATTTGAATGGTTAGGATTGGTTTTCCTTATGTTCGCTTCCTTCAGGTTGCACTCACAGTGTTTTCTATAGAAGTATTTCAACTTAAAACTTTTTAAAAATTTACCTACGAAGCAAAGGAAAATGGATCACTTATTTTCAAAATTGTAAATTGAATGAAACTGAATTATTATTATTATTAAGTAAAATTTAGAAATAGAATTATTTTTGTTTTACAAATATACTGTGCTTGAGAGCTGTTCAAAGAAGTTAGCTTTAGAAATGTGACTTAATCTTGCTGCATTAATAACAAGCCTAAATAGGTGCTGCTTTTCAAGCTAGAGGGATAATGTTGGATTGGAAGAAATAACTGTATGTGAATTCGGCTTTGAATGTGTTTTTATAATCAGTCTGAGGAGGAATATGGGCAGAGATGTCATCCTTCCCTCACCAGCTGTGAGAAAACTCAAAAGCTGTGCATATTATCTTTTAATTGGGGAAATGCACTGGCAGCTCCTAACTGTATGTAATAATGTAAGTACAGGAACTCAAAAGTTGTCAAACCCATGAGGAGGAGGCAGTAACACTCTTGTAAATGATTTGGGTTTGTCACATAGAAGGTAAAAGAATAGCTCTGTTTTCTTAGGAATGCAATGCAGCATGCAGCAGAGGCAGAGATATATTGTATTGTCTGAATTTTTCAACAGAGATCAAGAAATTTTTTGACAATCAAGTGCTTAATTATTTTTAATGTATAAGACTGTAAATAACACACCATTGCACAGTACGTCATCTGCTGTGTTCATGTATGTGTGAACTTTACTTCTAGTGAGTTCAGTGTTTAAATGTGTTACCATCAATAGCACACAGTCAGAATAGATTCCCAGAGATTACCTCTTTATCTCTATTGTTTTTCTTTTTTAGGGTGTTCTTGAGAGCCATCAACAAATTTGCAGACACAATGAACCAGAAATTTCTGGAGAATATGAATTTTGAGGTCCAAGTAAGTATTTAGACTTTTTATCTGAGTCAAGGCAGCATGTACAGGTAAGAGCATTCTGGTTGTCAGAGCTCCTTCTGGTACTTTATATCAGTATCAAAATGACTGATGATTTGAGTGTGGCAGGATTAGGCCATCTTTGATATGACATGAAAATCATACTTTGATTATTTATGATAAGGTACCCAAACAGAGTATTTTCTATTGTGGTTCTCTCAGAATTGGCAAGCAAAAAACTCATTTTTTTCTTAGCCAGCCAACTGAAAGGCCATTTTTGATATATTGCATGTAGCCTGCACAATGACACTCCTGTGTATGTAGGGCAGGCAGAGCTTAACTATGATTCCTGGAGTATTTAGCACTTAGAATTTATTTTTATTTTTAACTTGTAGTCTTCCCTGATAAGTCTTTATTTATTTATTTTCCTTTATTTTTTAATAGTTCTTTCTGAAATAATTTAAAATGAGGGTTGGGTTTTTTGTGGTTTTTTTTTTTTGTTTGCTCAATAATATTCTTTGTAACTTAGCTTATTTGATCATGCATTTTACCATATATTTGGCTTGCTTCAAATGAAAATGTAGTTTTCAAGTTCATTAAATTGTTATTAAAATGTAAATACAGTTTTAGAATCAGGACTTGTCACTAAATGCTGCCTGGTTATGGTGTGTGCTGTAGACAGAAAACATACTAGCAAAGTATACTTTGAAAAATTATTTGATTTCACTCTGCTAACTGCAGGTAAGAGTAAATATTGTGAGTTCAAAAAAGCTTCCTGATTATATAATTCATTGTTCATTAGGTATATATGAGAAGTATATATGGTTTTCCTCTTAATTTTATTTAGTTTGAGTGAAACATAAACCAGTCGTCCATCAACGGGAAAATGAAGATAATGATATTTAATGGTTCACTTCAAAATTTCAGTTAACTTTTCCATGTGCACGTTTACCTTTATAGAACCGATTTTGACCTCGTCTGATGTTTTTCTGTTCCTGTTAGTACCTGATGTCATTAGCCTGATGTTACCTTTGTCCAGAACAGAGTATTTTCATTTTGTTGTCACTGTCAACTCATGATTCTGTCAGCTTTGGTTTTAGAAGTCTTGCTCTGTGTAGTATTTCCATTCAGTGACTGAACACGTCAGCACTGTAATGCAGTCAGCATCCATTGCCACCCTTAATGCCACCTAATTCCCAGAAACTACCTTTTTGTGCAACATTCCATTTATAATGTTACTGATTGAAGATGGCAGCTTCTGACGTATTAGGGACAAGGAAGAGTGAACAAATAGAAACCGTTTCGTTGTGGTGAGGCATAACTATCTATCATAGTTTCTATTTTGGAAAATACAGTGCTATTGATTCTGGTTCCTTCCTACCCTTCCCCTCTGTTAGCAGTATTTTTACAGGGCATTAGAAAGGATTATATTTCTAAATCTGTACTGTTATAATTTCATATTAATCATCTATATTCCTGCCCCAGAATTTCATTACAAAAGGCACAGTTCACATTCCATGTCAGTCTGATTTAACAGAAAATGCTTATGCTTCATCTTTTTCCTATCTTTCTTGCATACACTAAGCACCATTAATAACTGAGCAATAAGGAAATGTATTTTAGCATCACAAACAGAACTGTGCGACTTATTTTTTTTATTTTTAAATCTTCAGTTAGAAACCCCAGAATTAAAAGCTTCACTGCATTAGAAATATACAAGGAAAAATATGGACTATATTGTGCAAAATTATCTGTATGATAGGTTATCTACAGTGTCAATCACTAAGATGGCTGATGCCAAAGTTAATAGATAATGTAACTATTAGAAAATTTAGTACTGATTAGTAGTTTTTATTATTGCACAGCAGTGGTTACTTTTGGTAGTTATCCTGAAAAATCATCCAGATCTCCTCCTCTTTGTGAGATGGCTCAAAATTTCTTACTGAGTTACTTCCACGTTTCCCAATAGGGCAGCTGTCACATTTTCTAGGGGGAAGGCACCTCGTGTTTTCTGAAAAAAAAAGGAATGAGATCCTCTTCTTTTAAGCCCCTCCCTAGAGGGGTATTGCCATCTCTGAAGCCCTCCCAGCCTGTCTGGTTCACACCATGCTCAGCCAGTCACCATGTTCTGAAGTGTTAAGATGCACTAAGCCAAAGTGTGCTTCTACTGTTAGGTGCTGTGTCTTAGTAGGAGTTTGAAGTGAATAATTGATAAGTAGTTACAGAGAAGGGTCACTCCTCAGCTCAAGCTTTGTACTCTGTTCCTAGCCGACAACTCAGCACTGGAGTTCAGGACAACAAGCAGCAAAGTGCAGGTAGCACGCAAATGAGGGCTCAAGAGCTCTGCTCCTCACCTGTCACAGAATCACAGAATCACAGAATCTAAGGGGATGGAAGGGACCTCGAAAGATCATCTAGTCCACCCCCCCTGCCAGAGCAGGGTCATCTAGAGTACATCACACAGGAACGCATCCAGGCGGGTTTTGAATATCTCCAGGGAAGGAGACTCCANAGGAGTTTGAAGTGAATAATTGATAAGTAGTTACAGAGAAGGGTCACTCCTCAGCTCAAGCTTTGTACTCTGTTCCTAGCCGACAACTCAGCACTGGAGTTCAGGACAACAAGCAGCAAAGTGCAGGTAGCACGCAAATGAGGGCTCAAGAGCTCTGCTCCTCACCTGTCACTATGTTCCTTCACTGCAGCCCTGACACGTGCTAGGTAACTGGGTGTTCAAATGCAAAACATCTTGTAATGTTAGAGTGGGCTAGGAGTAAACATAACAGGTGTCATAAGCGTATTTAAATTTTAAAAAACATTTTAAAAAACTTTCCATCAGCTTTTGCAATTTTTTACATTTGAGGGATTACTTTGCTTTACAGGGTTTTAAGGTTCATTTTGATATTGAAATCTTGTGAGTCCTTAATTTGAATATGCTATTGAAATGCAAGAGATCATATTTTTTCAGCCATCAATTACAAATGGCAGTGTATTTTATAAATAAGGATATTGAGTCTTAAGGGTGTGACTTACAAAGGTGGAATTGAACTTGGAATTAAGTGAATAAATAGACCATTAACTGTAGTAGTAAGGCTTCATTTTTCTCCCCATAATCTAGAACAGTTTGAGAAATTTTCCATTTTAGTGGTGTAATTGATATATGCAAAGTACATTCCCCACACATCAATAAATACAGCTTCTCAAGGGACTGAAAGCTCTATATTGGTCAAATTAATCTCTTAAAGTCTTTGACAATGGGGGGAGAAACTGGGCTTTCAGGGCATAAATAACATCTATCCTGGGGAAAAATGTTCTGAATTACTATGTACAATTAGTGTACTGTCAAAAGTGTTTGTACTGGGAGGGGGTGGGTGGGTGTGAGATTCTGCTGCCTTAGTAGTGCTCATATTTGAATGTAATTTTTAATAAGGCTGTGATTGGTTGGGTGAATTCAGAGCATCCCTGAATGGTGTCATATATAAGAGATTAATAACTGTCTGCAGTGAAATGCTACCTGAGTCTGTGTAGCTGCAGCAGGGGTAACTGTGCTCCATGGACTGTAAATACGTAACGACAGAAACAGCCTTCCTAAGGGCTTTTCAATAAGTAATCTGCTAAGGAGAGCTTTAGTTGGGCCTCAAAGGGAAGAATAAAGTAAATGCAGGATGATCTTCATGTTACAGAGGATGTTTGAGGATTTTATTTATTATAGGAAACGTCTGTATTTCTGTGTGTGTTTTTGTATGTTGGTACCTTTTTCCTGGTTATTTGTGCACAAGAGTTTTCCAGGTTATAAAGGACAGAGATCACGTCAGTTTTTGATGAAACATTGTATTTCTAGGCTATTTAGTGTGAGTTCCCAACATAGGGTTGTATTTTACCATATAAAATTTAAAGTTCTGTAATAATGTTATATGTTTTGGTTTTATCCTTTAAATTACCACTGAATATATATACTTTCTACTGTCTCACTGATAGCTACTGTGCATGTTTTGAGATGCAGCTGTTTTTAAAAGTGTCTAAAGCCATTGCTGACTGCTTAGAAGCTTCTGGAAGTAGTATTTACTTGCTTGAATTATGTTTCCTTGTGAAGTTCCTTATTTCCCTTTCCACCTCTAACATGTGAGAGGAGTACTTCATTTTGATTATCTGGAGAACAAGTAATTTGCTTTCAGAAACGAAGGGTTGTGCACTGGAAATATAAGGGGTTTTCTTCTGGTTCAAGTATGTGGCTCAGTACTAATAGTAGTTATTTAGGGATCTATTTTGTCCTTAGTTCATGTAGAGAGCTCTTAACAAAATATATTGGAGTTTCACGCAAATTGTTGTTGAATTAGAATCCAAAGAGAAGATCGTAGATGCCTTTTGAAGTAGTTCTCAAATACAGTGTAATTGCATTGGATGCCTTTAGCTCCGTGTTGTTAGGATTTGCTGGCATGTAATGTATTTCACTGGCCCTGCTATGGCTCATGGTTTAATGTTGTTAGCTAATGAATCTCATATGAATCTTTTTTTAGCAATTTTTTTTCTGCTGCTGTGTTCTTAAGAACATATGTGTAGTAGTGGTATTAACATTAGTTTGTCTTGGTTTTTTGCTAATTGGATAGTCCTAATGATGTACATCCTTACATAATATAAAAATCTCATACTGCTTGCATCATTTGGTTTAATAAATTATTCAGCATTATGCATAGTTTAATATTTTTCCTGCTTTTCTCAAAACTATTATACTTTTCTTGTATTCAATTTGCAGCTGTGGAACAACTATTTTCATTTGGCTGTGGCTTTCATTACCCAAGATTCACTACAGCTAGAAAACTTTTCACATGCAAAATACAACAAAATCCAGAACAAGTAAGCAAAACTGTATATTTCAGCTTATGTCTTTAGTTTTGTAGTAAAATGATGATAAAGGGACTGATGAAGATACCTTTCATATTTGTTTTTTTTCTAGATATGGAGACATGAGACGTTTAATTGGTTTTGCTATCCGTGACATGTGGTACAAACTTGGTGAGTAGGCAAATGAACTTAATTGCAACTGAATCCATAGTGTATTGCTTGTTTCATTGAAAAATATCTGACATTAATTGCCTTTGTAAATATTTCTGCTATTTGAACTTAATATATATTTTCACTCCTGTGATTAAGCTTGGGACTAACATGAGATAATGTTTGACTACTGCCTATTTTTTTACTTCTAAGAGAGGTCACAACCTGCTCTCAAATTTCCAAGACTGAAATCAGAAGATTTCAGAAACTTTATTTTGCTGAAACTGAAAACCAGATAAATTTTCCCTGAGAAGGAAACTGTTCTGTCTGAATATACAGTTCCAGAAAGTAGTAGGCTCAGATTTGGAATTTTGGGCTTTAAATTCAAAAATGTCCTTACATTTATTGTGAAGTCATGTTCTGCTACTGGTGCTTTGAGAGTTCATAATAGAGGAAGAAATAATGTATTGTTCTATGAAAATGTGTATAATAGAGGTTTTTTGAAATACACAATGAAGACAATTATGATGATACCTATGATTATACTTTAAAATGCAAACTGAAAGTCTAATTTCAGAGACTTAATCATGACAAGACAAGATTTCATCAGTTTGCTAACAGAGACAAGACAGAGAAAAAGGGTTTTACAACCATTTTGTCTGTTTGAGATCTCTTGTCCGTAAGCCAGTTCTGGTCTTTTGTTCCTATTTGCCACTTCAATGGAGTGTTGAGCATAAGCTCAAAGTATTTTTCGCTTTTTTCCTGAGATCCTTATTGTTCTGACTCAACTAAAATGCAGTCATTTCATCCAGCAAAACCTGTGTAAACTGTATCAGAAGTTTGTATATTAAGAATGGTGTGGAATCTTCACAGTGCATGTAATAAAGGAGTATTTTTTTCCAGTAGTATCAACATTTTTTACAGGTTATTAAAATTTTAGTCAAAAATATAGCCATGCTATCCAAAATCTGAAGATACTTGAATATAACTTGAGCTTTCTTCTCCCCTCTCAAATACCCAATTTGCGGTTCTGTTTCAGGCCAGAATAAAATTTGCTTTATTCCGGGGATGGTTGGACCCATCTTGGAAATGACTCTTATTCCAGAAGTTGAACTACGAAAAGCCACAATCCCAATATTCTTTGACATGATGCTGTGTGAATATCAAAGGACAGGAGAATTCAAAAAGGTAATTAAAAATACTCTGTGTGGAAATCTATTAAAATATCAGATGGTCAGTTATTTCTGGTAAATATTTGTTGCATGGGCTTTTCTGCTTACAAAGTGTAAAATCCAAAATATTAAGGACAAAAGGAAGAGCTCTTGTGCAAGTGAGTGCCAGGTCTTCAGAGTGATCTAGTTGGACTTAAGTAAAACTTTTGTCACAATGACAGCAATAAGGTGCTGGACCATGGGTCCAGAGAGGTTGCAGGATCTTTATCAGAATTTTCAAAATTTTACTAAAATGATTGTAAGCAACAAGACTTGACGTTGAAGTCAGTCCTTGGTTAAGTAGGAGGTAGAGTTAAATGGTATCTGGGGGTCCTTTCTAATATAAATGTTTCATGATCCTCCTTCCTTGTGACATTGATACTGATAAGGCAAAACTTACAATTTTTAATGCAGACTGTCTGACAGAAGTAGCAGTGAATAGTTATGTATTAACAGATTTCTTAAGAAACTCTAACTTTTCTAAATAGTTATTGTGAGAGAAGTAACCACTGTGAAGAATTGACATTCCTAGAATGTTTTTGACAGTAATTTTGAAGAGAGAAAGGATTTTTAAATCCCAAGTATTAAATATTTTTATTGATGGAATGGAAATAGGATGGTAGGATAGGACGTTTGGAAATGTAGTCTAAATCTCCTGCCACTGCTCACTTTGTCTACCTGGGCAGTGAGTGTCTGTCCATTTCTTTCCTAGCTGAATTTTCCCTTCTCTGCAAGCTCTTTAAACATGGACTTAACTTATCCTGTGTTTGACACTGCCTTTCACAGTAAATTTTAAATCGGAGATTCAGGCTTTGTAGTTACACAAATAATTCATTTAGAACAATCTGTGAAATGGTAATTGGCAAATAAAAAGTTGTAATTTTAGACATTCATAGGAAAGTAAATGTAATTATATCACTCACATACCCAGCTATGTTTAATACATTAAATCATGTGGGGCATTTCTGTGTCAGCTAAGCATGGAACAAACGAGAAGATGGAATTTTCACTTTGGTCTGTATTCCACAGAATAGCTTTTGGTTCAAGGCTAAGATTTTTACTGTTCCCTTTATGTCCTAATAGTCCTATATTTGCCTTCTTAAAAAATATTTACAGCTTTCGGCTTATACTTCATCTCCTGGGAGGGATGCACAGACCAAAAATCCTGAAAATTCATCAGTCATATTGACTGATTAACTAGAACAGCGGCTTAGTAGCCTGAAAGATGCCAGAGGCTTAGGTGACCATTAAATCACTTCTTAGAAATAAGTTTCTTAGAAATAAGTTTCCACCTTTCTGAGGAAGAATGACATTCATTTTATTGCAGCTTAAAAATCAGAGGTAATTTTTATCAGATGGCACTAAAACTATTTCATAATTGAGCAGCTGAGTTTCACTGGATTCTAATGTTCTGCTTTAGACATTGTGTTCGTTTACTTGCCAAGAATTATGGTTTTTACTCTCTCCTTTCCTATGGATGAGGTAATCAAGATAAATTTCTTAAACTTACATCTGTAAGCTTGACAATTTTGGTAAGTTTTTAAAAAAGCCATGTCTTAAAGGAAAGGCACATTAAGTTTTATTACTTAAAATTGTTACCAACTTAATTAGAAAAGGCCAAGAAAAAGTATGAATGGAAAATTATTTGATAAACACGTGTACACTAACTTTTGTTATTGGATAATTTTCATATACAAGTTGGCAGTTAGTATTATAAAGGACATTTTCTTAAAGGTTTAGTATAACATTTTGAGAATGATAACATTTCAAGACTGCCTTAGGCATTCAGGAGCCTAGGTTGACATTCAATTAAAACATAATTTTGCTGAACTTCAAAAAGAAATAATTAATTTCTAATCTAATCCTCTTTAATGAGAGACTGGAAAAAAGCACAGAGAGAGATGTCTTTACTAGTTAAGTCTGTACCAGTGCTGGAACTAGAGCTTGTCTGGTACCTGCCACATGATTTAATAAACCTTACCAAAAAAAAGATATCATGAACATGTTGTGGTACTGTGCTGAGACATCTGTGTGACAGTGCTCAGTTCTCGGTGGGCGTACATGTTATGTTGGTGCTAGTTCAAGAGACTCTGTCCTGCTTTATGTGTACAATGCACGTGCCATAAGGATATAAAGCTATTTAAATTTATGACACAGGAATTACTTTTTTAAGCTATTTCTAGGAAATCAAATAATCCTGGAGAAAACAAAATTCCACCTCTTTATCTCAAGAATTACATACTATACATACAGATTTAATGGAATGGAATGTATATGTAGAGGTATTTTCTTAGCGATCCTTCCTTTTACTTCGCACAGGTGACTTTCATTCACCCAGAAGAAATCTTATATAAGCTTGTAATTCTAACTCTAATTGAAGATGCCATTTGGAGGAAGCCATTAATATCTACTAATTTGAGCCATCAAGACTCTGTCTACCATTACCTCAGAGAGCGAAGAATATTGCAAAGGCAATTTGTCCAACTTACGTTCAGTGTCTGTGGCTAGAGATTGTCCTGCAAATATATCCCCTTCACCTTCAGATACAGAGGGAAGCTAGTTGCCTGTGTGTTGGACACATGATGTTAAAAGAATCCTATCCTTCAAATGTTGATAACCCATCTTTCCTTGAAAGATCAGGTTGTACATTTTATTAAGACTTTTGAAAGAAAAACACATTGTCAAGCAGCCTCATACTGCTTGTTCTAACTGATAATCTGAGGCCAAAAGCTAGAAAAGACTTTAAAAACCACAAACAAACAAAAAACCCCCATACAAACAGATACTAGCTTTTTGCAGAGTAAAATACCATTGAAATAAATACAGATTCAGATTACATTAATGATTTAACTTGGTTTAGGAAAAATTAATTGATGTATGTTTGTATTATTGTTTAAGTCATTCTGTTTGTGTTTGGTATTTTGAATTTAGTATCTATCATTGGTTCCACCAATTGCTGAAGCTGTCTGGGGATTTTCTATATTTGCTTTCCTTCCTGTGTCAGAAAACAGTGCTGACTGATGGTGTGTTTTTGGGCCTCGTTAGTTACTGGTAGGGTTAGAGGATAGACGTTTATCCTTAGTTAATTTACTGGAGTCTCGTGTCTTTCTGAGCTAACAACTGTAGCAGGTTACTAAACAAGTGAATAGAGGTGTTCTCAGCAAGCTGCTCTAGCACATGTGGTTTGTAATTGCTGTAAATACCTGTATTTCTTACTCTCAGTTCTGAAAATTTTATTTTGTGTAAGAATTTCAGAAATATGTGAGATCATCTCACTAGCAGAAACAAAGTTTGTATGGCTTCATGCTTCAGACTAATCCATGTAGATGGAGATGTTTTCTGGTTTGGTGTTGAAGCGTGTGAAGAGATGTGGAGATTTCTTGGATTTATTAGATAAGCAGGTGGTTTTAAAGCCAAGTTGGTGCTAATGACAATTAGTCACACTATTTAACTTAAAGTAGAAATACCTTTTCCAGGGTTAATTTTGGCCCAGACACATTAAAACTTTATATTGCTGCCAGCTTTTTTATTTATTTTGACTCAAGCAACTGGCTTTCTTGCAGCTTTTTGAGAAACTGCAGGAAAGATGCTTAGGAAGAAATTTTTTTGTTCAGGTCCAGCATCTGTGAAATTATTGCCTCTTAAAGAAGTAATCAATTCTCTACTGCTGAATAGATACTAGGAGGGATTTAATAGGTGGACTTGCACAGTATTCACAGATTTCTGTCTAACTGCAGTAAGTCCAGAGACTTCAGCTCTGGAAAATTACTGGATTGGATGATTTTGCTTAATATTGCCTTGTCCTGAAACTGCTGTGTACCTGTTTTATCCATGTAACTAATACACATATATACACTAATACACATAGTACTTACAAGTGGAAATTAATTCCGAGCTCTTTAAACTTATTTTTCAGCCTGTAACAGCCAGAGTAATTTTCTTGCTGTTTCTCTATATTTCAATGATAGCTCATTATTCTCTAGTATTGGTATAGTATGTACTGTTCCACTGACAATCTTCAATTTGTGTTCTAATTACAGAGAAAGAGCTAATATTAGAGCAGGAAAACCTGCAAGTAACAGGACAAATAATTGTTCTGGATCACAGAGCTTTGGTACTTGTAACAAACCAAAATTCTTTGTGGCCTCTAAAGAAAAAATAAGGTTCCCTCTTATTTAACAGTGTTATAAAAATAATTAATAAAAAGTACTAAGGTAGTAGTCCTTTCCTTCTACTCATATCAGAAAATGAGATTGCTGTTTCTCCTGAACAATTGGTAGCTTTCTGTGAAAATGCTATGAGAAGTAGTTCTTAAATGGAGACCCTGAGATACAAAGTCATAAAGTATTTTGAGGAGCAGTGTAGAGCCTATTCAGGACACCACAGAGATGAAACATTTACTGCCAACTTCTGTTTAAATACTGGATGATTACATGCTGCTCAGTTCTGCTGGAGTTAGTCCAATACTGCTGCTAATCTTTCTCATATGCATATTATACAGGTTTTCAAATTCACATTCAGCAATGACCTTTTATATGTAGGCATCTCACTGTTAATAAATAGCAATGTATTTTCTCAATTTTCTCTTTCATCCAGGCAGCAGAATATTTTAACCATGCTATATCCATTTAAAACTGTGCTTTTTTTGTTTTCATGAACATTACTTTCCTACTCTGTCATCTTAAAATATGCTATAGTTGGTGCTGAGCTGGAGAAGTCGCCTATCTGTGTCATTTTACATTGTGCACACAACTCGGATAACAAGTTGTCTATCACATTGACCCCCTGTGAAGTGTTTAAGTATTTCTGTTTGAAGCATATCTGTCTGGTGCTGCATGATAATTATATGAACAATTTTGGTTTCACACATTTACAGCTGTGGGATTGTTGTTTTGTCAGCCTGTTTCCTCAGGTTATTGTATCGGTTTGTACTAAGACAGGTATCTGGAGAGAGTCATATGTGCATTATTCAACTGGAGTATATTCAGGCGTTTAACCCTTTGGGAATATAGGATATAACTATACAAAGATAGTCTTTTGATGCCATATTGAAACGTTTGACCTCTGGATGTCTTTGATTTTTCTTTCTTTATTAGTTTGAAAATGAAATAATTTTGAAGTTGGACCATGAAGTGGAAGGTGGACGAGGGGATGAACACTACGTGCAGTTGTTTGAATCCATGTAAGTAGTGCATGAGAATAAATGCCTTCAGGATACCTTATTTTTCCCACTTAAAAGTAAAATAGAATCTTAGCAGCTTTTTCAATGAAGGGACTGGAAGTAGCATACTGTTTCAGTAAGGCTGATTTGAATTGTAGTTTGGTCGTTGAAACAGTTTCCCTGGTTGCCTTTCAGTATTCTGTTCTCCAGCTAAATTATGAAGAAATTATACCTAACCTGCATTCCTCTGTCCAACTTTCAAGCTAATAAAATATTCACCCCACTTTTTAGTCTTTCCCCATTTTTATAACTTGTCTTGTTTTTATTTCACACCAATAAGATACTTTTAAATGCCTCACTTGCTTTTCTTGATGTTTAGATTGGACTCCAAGAGATTATTCTCTGAATTTACATAAGGTGATTAAACTGGAATGAGAATATTGCCAAGTGCTACATTTTCATAAAAATGTTTCTGTATTTCTAACAGTCCCAAAACCTGATACAGCATCTTCTTTTCGGCTGCCCACATTCAGTTTTATTCTCAGGCTTAGCAGCTGTGTCCTCACTGGTGGCAGTTTGTGTGTGTGATGTATTGGGCGTTGGCGGAATCCTTGTGCCTACCTCTGAGAACTTGTTCCTGGCTTTGTACCTTTAGACTGTGACAGTGACAAAGTGCATTGCTCATCATGCATTTTCTCGAGCATTGATAACCCAATAGTTATTAAGTATAAAAATGCTGTAACCCATTGGCTACCTGGCAAGATCGATACAGGCTTTGTGACATTGAGTGTGTATGTTTTCACTTTCTCAAAGTCTGCTACCTTCTATATATCATATTTTCATGTAGGGCCTAGTGATCTTTGAAAAGTCACAGATGAAGCATGAAATATTTGTGTGTACCACCATGGAAAAAAAGTCTACTTTCAGTGAAAATTATATAATCAAATAATGGTGTTATCTCATGTAAATAATCATAGAATCATCGAGGTTGGAAGAGACCTTCAAGATCATCCAGTCCAACCACCTACCTACATCACCACTAAACCATATCACTGTAATTATCTTCCAATTAAATAGTAAAATCTGAAAGAAATATAATTTAAATCAAACACAATTGAAATGTTAGTTATGTTAGTTTAATTTATGTCCTGTGAGAAGACAGATAAAGTATAGAGAGTCAGACTTGAAAAAAGTAAAAGTACTGACACTTTTTAAGCAATATAAAATTTTTCTTTGAAACTGGTACAGTGGCAAGGACAGATGGAGTTCTAAAAATGTCTCTTCCACTTCTTAACGTGCAATGAGTATGTAAATTGTGAACAATAAACTAATTTTTCAATTTTGACTGTTCACCGTTTGGCTTCAAGTCTTAGGATAGCTAAGAGGTGACACAGAGACGTTCAGACTAGCTCTTGGTGTGACTGAGAACAGGCCTGCAAACACAGTTTTCTTAATCACACTGCTGCAGAGCCTAAACAGTGATGCCTGCCTGAACTGTTGCTCCAGTTCATCATCTCTAATACTGGGGATTCAGCTGACACAGTGGACATTTATTGCACTGCTGAACTTTGCTTGCTGCTAGGTAGTTTTTTTCCAAGTATCTATAGTAAATCTTCCTTGCCTCAGTTTAAGCTACTTGTTTCTTGTTTTACCCAGAGGGACATAAAGAATCATTTATTCTGTTTCTCTTTACAGCAGCTTTTAACAAATTTAAAAGTTGCTGTCAAGTTTCATTCGGTCTTCTCTTGAGTGTACACAACCCTGATCTTCCAGTTTATCATATAGAATGTTTTCTGGACATTCCTAGCGTGTCTACATCTATTTTGAAACACTACATTGCCTTAAAACTGGAGAGAGTATTCCAACTGAGAATTTATCAATTCAGAGAGAAAAGCTTCCGTTGGATCTTGTGTATGAGACTCTGAGGTTTACTTTTTTTGAGCTGTGTAACACTGCTTGTCTTGTTTGCAGCTTACTCTTGCATTCTGATATTTTCCTAGAGAACTGGTACACACACAGTTGAACTCCATTTTTCAGTAGTGCAGTTAAACAATCTCATCAAACATACTACACAGCATTTGACCTTCCTGCCTTTCGCTTTTCTTTGAAAACAAAGGTACCCTTCTTCAAAATATCTGGGTTTATTCCCCCGTGATGCTGTCCCATGTACTACAGGACTTCAAGTTTACGGTTTCACATTTCTAGAGATGCCATTTCATATTATTTCTAGATAACATTTATCCTTGAAGTTGCTTAATGATACCCGCAGAGTGGCAGCTGAAGCAGAGGCTGCTGACCTGTCTGTGATTAGGACCCTGTTGTCTTCTCTCTCTTTTGCCTCTTTGGTTGGGTTGTTTTTGTTTAAATCTTCCCACCTTCACACCTTTCAAAGCAGGGTTTTCAAGCCTCTATCCCCAACTCCCTGTTCCAGCTGGATAGAGACCCAGTTAAACTGCACTCCAGATTTCTTTACTTGGTCATATTTTCATCACCTAATTTCCTGTAACTGTCTGCACACCTGCACAGTTCTAGTTGCCACCTGAATGCAGATACTTAGCTGGCTATCTTGTGTGTTGGTGCTCTGCAACTAACACTTTTACCCACACTGCTTGGTTGCTGGATACTTCCCCATGCCCAATAAACTAAATAGGTTCAGCAGAAGTTTAAGCACTCTCTTGCATTTGTCCATAGTTTGAAATGTTAGCATGAGCTGTGGCAGGGTTGTGACCTGTGCTAATGAATGCTGTCCCAGACACCACCAAGGAAGAGTTGGGACAATACAGAACAGAGAAGAAGCTGTTCTCAGTGGGCAAAGTAGTCAAGGCTGCCCTGTTTGGGGAAGTGGAGGAGAATCTAGCTGTATAAATACAAGTTGTGCTGTCACTTGTCCTCAGGCTCAGAAAGTGAATTCTGTTCTGTTTCAGTTACTAATATAGGCACAAGAGAAAATAGCATTTGGAGGCTTTCCGGTTCCCCATCGTTGCAGTGGCCCATGTTATGGAGTCTGATAGCCTCTGTTTGTCCCATCTAGTACAATATAAATTGTTCTTTCAGAGATGTATGTACACACCCCCTCTGTCTTGGAAAATAACCCAGTGTTGGAGCTGTACGATCAAAGGAATAAACATTAGGTGCTGTTTTTACTTTGCTTGAATTAGAACTTTGAGACTGGGTACTTTGCTGAGGTCCCATTCTAGGCCGAAGCTTCAAGGATTTCTTTGCAGTTTAAGTTAGTATGAATATGTATTTTCTGAAGCAAGTTTAAATATTTCTGAGGAGTAAAAAATTATTTTTGCAATTAATTAAGACTTAATGCTTTATAGTGAAAGTTTTTAAAAATAAGTGTACTTAAATATTATTAATAAATTATTAAATGTATTTGCATATGAATTGAGCAATGCTAATGAAACCCTAAGAGATCAGAAATTACGAATAATGTGTCATTGAAACTGCTCAGCTTAAGGACACAGAATAGTTTCAAGGATACTTTTGCAATTTCTAGTTTGTTTTTACTATTTTCCTGCGAGAATACGTGGTGATTTTCATGTGTTATTAATAGAATATGCCAAATATACATGTAATTACTTTGTGCATTGTGGTTAGGTTGACTGACCTTGGCTGGGCACCAGGTGCCCACCAAGCCACTCTATCACTCACCCTCCTCGGTTGATTGGAGTCTGCTGCTGATGTATACAAGTCACTTTCCTATATTTTTATTGAAAGACGGCTGCTTTTTTTTTTAATTTGCAGAAAGTTTATTGTTTGGCGTTGCTTATTTCTCAAGGGCAAATTTCTCTGGTGAGATCTTGTTCATGAACATCTTTTTTGACTTAAAAAATTGTAGTTTATTTTAGTTTGAACTTTCTTCTCACGGGTAGTTGTACAAAGAGAAGGAAATAATTGTTGCATGTTATCTTGCACAATAATATAAGCAAGGCAGGTATAGTGTTTATTGCATTCCAGAGACTTGAATTTGTTATACCACGGATGCAGGTTGCTCCATTCTGAAATTGTGGATATGCCCTTGAATTTGAAAGCATTTTTAGGCAGGAAAAGTAAATGTAAAAAAAGTAAAGGGAATTTCCAGTGCATTCTGGAGTTGCTTTAACCCTAAATCACAGTATTGTAATAAAGTTTTGTTGTGTTTGCAGTCTCACAGAGTGTGCCTGTCAGTATCCTGGCATTTTTCACTTGGTTGAAAGTTTTGTCAGCCTGGTTAAAGGCCTCTTGGAGAAACTGCTGGATTACAGGACTGTGATGAGTGATGAAAGCAAGGACAATCGCATGAGCTGCACTGTGAACTTACTGGTATGTTCTGTCTTGTAATTCTTGTGTGAGAATGGGGAAGAGCTTTAGCATCCATTTACTAAAGATGAAGGTAAATAAGGTAAATTTCTGTGGGGACAGGAATGGTTGATAATGCTCAGTGGTGATTTAAACGCTGAGTCAAGAGATGTTGTACATCAGTTTGCATTGATAGCTGCACAAACCTGAAAGTAAGCTGTATACCTGCACAGATGTTACGGTGACAAAAATGGGCTTTATTCCTGCAATTAGCCCCTTTTCAAGTATGTACAACAGTGTTAGGTATTATCAACAGTGTTACATATCAACTTCAATAAATACCAGCTGCTTTTCTTGCCATCAAGTGTAGCCAGGGAATGTAGTTTATTGTGTTAATACATTTGGATAACCATATTTTCCTCTTCTCCGACATAGAAACTTTCACCAATGATTTCATTAGTGAACTAAGAGAAGTATACTCATGTATGTATAATAATAACACACACTAAATAGCTAATTAAAATATTATTTGAAACAGTACTGCAGGTTTAAACTTAAGATAGTCTGTAAATAATGTATTTCTCATGCTGTCCAACTTGCAAGAAAAGCAGAACCTCAGCATACATATCATCTTGTGTTTTAATAAAAGACATTAGGAGATAACTTTTAAATGTTTGTGTCCCTAGAATTTCTACAAGGACATCAACCGTGAAGAGATGTATATCAGGTATGGTAGTTGTTCTGTTGGATCTGTTTTGGAGAGGGCAATAATATTCTCTTATGAAGTCTGGTTTTAGCATTGTACTTGGATTTCTCTTACTTAATGTTAGTTTACCATCTGCGATGACTCTGTTGTGGCCCTGGCCTCATTTATATTCTTACTCCATTGTTTGTTTAGCCTTCAGTGCTTTGGAATATAACATATGTATTCATCATCAGCATTGATTTCCCCAAGTATCAACTTTTGGTTGATCAAATCACTCAACATTCATTGTCTGTTGTTTTAAGTAAAGACAATGCAGCTAGGTTTGATGGAGGGTGTATTGTACATTTAACATGGCAGAAAAAACATTCAGGTTTTATAGAGCTGTGCAGTCTGACAAGTCTCTTTAAATATGCAAGACTACATGCAATGCAGAATTACTTATATACAGAATTAGTAAAGCATTTTCCTCTAAGAGCTATAGCTATAGTGGCAAATTCTTTCAAATGTCACAAGGCCTCTTACTGTGCAGTAAATCTTGCTGTTCGAAAGCTCACTATTTTCTGCCTCTCCTTTCATTCTGCAAAATCTGCAGAACCACCTGCACCTCAGCTGCTGCAGTGCAAAGCCCAGAATCTCAGCTGAAATGAGCACTGAAGGTGATCCAGAGTTAAACCTGGAGCTATGAGTTGAGGGGGCCAGGGAGAAATGATGAGCCCTTTGCAGGCGTTGCCGAGGGGGGCACATTTTCAGTTGGGTTGGCAACTGGGAATGGTAATGCCTTGAACTGCTATAGCAAGGTGTCCGAGTTCCTGTGCCAGAACTCCTGTTGTGTGTAGGAGGATGGGATACACTTATTCTGGCTGCTGGAAAAGCTGTGGCTGAAGTAACATGATGGGCAGTGGTTGTGCTGGTAGCAGCAGGGCTGCCCTAGGGATCAAGGAGAACACTGGAAACATTTAATAGCTCTGCTGCCCCTGCCACATTTGAAGTTGTACAGAGCCTTGCTTTGTCTTTCTGGGCTGGTGTTTTCCATTTTCTCCTTGACTATGTGTTACCTGTTGTGCTTGCACCTATGCACGTGGTAACTGTACACATGCAGTCTAAAAGTGCTACAGAGGAAGGCAGCTATCTTCAGTAACAGTCCAGAAATGATGGACTCAGAGGTCTGACTTAGACCTCGAGTCTAGTAAGTAGTTCTTCCTCTTCCTCTTAGAGGTGGAGCTGACAGCAATTCACAGGAGGAGGTTAGCTCCTTTTGTGCACCATGTTTCAGCATACAAAGAGAACAAAGAGAAGTGAACAAAGGCACAGAGCTTTAACCCCTCTCAGGGTGTCCTTAAAGACTCTTTGGGTAGATACTGCACAGCATCTTTGAAGTTTCCATTATAGAGTTTTAGAACTTTTTGACACTTAGTGTTTCAATCATGTCAGTATCTAGTCTAATTCTTGTTCTCTGCTCTTACAGATATTTGTATAAACTGCGAGATCTTCATCTAGATTGTGAGAATTACACGGAAGCAGCATATACCCTTCTACTCCATACATGGCTCTTGAAGGTTAGATTTTCTAAATTCAATATATAAATAAGCTTTTGCGATTTTCAGATTTATAAATTAAGCAGTGATTTGTCTTAGTCTCTGATTTACCACGTATTAGTTATTTTCCATAGGGGTATTCAAGTTCTTAGATAAAATACTGCAGTAGGTCATACAAAATTAACACTAGTTGTTGAAATTATATTTTCAATAGGTGATTAAAAGCCACATATTGGTAAAGCTAAAGATTATAGCAAAAATATTATAGTGAGAACATATAGTGAGAATATTATAGAAAATTTTATAGTGAGAACGTTGTGTGCAAATACTGAAGCCATTTAACTTCCATGTGGTTTTCATTTTGCTAATTTCTTACTATCCCAAACATAAGAATGATAAAAATTAAATGCAATTTTTCTGGTTATCACAGGAGAACATCTGACTTTCCATTTTAAATAAACTCTGCCAAATTATGTTTGCTTTCTTTTGTAGCTGGTAATTATTTTTCATTATAACTAATGGTTTTTCTCATTGTAACTGACATTAGCAATAGAAATGGTCAGCAAGATGCATTTCCATTTTAAGGAAAAATTCAAAATTTCAATGTTTTCCAGCAAAAATTTGATATTTCTTATGTTATTTCTTTTAGTGCAGAACCATATAAATTTGGCATTTCACAGTGCTGTTTTGCTTAAACTTCATTGTGACTTTTCTGGTCATACAAAATATAAAGTAGATTGCACGTATTGGCACCAAAAAAGAGGATATTATATGCAAATATTTTAATACAAAAAATCAGAACCAAATCAGTCAAGATTCACCACTGAAATAAAATTAACTAATTTTTTCACATATATTTTATCCAAAATTTTTGGGTGAGGGGCATGTAGGCACCAAGGGTTTTTAAATGTTATATGTAATCCTGGTTATCACATGAAATGCAGCACTTGTTTGAAGAGGTAATGAGAACATTCCCAGTGCCTTTTCCACTTGCTTTGTGGAAGGGCAAAAAAACACTTGGAAGAAGAATCCAGAGGATCAGACCCTGGGGAGCAGGGACATGTGTGTGAAATGTTGAAATCCAAAATCATATGATTTTCTTGAATGTTTTTATTCTCAGTGGTCAGATGAACAGTGTACACCCCAAGTCATGTCAACTGAGTTCCAGTGTTCACAGACCTATCGACACTTGAAAGAGAATTTGTACGAGAAGATCATAGAGTACTTTGACAAAGGAAAGGTAGGTCTGAGGAATTCTTTCCCCTACCAGGTATCTTCTTACTGTGTTACTTTGCACAGCATTATTTGATGAATATGCCCTGTAGAAAGCATTTATATAGGAAATCCTCTTTGAAATTTGGGTCAAGTAAAAATAGTGTCCTGGAGGCCTATTCACAGAGTATATCTGTTCTATATGAACAGATTCTTTCAATAGCCACATTCACAAAGAAGAGGGCTAGGGTTTATGCTGCTCACAAGCATCTCTGTTGGGCAGTAGTAAAATAATAAACAATTTTGCATGTGCTTTCCTTTGCTAGGAAAAGAACACGGAATACAGATGGCATTTCTAAAACATTCGGTTATTATCTCCTAAAAACCAGACAGTTCAAAGTGGACATATTTGTTTCAGAGAAGTCTGTGAATTGCGTCCCAGACTTAAAATGTAGTACTTTGATGTTCAGGACCTGGGTTTAGTTCAGCTTTTTAAAAAAAACTGTTAATAAAATTGCCTGTCAATACAATGACAATAGAGCTGAGAATTTTGGAAGTAAAGCAAAGGACTACAAAGCAGGGAAAAATTCTGCAATGCTGGGTAATGAATCTTCTAACCCATAAAGGCCTTTAAGTCATTATGTCTTGTTCAGCTGTAGCCAAAGGTATGAAGAGGGCAGGCAATTAGTTACTGCTTCTTGCAAAACGAAGGCTTAACTCCCTCATGAAAGTCCCTCTTATAATTCAGAAGGTAGAAAGTTTTTTGTCCTTCATGTCCTTCAGCACTGTGCAGGAAAATGCAGTGCTATTTATAGCTTCTCAGGTTTTTTTGTTGGCATCTGAAGTAACTACTGCGTAGCAGTGCCCACCCACTGTATCAAAATAATCGAATCCTCATGATTTCTGATCTTACCTAGCATTCAGGTTCTCCTCAGTGATATCAGTGGAGGTTTGCAGGCAGCTAAATGCAGCTGTCAGGTTCAGGACTACCTAGGTGTACATGGCACCATGTAAGAATGGTCATAATGCCTGTGACCACCAATGTCCTTACTTCAGTAGAGAATTGTGCTCAGAAAACCCCTTTTGTCTCCTTTATTATGAAGAGATGAGAAGACTGGCAGAATTTGAGAAAAATCCTCAAGAGTGGAAGTTTGTCTCCTTTAAGACCACTTTTATCCTGTATACATTAAGTGCCTATAGCAGATGAGAAAAACTGTCCTAGTCCTTCCAATGCAGCTCAGTTGCTCCTCACAGTAATTTTCAGAGGTACTTACTAGGCTGTGTGGAAAGAAACAAGCTGCTACTGAGGGCAAGTGACAGTTCAAATCTAGAGCCTTGTAATTTTTTAGCTGACAAGGAACACTTGTCATATGCAAGGCTACCTATGATAACATATGCTTCAGAATTCCTTGTAAAATGAAGTGTGTTTGTTTCAGAGGTGGGTGTCAGTCCCCTCATACACTTCTCCTGTGCTTGGGGTATACTCTGGGTGTTACACACCTTAATGATTTACTCTTTTTTTTCTTAGTGTGTCTGAAAGGTTAGGTGATTTTTTTTATTAGCTTATTGTAAGAATAAAGTAGGTTTACTTATTCCTTCCCATAATGAACCATAAAACACCTTAATTTTTACATTAATCTGCTTTCCGAAAGTTTATGATTGCCTTTAGTCTTCCCTTCTGTGCCGTTAATAAATGACTACAATTTAAATGCAGCATAATCAATAAAGCTGTAGTTAAACAATGATGCATTAAAAACTGGTTTGATGGTACTGGATTTACTTTTTGAATATGTGGTTACGTTGCAGATGTGGGAAGAAGCCATATCTTTATGCAAAGAACTTGCAGAGCAGTATGAAAAGGAAGTTTTTGACTATGAACTTCTAAGTCAAAACCTGGTAAGAGTACATACAGATCTTTGAATTATTTCAGTCATATAAATTAGCACTTTTGAACTATCAGATGGTAGAGCTGTTAGAAGTTTGTTGTCTATAATTGATTTTTGATTCATTTGTCAAAGGGTTGCTTTGTTGTACTGTAACATTCCTGTGGTAGAGAGAGATTCAGAAAAAACTGTTTGCTGTTTGTTGAAGTTGCATGGACATCTACGTATTGAGATATCTTGAAACTTATATAGACAAGATAAACATGTTCTGAGTTAGCACAATCTAAAGGCATTTAGCTATGTATTATATTTGCATATAAATGTAAACAATATTTAATGTATTGCAGCAGTGTCATGTGCATGCTGACTGATTATTGCTATAGCTTACCGACTGATAATCACTAGCTCTTGCATATTCACTGATATTTGTAGTACATAGCGTAGTACTACTGTAGAGGTTAAAAAATAAATGGAAAAAAAAAACACAAAAAGAAGTAATTGTAGTTGGTTTTGCTTTCAGATTCAACAAGCAAAGTTCTATGAAAACATCATGAAAATTCTGAGACCTAAACCGGATTATTTTGCTGTTGGGTATTATGGCCAAGGATTCCCCACATTTCTAAGGGTAAACTGTTTAAATTCTTACTTTTCTATTTTCACATGCTTCTAAAAATATGAGCATACTCTCCTAATGCGAATGAGTCTCTGGGGATATTTGCAATGGATTTACTTTTGCTTGGATGCAGGACTGCAGTCAAAATCTGAATTGTTACTTGCAAGAATATGCATTAAATGTTTTCAGATGCATTTAAGCTCATTTTATTAGTTTGATTGTGGAAACTAAAATATAGATCAGGTAGTGAAGGTGATATGAGAGCCAAATGTAGCAATATAATGTAATTAGGTGTGGGCAGATTTTATGGCATATATTTCTCATATGAGTCCCCACAAAAGGGGAATTTCACTGCTTTTCTTACCTCCCATTCTGATTTTATTCTGCTGTACAGGAGCATCCTCCGTGGTGATGCCAGTTTATCTTCACTCTGTCTAACAGCATAAAGTAGGGTCTCTGGAGAGTCAGTGCTGCATTCCAGCACCTGGTCAAAATGGTGCCTTGTTTTATAGTTAGTTAATATTCAGGAAACAGTAACACTCATTCCAAAATTTGGAGACCCCATTGTGTCCTTGTAATGATAAACATGCATCTATAATTTCTGCCTCAGCATCATACAGCCCTAAAAATCAGCTGTTTATTCCTTGCAGAACAAAGTATTCATCTATCGTGGGAAAGAATATGAGAGAAGAGAGGATTTCCAGGCACAGCTGATGAGTCAGTTTCCCAGTGCAGAGAAGATGAACACCACCTCAGCACCTGGAGAGGATGTGAAAAACTCTCCTGGTCAATGTATCCTTAAACATGTGGGAGATTATCGAACAAAGGCGGGTTGGAGAAACCTTGTTTTTAATAAAAGTTTATCTGTGTGAAACAATCATTTCCTAAAAAGGATGGAAGTTTATTAATATGACAGTTCAGTTTGCAGTTTTACTTACATGTCCTGCATGTTTTTTATAGTTTGTTCCCAAGATGTTTGCTTCTGTTAAGAGTCTGTCTCTTTCGGTCACCATAGAATCTTTTAGATTGGAAAAGACACTTAAGACTGAGTCCAACTATAAACCAAGTCCACCACTAAGCCATGTCCCCAAGCACCACATCTACACATCTTTTACATACCTCCAGCCACTTCCCTAGGCAGCCTGTTCCAGTGCTTGATAGCCATTTAAGTGAAGAAAACTTGTTCCAGTTTATACATGGTTTATCTTTATTTTCTTCAAATGGCAAAACCAGTCATGAACACTTGAATCAGCCAAGTTTAAAGCAGCAAGCTGTTTATTTCTTCACATTCCTAGCTGTTGTGTCTTCATATTAAATTTAAGTCTTTCTTGAATGTTGTTCTGAATGGCACTGCACTTGGGTATCGCCTGTATTTCTTGGCCTTATGTCACACTCAGAAATTTTCCTAGGAAAATTGGCTCATGAACATTGTTAACCACCTTTTAGAATGCTCTAAATTAGTCTTGTTTGGAACTATCAGTTCATTTCACGAATTATCTTGTTCTTCATGTTCTGTTTGAAATCACTACTGGCTGAGCAGATAAGAGGTCACCTCAGCAGGCATTATTTTTTTTTTTTTGTGTTGCTTTTCCCTTATTAATTTTCAAGGTGATGTTGTAACACTTGAATCTATTCTGATAGAACTTGCTGGAGGAAAAGAGGAATACTGCTTTCTTTCCACACTGTTGGGTCTGAAGCAGAGCATTACAGGCTTGTCTATAATAGTACGTTAAGCTTGAGAGCCAAGCACTCATAAGTCTGTCTTAAGTCTTAACTAATTTTCATTTTCTCTGAGATCATACGCTTCAGTCCTTTCTTAAAATAGATTTTGCTCAAGTCGATTTGCAACTAACAGGAGATATGCACTACTTATCACTTAAGAAAAGGCTATGGAATCTAACCAGAGAGCATCAAACATACTGAAATATGTAAGGATATGATATATTTACTTACAAATACAGTATGCAGATTAGAAAAATAACACTTCCATAGGAAAAGGAAATCTTAAGTAAAAGGACTGCTCAGTTACAGATTTCAAAGAGGAAATGCTAAACATTATGACATTATGCATGCCTAAAGCTAAATAGTGAAACTGTTAACATCAGATGTTGATGTTACTTTTGTAAGCTGGCTGGGTTTTAAAATTTGATGGATGATCCAGTGTGATAAATTCAACTACAGATATTCAAGCTCAGTACATAATAAAAATATGCAGTTCAAAATTAATACTAATATATATTCAGTGATTACTACTTCAGAATTTTCTGGTTTTTGGCCAAGCTGCCTCTACAAATGAAACCTTGAACCCTGCAGATTTTTCATCAGGAAATGTCTTTAATTATTTTTTTTATTTCTCCTGCAGCTTACAGTATTTCCTACTGATAGTTAATAATATGCCCTTAATTTATCACGATTTCAGATATCCAGTGTTTTACAGTACAACCAGTCCTGGAGGAGCAACCTAGGTTCAAAAATAAGGCAGTACCTGATCAAATTATAAAGTAAGTGAATTTCTGTAATAGATAATAGAATGAGAGTCAGTCCATATTCCTAAACTGACAACCATTATTTTGTGAACTGAGTCATTTGCCAATGAATCATTTGTTTTCTGTTTACTGACTTATGGATTCCCTAGGAATTTCATGAATGAACATCTACCCACGTATCACTTACGGAATAGCATACACTTACAGGGTGGGGAGGTGGAATCCATGCCTTGGGTCCAAGTTATTGAGTTTTTCAATGATGGAGAGTGGGGTCTAAGAGGTGACTGGCAGTATGAGAGTGGTTGAATTGAAGGCTTTCGTACAACAGAATCTTGTTGTGACTTACCTTGCAAAAGACATGGTGGCAAAATGGTTTCCATTGGTGCTATGGTCAAAATTTTGTAAAGGAATTAAGGAATTTAATTGTCCAAAGTATTTTGAGAACAGACTGATTAACATTTCCAGACTCCTAACCCAATATAGAACAGGTTGAACTTATTACATGCTCCTAGTTAAATGTTTTGACCACATGTGTGAAAAGTGATGGTTCATTCTAATAGCTGATGCCAAAAATGCATACAGTACCTACTGGAATACTGTCTGACTTCAGGCTTGTGAGATTTTTGGCTTCAGATCCACCAGTATATAAAGGGAGATTGTAAGAAATAGGGAGAGAGACTTTTACCAAGACCTGTAGTGACAGGATGGGGAGCAATAGTTTTAAACTGCAAGAGGGTAGATTTAGATTGGATATAAGAAAGAAATTCTTTACTATGAGGGTGGTGAGATGCTGGAACAAGTTGCACAGAGGAGTGGTGATGCCTCCACCCTGGAAGTGTTCAAGGCCAGGTTTGATGGGGCTTTCAGGAACTTAACCTAGTGAAAGATGTCCCTGCTTTAAAGGTTCATTCCAACTCAATCAGTTCTATGATTTATATGGTTGCAAACATGGTTAATAAAAGCTGTCACTTATCACTAACACCTGAATGAAACATTTCAAGATGGTATTTGGTAGCTTGTAACTTAAAGACAACAAAAATTACAAGCACCACCAGTTAAGGCAGGCCATATTTTCTCCATATTCTTATCAGTGCCCTGTGCAAGTACAAGAAATGACTGTTTCTCCCTGATTGCAGCTGGTTAAAACAGGCATCTTAAGCTAAAATTTCTGCAGGTAAACTGAGGCACCCGCATTTTTAATGCAAGAGAGGCTGTGCAATGCTTCCATACTTAAACAAACAAAAACTAAGACTAAACTCTTTAACAACACTTGTATTATGACTTTTCAAAAAAAGACACTGAAGATCGAAGGCTGAGATGGAGTTCATTTCCAACTGTTCCATAGCTGGAGTCTAACCAGATGTCACATGAAGTACAATCTCTTGTCATATGGGAGATTTTGCAATTTGTCTCAGCTGCAGAATTCACCCAAACTGCTGATTTCATCTGGTCTTAGAGATTTATTTTTCTGAGTGTACTTTATTAGGCATTTAATTGTTAATTACGTTAATTGATGGCAACGCATTTACTCTATCAAAGTCCTTCAAAATACCTATGCTTTCAGATGAAAGTGTATAAAGTGATCTGACTCAACAATTTCTCCACTTTCTTTTCCTTATTGATGAAGATAAGCTGAGTAGATTGCATCAGAAATCATAGGTTCCGATGAACTAACATACCAGAAGTTTGCTTAGCTCAACTGTTAGAGGTCTCTCTGTTTTTCTAGGCTTCCAGAATATGGCTTGATTTTACCATAAGATATGTCTAAGGTTCTTTTTTTGGACTGGACAGCAAAATAGCCAAAACTGCAATTTCTGTTCTTTCGAATTTGCCAGTGCTAAAAGCCAAGCGGTTACGAGTTTAGTGGAAGGATGTGCTCACAGTGATTGAGAGCGATTCATCAGCTAAATAGAATAGACTGTAACACAAACTTGCAATAGATTCTTTACATTGATGACCCCTCAACACATATTTATATGCATTTTCTTATATATATTGAGAAATCGTTACTAAAGTCTTCAAATGTTTAGTTTATTGAATAACTACTGTTCTGCTTTGTAAGCAGAATTGTTAAACATGATTAAACTGATTTGGCTTGCGCCATGGATGAAAACACACATGTGTATCAGTCTAGGGGAATATATCTGCTCTGTTCAGTAATTTATTTTTAACAAAATATACTGCTTTTGTGTGCCATTATAAAGCAGGCAAACTGTGCATGTAAGAATACAGTAAAAATCCTTTCTAGACCACCTTCTGCAGGTTTTAACGTTACTCTGGAGGTTCTGGAATTTTTATACATGGAAATTACACTCATTCACAAGCTGAAGCATATGTGTACTGTGTGTTTACCCTGATTTATAGATAAAGTAGTCGTCTCCTGACTTTTCAGTAAAAATGCTTTTTTTATGAGCAATAAATTTGCTTTTAATTAAAAACTCAACTGACTCAAAATGAAATACTTTGCTATGATAACAAGATCCATAAATTTCTGAATTTTACATTAGACTCTTTAAATATTTCAGTTTTTATAAGTCCAACAATGTGCACCGGTTCCACTATTCAAGACCAGTCAGAAAAGGATCTGTTGACCCTGAAAATGAATTTGCTGTAAGTAAATGAATGACAAGGGTGATGGATATGCAGTTCTGATAGCTGTGACTGAATTTTAACCTAGACCATTTCTTAGTCTCAGGTTATTCATTACAGACATCCTAACTGTAGGGTCTGGTACAGAAAAATAAATGCAAGATTTCTCTATTTCAGCACTACTCCTGTGTACTTACTCAATGATACATCACTGTTTCAGTTGCAGGTAAACCTTGGGTAGTTAAGTATGTTCAACACATTTGTGTTAAGCAGTAACATTTTCTGGTACGGATTTTCATTATGAAACAAGATGACATGTAAATAAATATCAAATGGATTGCCTTGTGTAGTTTACAACACTTCTGTCAGCTGCCAGCTTGGTGATGAGAGGAGTGTGTCATCTGCTTTCATCAGGCATGTGAAATCTTGACAGATTAGAGTACTACCTATGTCATTTTTATTCCCATGCATAATGGTGTAGTGCTAAGAAAGAGTCTTTGTTGTTCAAACACTCTAGGAAATTTGCAACACCGTAAAGAACACCGTAAATTGTTTTTCAGTGTCATGCATAAAAATCTGTTAAATTTCTATATTTTAATTTTACAGATATCTGATATTTTATAGTTTGTCATGAAAAACATACCAGCCAATCTTTGTGGCTAAATCTGTGTTCTTGGGATACTGATGGGAAAAGCCTTTCATTTCAAAAACTTAAAGTTATGTGTGTGCTGACTAGTAGTGTCAACAGTTTCATGTAAGGAAACCTCAAAATGGTTTTACAGAAATTAAACTGTTAATGTTTTCATTGCTGATTACAATTGATGATATGCATGATAGGTGGAAATTGGCATAGTTGGAGTATGTCTTTGTTGCATTGATTATGCTGTTTCTCTGTGCTGGCAGTTTAGATGAGCTGATACTGGTAAAATAAGGACCAGTAGGGTAAATGAACTAGTGGCATTTTAAAATACCAACAGCTAGTCTTGTTCAGAAGAGAAAAAGGAAAGGGAAAAAAGAAATAAGAATGCTGGCAAGTTGTTAAAGGGCTGTTAGTGCTTTTAACTGCAGAAATATGTTTTGAAAGTGGAGGAAGTATAATCTGGGTAGAGGTGAGACTAGGTAGTTTAGTCACAGTCATTCAATCTGTAATGGCAAAAATAGGAATAGATGCTAAAAGATTCAAGGGTAATTTTCTTTTTCCTCTACTTTATGGAGGCTTAGTGCCTGAAGATGGCCTAATCTGAAATCAGAAAAATGATTTGTTCACATTGCTGTGCCAGATTCATTTTGCACTGTCCTTTTATGCAAAAATGTGCATGTTTTCCATCTACATTCTTTTCACTCTGACATTTCAGAAGACAGAAAAGATTAAATTTTAAATCCTGAAGTATCATTTTCTCCCTGCTATGTTTTTTTAATAGTCTATGTGGATTGAAAGAACATCATTTGTTACAGCATACAAACTTCCTGGGATTTTACGATGGTTTGAGGTTGTCTCCATGTCACAGGTGTGTATAAACATGCTAAGAACCCATAAAACATGTATCTGTATGAATCCTCATGTACAAAATAGTTTGCTAGTTTATAACACAAGGCTATTGTCATTTACTTATTTTTATACATACAAAACTGTTACTACTTACGTTTTATCTTACATCTGCCGGGATCAATATATTTTACATCTGATTTTAGTTTCAGGACCAAGTCCTAAGAGAATTGAATAAATCTGTGTTAGTTTGCTGAATAGTAAGAATGTTGTTTATACATGTGAAGTTTTGTAAAACCAAAAAGACCTTTTTATCTGTTTAAAAACCTTAGAAGTCTTTTGTTTCTTTGTAGACTACAATTAGTCCTTTAGAGAATGCTATTGAGACTATGTCCACAACGAATGAAAAAATTCTGATGATGATTAACCAATACCAGAGTGATGAGAATCTTCCTATTAATCCACTTTCTATGCTTCTGAATGGAATTGTTGATCCAGCTGTTATGGGTGGCTTTGCTAAATATGAGAAGGTAAGAGCTTTTAAGTCAATACAAGTAACTTATTCAGATATATAATTTCATAATCCTCCTACATATTTTGTTCAAAGTGGCAGTGGAATGTGTGCTGGGAACATGAAAGCGTTAACTCTGCCAACTGAGATCCCCATATCCTGGTCACATCTGTCTGTTAAGGCAGAGACAAGCAAACTAGAGTAACCAAAGCTCAATATTAATTGCGATTTGAGGATTTTCATATACATGTGAGACAAGATACCCCTTTTGTAATGAAATAGACATCAAAAGATTTGGTCTGGAGTAAATGAATCAAGTTGATCCTATAGTAAGTCTGGAGTATTTAGATGTGGGTTATCAATTAAACCATCATCAGATTTTCTCAGTAACTGCAGCCATTCTGCATAGCAGTTTTTTTTGTTAAAAAAAGCAATTACAAATAAAAACTGTTCTGGCAGTACATGGAAAATGGAATGTCTTGAGGAACTGAACTGTAGAAAATTTGTCCCTAAGGCCATCTTGTGTAGGAAGGGCAGAAGAGAGAGCAGCCATGTTAAAAACTCATATAAATTTAAATTCTAAATTACTGTTAATGTTTTGGGTGAAAAGGAATGTGAGGTTACCCCACAGCTGTAGAGCTCGATTATTTCTGCCTGCCATTTCCTGATGAAAGTGTGTGCTGTGCTCAGCAGGTTCAGTATGTCAGATAGGCTCAGGTAGTGCTGAAAAGCCATATATATGTACACACGTAAGTTATATGCAATAAGCATGACATATTCTGGAGGAGTATGACTTATGCTATGTTAGTCCTAAAGTATCATTTGTTTAGATATTTGGCAGTTGTGGACAAATAGCTACAGTCTTCTTTTGTGGGGAGCGAGAGATAAAATCTTCGGGCAGCAAAAGGCAGTGTGTATGTAATAGCTGGCTCTGCTTATTTATGAAAGAGTTCACTTTCTTTATTGAACACTGGCTTATGTCAGTAAGTAGGGAACTTGGATAAAATGATCATTTATCAACATAAATCTTGATACTCCAAATGTGTGCTTTGTTGGTTTCAATGCAAGCTTAATAAAACAAACAATAATCGGGTTTCATAGTAAGGGTCTCAAACTCAGAAGTGTTGGGTAAAATCTGAATAGATTTTAACAAAAAAGAGCACCTCAGTTCTCAACTGATATAATAAGGAATTATCACCAGCAGCATCTGGTTAAGGAGTGTGCATATGTCTCTCTTATTTGATGACCGAAATAATGGTCAGCAGCTGGAGACAATGGAGTAATCATTGATTTCTTTACCTGTCAAAACAATGGACTGAATTATTTTTTTTTGCCTAAGGCTTTCTTTACAGAAGAATATATCAGACACCATCCAGAGGATCAAGAAAAGCTGAATAGACTCAAAGATCTAATTGCTTGGCAGGTAACTTCTTGCTGACAGCAATCATCTGAGGCTTCATCAGCTATTCCTTTGTTCTGTTCCTTTCTAGCAGGAGAACATAGCATTTAGATGATCGTGTAATTTTTACTGGGTTTTGGTTTGGTTGGGGTTTTTTTGTTTTGTTTTACTGTTTCCCCAAAGCAGGAAGGGGTAGAAGAATGAGAAGATTCTTGTTACAAACTTCCTGCCCAGTCCTGTGGTGAATTCATAGTATTTGTTGAAAAGGGACTTGGAGTAAAATATCCTCTCATAGACTAAACCTTCTGTTTCAGTTGTAAAAGGACTATCTATTTATTACCCTTTTTAGATAGTAATAGTTTCCCTTAAGTAGGAAAAAGAACTTCAGCACCTTTAATTTTAATGTGCCTGTATTCCATTGCTAACCCACTGAGATCACTGATGAAACAGCATAGCAATAATTTCTAATGGAATATGATTGATAAAATATTCTTGGGGATCTAAGTAATCCTGTCCTCCAGTTTTTTTAAAATATGTGCTTAAACTGGACAAGTGACTTAGGTACAAAAATCACATCATATTTCCTGAGGAGTACCATCATTATAGTGTCTGTTAAGAACAAGATGAAATGCTACCAGAATCAGGAGAATTACCCATGTCTCCTTATGTCCTAGGGAAAGCAGTAGGCCAGAAAAGTACTTTGTAGCCCACATAATTTGGAAAGGTTTATCAAAAGCCACATACCATGGGTTACATTTATGGTTAAAAGGGCCAGGATTTCAAACTCAGGCTGCACTCCTGGAGGCAAAACTGAGAGCATGACAAGAGTCATAAGGACTTTGTGCATTTCTGGGAAAAAAAGCATTTGCAAATATCAAAAATTCTCTTGGGAAATAACTCTTTCCTAGAGGGGAGTGTTCATTGTTGTTTGTGAGTTGGTTTGTTTGGGGTTTTTTTGCTTAAATATAAGGAAGAAATTTCTTACTATGAGGGTGGAGAAACACTAACAGGTTTCCCGAGAGGGAGTAGATGCCCCATCCCTGGAAATTAAAATACATAGCAGTGAGAAAACATTCACTATGAGGCAGCCAACATTCTTCAAAAATTTACTGAGCAAGCCTATTTTTCAAGATCCCTTTCCATCTTGTAGCTGCTGATAAAAGCTGATAGCAACTGACAAATCTATCTGCTGGTCACAGTAAGAGTTTTACAGTTGACTTAGCAGATACTTTAAATGGAGCTAAGGAGGTTGTCAGGCCCAGTTTAATATCCTCACTTTTTTCTTTTCTTTTTTTTTTTTTTTCCTTCTTCAAGATACCTTTCCTTGGGGCTGGAATTAAAATTCATGAAAGAAGAGTTTCGGATAATCTTCGTCCTTTCCATGACCGTATGGAAGAATGTTTCAAACATTTAAAAGTTAAAGTGGAAAACCAATATGGAGCCAGAGAATTGGTATTGCTCTCCTTTAACCTCTCCTGCACATTCTCTTGTTCTTCTAAACAAAAACATATACTGATTTTTTCTTGTTATCTGAAGGTAGTAACGCCTGAGTTTTATATTCAAAGAGTTGATTCAATTCTCTGACATACCAAATGTTCCTAATTCTGGAAGATTTGGAGTATTTTATTATGTCTATTAAAATTGCAAATATTTTCTGCCTTATTAAGGATGTAAAAGCAGATTCTCATGTTTCTCCTCTTTGTAATTTTTCTTAGTGGTTTAGGGCTTTGATCTCCAATTGATGTCTCCCTGCACTAGCCACTTCCAGCTGTGTTGTGAAGCAAAACCTGTGATGTGTAATACTATAAATATTAGTTGAGACCAAACTGAAATATATGGGAATTGAAGGATGACTTCTAAACACAAACTCTCCAGACAGTTCTTGAATGAAACAGTCTATTGTGCATGCTGGCAAAAAGGATGTTGGCTGGTTTTCTTAATGGAACACCGGTTGCTTTGGAAATTATTTTATGTTGTTGCTTTCAGCATTGATGATGTTGTACGAGGATTTATATTATAGGGGGAAAAGTAGAAAGTTTCTAACCAAAATTTTTGATACTGTGCTGTGTTACACACTTATATGATGAAAATGTACATAGAAAATGTTTCTCTCTTCTATCCTGCAGCCAGATTTTGATGACAAGAGAGTAGGACGGCCAAGATCAATTCTGAGATCCTATCGTCAGTTATCAGTTATTTCACTGACTTCCATGAATTCAGACTGCAGTACTCCAAACAAACTTGCTTCAGAAAGGTTGGTTGTGAATACAACAGAAATTTTCTTTCAGTCCTGGTTTTTGAACAGTCTTATGGAATGAAACTAAAAAACAAAAAGACATTCAAGGATAAAGACCACTAGCAGTCTCTTCAGACTATACCAAAATTATTTTTAATGGCAGCTATCACTTCATCCAGGCTTAATGCTGCAGTATTTCAACTTAATAGACAAAATATACTGAAGCATCACTGAAAGAAGTGGCATTTCATTTTCAGGAAACAAGTATTTTATAATTTAAATTACATTTCAAAAAACTAGAAAGATCTGAGTTTTTTGCAAGTTTCTCTTTATACGGCTTTTAACTTAATTGGCATCTTTTTGCTCATAAAAAGTGGAGAGGAAGAGGAAAGCCTTTACAAACTTACAAGTAAGGAGATGGAATGTTTTAGTAAAGCCTGTAGTAATGTAAAATGCTTATGTAAAATATTAGGCAATATGCTTTCTTAACTGCCGCACTGGGAATCATAGACACTTTTAAGTTTGAGAGAACAGTCCTAGGTGTATTGATGAGCTTTTTCATCCACATATTGTTTTGATCACTTCTTCTATTCTCCCGTGGGCACACAGAACTTCTTCCCAAACAAGGTACATTGATCTCATACAGCAAGATCTCATATAATTGATCTTGCTGAGCAGTGTTTGATTGTGATTCTTTTTTTAAACATCTGATCTCCCTTTTTGAGTTGTTCAATTTTAAACAGTAAAAAAAGTCCAAAAGTTGTATGACCCTAACTTGAAAGTGTTTCTTCTTAAGATACCCCTCTATTCTTCCATGTTAAACTGCCAGTTCACTGTTTAAGACTACTTCCTTAAATTTTTTGAGTTGTCTAACAAAGATGCGCACATTTTGAGATGCCCCAGTCTACTCCTCCTGCCCTTCAGCTTCCCCTCAAGAAGGGTGTAGCCCACAAACATGATTTGTGGCATATCTATCACCCCCTTGTCTAATGAAGTGTGTCTCCTGTGGAACCAGACAACTGTATTTAAGCAGTTGAATCCTACTTTTAATTCTCATGATTATAATTAGTTTATAGGAAGCACAGGACAACAAACTCGCCATACTACTTGCTTTCACAATTTTTCTTGCAAAACAAGTTCCGTCCCATGTTCAATAGGCAAATTACATTAGCAGAGAAGGGAGAAAATCCAGCACCAATTTTGTATTTATTTTTTTTTAATGAAAAATAACCTGATTTTAAAACTATTGAAACCAGAGGAAGAGAAGGAGGGATTTTTTTTCTGTCACTGGGTATGTGTGTTATTGTCCAATATGTTGAAATAAATAGGAGGATGCATTTAAAGCATGACAATAAATAGCAATACTGTGTTCCACTGTTTTCAACAACCAAAATAGCACGTCTTGCTTTCAGCACCATCATCACCATGCATAAACTTGCCAAATGAGCTCTAACTCTGTTTAGTTTAGGGGTTCTTAAGCTAATGCACAAATCTTTAAAGAGAGATTTGCACTTATTTGATATTTTACATTCTTTGCAACATTTTAAGACCATGTCATACTTCCTGAAGGCATCTTACTTGTATCTACAGTTGCCAACTGAAGCACATCATATACTTTTTTGCCAGTGGTTTGTAAGGCTGTGTAGAAAGTCAAAGGAAAGGATGACCTGCATTTATATTTCATGGGGAAATGACACCAGAATAACAGCGGCTTTTAAAATATCACTCAGCAACTTATACTTTTTTCTTTTGCTCCTGCAGCTTTGATCTGGAAGTAGTGCTACCAAAGCCAGTAAAAGCAGAATTGGAGGAGACTGCTCTGCAAATTAATCCTCACCCTGAAGTAAAGATGAGAAGATCCAAAAAAAGAACAAAAAGAAGCAGTGTGGTGTTTGCTGATGAGAAGATGGCACCTGATATTTCAATCTCTGACATGAAATGTGTATGTTACTGATTTAGAGTAGAATTTTATAATCCATAAAACAGAGGACATAAGTCCTTTGCCTGGGGAAAGAAAAAAGTATCGTGTAGAACTCTAGCTGTCTTAAAGTGAAATATGCAGGATGCAGAGATGATCTGCTCTGCCATGAGTGAAACCTGCAAGATGCTGAGGAGGAAAGAAATCAGTGGAAAAATCAGAACATCTCTGCTTATCATGACAGATAATATAGCCCTGAAACTGCAAATTCTGAAACTCGGTTAGCTAAAAACAGAGTACTGTATTTGGAGGGTTAAGCTAGCTTTCTTGTAGAGAGGCAATTGACTGTGCTGACATTTCATGGCAGCTCCTTGCAGTCAGGGCTATTTCAAAAGTGATGAGCCCTGTACGTTTTGTACCTTGTTATGGAACATGCAGCTGTTAAGAAACTGCAAGATTGCAAACAGTGTTCGTTAAATGGTGCCAGACTGAAGTTTGGAAGCACTGGCATGTCTCGCTCCATAGATCATCCAAGTGCTTTTATAGCACTGCTACATCATGAGAATGACTTGTATAACTCACATTGTGGTTTTTTGGTTTGTTTGTTGTTTGGGGTTTTTTTGGCAGTTTAATTCTCAGGAGACTTTTCTTCTTTTAGTATAAGAAGAAATAATAAAAGTTTGAAATATATCCTCTTGATACACAAGCCCTATCTAAATTAAAATGTCAGGCAATAACAGATTGCTGAATTACATGAAGAGACCATAAGACAGTGGGTCAAAAAAGTTTTGGAGGAATTGTCAAAGGCAAAGTGAATTCTAAGATTCTTTTGGGAAACAAGGAAAAACTTATGGAGGATTATGATTGTCTTATAGTACGTCCTCATACAAAAGAGAGATAAAAAGCACAGTCGTGCTCTGAGAAGCATTAATATATAAAACCAAGAAACACCTTTGTCTTTTGATTAAATTTGATAACATGTACAGCTAACTGTGGGAATTGCACTACATATTGAGCTACAGGATTTCCTTTTGCATCAGAAATGCAGTGACAAGCCTCACAGCAGCTGAGCTGGCTATGTTAATGCAATAGGGGAAAATGTTTTCAAAATTTTGTTTTCCTTTGCAGATCACAGTCAGAGCTGGCTGATGGTATTATTCCAAAGATATGGTAGGAATACCATCCTGCAGTTCCAGGTTACAGATTCTCTTCTAGCTAGCTGTTTTAGAGTAATGTTTTTTCCATGTGGAATGGAAAGTATTTATCTAACTATAAATCACCCGCAAAATAATTACATGTTTGTAGTTAGTGTATGATATTACATACTCCTTCACTGGAGACATTCAAACCCTGCCTGGATGCGTTCCTGTGTGATGGACTCTAGGTGACCCTGCTCTGGCAGGGGGGTTGGACTAGATGATCTTTTGAGGTCCCTTCCAACCCCTAGGATTCTGTGATTCTGTGATTATATCTGGAACAAATGCTGCTGCTTCTAGTTACTTTTATTGTTTACTCAGCAAACAATCCCATAAAGAAATTGGGTTAGGTGTGATTGTTTATTATTTTCTTCTATGCTTTTCACAAAGCATATTTTTTATTTTGCTTAGATCTTTGTTGCTCATATCTCAGTGCAACACTAATGGAATTTTTTTTTTTTAATGAAACAGCTGTCAAGGAAATATGAGTTCATGAGTGACACGAACCTCTCAGAACATGTAGTGGCACCTCAGAAAACATCTGTCCTCAAGCAGATGAGTTCTGTCAGTCGTTCTATGCCAACTATCCCAGGTAAGCTGCTTACAGTAAGATAAGAGTTCTGCACTACTACTAAGAAAACATAGCAATAAGGGGTTTGCTCCAAGCAGAGCAGATAGCTCTCTCTATGTGGCTCCATGCCTCTGAAACAGATACCACAACTGAAATGTCTATTCTGCATGTGAGGCTGGACTGCTACTACTGCTTGATAACACTGTGCTGCCTAGTGCTAACATGCGAATTGAAAAAGTGTTATTTCTGGAGCTCTGAGTTTTGCTTCCTTGTATAGTGTGGGCATTTTCCCTGCCATGAAAGAGGCAAGGTTTGTGGGGTGTCACTTGTGGAAACAAGGGCTTCTGCAGTCTGCCCTGACAGCTGAGGGCACCATTTGAAACAGGAAGAAATGCTCTGTGCTTTGCTTTGGCAGATGACTGTCCCCAAAGATTGCCCCATAGCAGGGTTTCCACTTCTGCATTCGAGGTTAGAGAGAGGAATCTCATAACCCTCTATCACAGCAAGGGGAAGGGGAAACAAGATAGCTGCCCACTAGAAAGACTGACAGTTGCATGGTAGAGAAGGGGAAATGGTAACTGAAGGTGGAACCCATTTCTAGGCCAAGGTCTACAGAGAAAATGGGCCCTAGTTCAATATCCTTTACCCCCTGCTTCACTTTCAATGTAATGAAGTTATTTTTGTATTCTAAGAATATTGTTAGATTTAAAATGTCTCATTTCTTTGTAAGTAATTGCAGTAATTCATTGTTTTGAATTCTGCTTTATCCTACACTCTAACTCTCCTTTTTTGGTTTTGTTTTGTGCAACCACTGTGTTTCTATTCAAGGATTAACTCTGTCCGTCGGCCCTGTGGCACCTGATGAAACAATTGCATCGCATAGGTTGAGTCAACCAGTGTTTCCTTCCACCTCAGATGGTGACAAGAAAACCTTCAAAAAAAAGAAAGTAAATCAGTTATTTAAAACAATGGTAAGATCTCTGTGTTTATGGGGGAAAAAGAAAGTGTTAGCTCTTCGAAAATTAAGTTATTTTTAAAATAACAGAAGATTATAAGTCAAACTTTTTTTTTTTCTTCTCTCGTCAAAAAGAGGAGTGGGGTGTGTGTGTTCAAAAGGCAGGCTTAGATGTGCAGTTCTGCATCTGTACCACAAGAGGTCTCATTTGACCTACTGATTTTCTCTGATTTGCTTTATGTAACATTCATTAGCCAAAGAGGAAAGCAATTATTTCTTGTTTGATTTAATTACATTGGGCAGTTAGCATCAGAGCAAAGTAAGCACAGCATATATGGCAAAGCATGCCCAGTGTGAGTCAGTTTGTGTTGTCAGAGATGCTCAGTGAAAAGTAGAAATTGGATTACACTGGAGTCATTACTGTTGCTTGAAACAAGTTGCCTTCCTTTAAACTAGGAAACCTTTCACTGATTTCTGTGGAAATTCCACAAAATTAAAACTATTGACTTGAATGTGGTGTTTGAAAGTAGAGAATGTGTATTCAGATTCAAAAGTTTTAAAATTTTGCTATTTTTTCGGGTGGTGGGAGGGTGACATTTAATGTGGCTGCTGGTAGCTACTGATATGCATACTGCATAAGCATTCCATGACACTTGTAATATTATACATGTCAACTCTGCTGATTTTCAAAGCAAAGTTTGATTATTATCTTTACATTATTTTTATTTTCCTGGTGAGTAGGTTTCATTTTCAGCATTAATTTCTGCAGTCTTTTTTAAAAAATATATATAGTGCCTTCAGGAACCACAGAGCAACATTTTGGAAAATCTGCATTTAGATGTGTTCATAATTGTATTTTTCTGGTAGGAACAAGTGCAACTTATTAATTTGAAGTCTGTGGGATTTCACTTAGATTCAATTTATCACATACTTATTCTTTTCAGACCCAGGGGTAACAGCTTTTCAGCATGATCTCATCCACTCACATTTAAACCTAAATAGCATATAAAATAAGGAGAACAAAATGTCCTTTTTTGCAAGTCTGAAAAACAACTTAATAAAGCTAAAAGTCCATTTTTACAGTGCTTCTCGGCGTGATTGGCATCATGTGGACAGGTTTAAATACAGGTTTATGGTTTTGCAGGATAGAGAAATTAATTCAAAATATCTAGGATTTGGTCAACGTCTTTCTTTCTCTAGCCACAGCTTAAGGCCACTAGCTAATAATCAATATGCATATTATTGAATCCAATACAGTAGTTGTTTTAACATAAGGCACTGTGTTCCTCTTTTTTTGCAGCGCATTTCCAGAGTTCTGGAGGATGGAAAGCAGTCTGTGGAGCACCATTTCAAATCGTCATCTACAGATCTGTAATTCATTCCATTGCAAGACCACTTCTCAACCAAAAATAATTACATATAAATATATATACTATGTTAGAGCACTGTCTACTTGAAAAAAAGCCACTGATAACATAGGTGGCTAATAGAGAATGTGAACAACAATGTTTGTGGGCTCTGATACGTTACTTGTGATATAGATATGGGAATAACATTCGAAGAAGATACTTACTACAGGATGTGTCCACCAGGATATGGAACAAAAGTTTAGCAAGCCTCTGGTTATACAGGGCAACAGGCATTGAGTGTTCCCTGGTGACAAACCTTGTTCCTGGGAAGAAAGATGTATTAAAAGGCAATCTGCAATGCTTATTATGTAATGTAAGTCAGCTCTTGTTCATTTCAAAGAGCACAGAAGATACTATTTTCTGTAGCTTGTACAGAGAAACTCCAGCTATCTTTAAACTACTGCTGGCAGTGTAGTCAAGGCAACAGATGGCTCAGCACAAACCAGCCACTGACAATTTACTCTGAGGCTGTAGTTGGATTTACAGTCCTCAGATCCTCTGCTGCTCCCACCACACTGCTCTGGATCCTCAGTCCATCTCAGGGTCATGTGCATTACTGTGACACCATAAGCCTGAGTTATTTTCAGAACAGCAGCTATTATGTTGAAAACAAGTGCAAAAGTTTATTTACAGATGTACAAATTGATATTACATCCAGCAGTACAATAAACAAAAGCTGCATTTTCTGCTGTTCTTCAATAAAATGTTAAAAATTTATTTTATTTGCCTTGAACCTTTCTCCCTGGAATCTGTAGGTATCATCGTATATAAGTTAATAGTTTCTTACTGATGGGAAATGGAATTCTACAAATCCAAGTGTTCCGCTTTCAAAATTGATTTTCTGTGTCTCTCCAACTCATGGGGGAGAATTGGAAGATAATGCATTATTGGCTAGACAACACTGCAGGTCAGCATCTCAGGTTTTTTTATAACCTGTCAATTTTTTCTAAAGGCAGGTATGTTATTGTAATATAAAAGTTTCTAAAAGGTGGATTAATAATTATTTTCCTTCACTCACCCCTTTGTTTCAGATACCTACATAGGTTTATATTCATTAAATAAAATATGACCATGTACAGTGTTGTGGATGGGAGAGCCTGGCCTTGTTGCCATTTATATGGATATGGGAAAGACAAAGAGGTTGAAATCATTCCTTGCTGAGTGGCTGAATCAATGGAAAGACATCTTCAGTTTGTTCTAAGCCTAACTATGTCTATAAACACTTTTACATTCAGCATGAATAGTTTATTTAATGAGTTTAGACTCTCTTTGTAAGTTCTTGGCATGAAGCTGTTTGGCCATTGTTTTCTGTGAGAAGTTTGGAATATTTGCCATTGGAACTAATATTGCACCAAGAAATACTTTTCACTACAATAACCATAGACAGCAAGACAAAATGGGTCCAGTTTTAACACTAACTACAGTGTTTGTTGGCAAGGATACTGACAGACTTTTTGTTTCATTTACTTTTCACAGCCACTTGATACTGCTTCTGAGGAAGCACAGAGGAAGAACAAGGCTTTCCCAGAAAAAACCCCTCAGTTTAACAGAGTAGGTTATTGGTGAATGGGAGAAAGTGAAAAGTTGGGGGGTGCATGTTTAACCTCTTGCTAACCTGGGGGAAGAGGAGGGGAGGGTACCTAGGTTGTCCTTCACTATTATTTTCAGATATATTGAAGAAATATATCTATCACAAAACGAAAAGTATTTTAAAAGAAAAGGTTTGGTTCTACTGGGAACGAGGAAGAAAAAGGATGATTTAGCAAATGTTTATTCTTTGTAAAGATACCTGGTAAAGTTTATTTTTTGCTTATTGTATCTTGCAGCTATGTTTTCATCTAAAAATGAAGTAAAAGAGTTTTAGCTCAAGCTGTTGTTATAAATTATAATTAAAGTACACTCTACTTTGAAATTGGGTCCATCTTTTTGAAACACCCTGTACTGTGATTCAAAATAAAAAAGTACAAATAACAGAAGGGAAGGAAGAGCCCAGAAACAACTACCAGGAAGGCAGGAGCACAGTTTCCAAAGTTTGATGTTTAGCTAGTGGTTCAATATTCATGCTTGTGTTTTTTCTCCAGTGTTAGTATAATTTTTGAAGGAGAGTTTAGATTTGCACTTAGTTTAATAAATATCAGCAAAAATCTTATTAGTTGTCTCACATCACAGATTGCCCTCTTCTTGCTAGTTTTGGATCTGTTTCAAGCCTGAAGTCTTGTAAGTGAACTCTGAGCAGAAAAGAAAAATTTACTAAGAAAAAAGTGCCAAGAACGGGGCACACATGAAACTGGAACTTTTAAGGATATTTGTACAACAAGTTCCAGCCATTCACAAGTTTCCAGAAACCATGGATACTGATGTTTAGTCCCAATAAACAACATAGCATGGACAACAGGTTATGCCCTGGGACATTGAAGTGCAATTTAGCAACATCTGTTTAAAAATGTAAATCAGCACTGATTATTGTAATTTCTGGTGCAAGCTAAACAGGCCTGTAGAGAATGTACGCAGAGGGAGGTAGCACAGAACCTATGTATTTGACATTCTGTGATGTGAAGCACAGAGGGCAAAAATCTTTTCCAGGATGGAGTCAGGCTTTGGCTGCTGTCCCAGGGAATTAATGAAGCAGAGGTAGTTTCACCTGTAATCTGTAAAGATTACAATGCAAAGTCAGAAAAACATTTATGGACACAACAGTCTTTTCATGTGCTTTTTGTATTGGAGTTTATTTTGCTTCTCTCAGATGTTTCAGATAGTCTGGGCAGTAACAGTCTGGCTTTCTGGATTGCAAGGCACTAAGAGAATGATTGAGTAGTGTGAGTCTGTACTAAATAATGGGGTAGGAAAGACTGCCTGTGCAGCCAAGATTTTATGTGCTGACCTGTAGAAAGCTGTTCCACTGCAACAAAGAAAGATGCATTTAAGCTGCATGCCATGTATACTCAGTTAGCTGGATGTCTGAATTGTAGACACAGGCACCTGGGCCTTATGTCTTATGGAGTGCAACACTATGTTGGTAGTAACGCTGTAGCTCCAGAAGAGCTGCTGTGTCAGTGCAGCATAAGGTCTGGTCATAGATGGCAAATGTTAGCATTCTGATATACCTCAAGTTATTTTGGAGTGTTCTTTACCTTGGGTATCCAACCTGCCTTTGTTTGTGCTGTGTAATGATACCAAGTCCTCATTATGAAATTATGACTTCAGTATTCATTTGGGGGGGGGAGCGGGAAATTTAATGCTTTTAAAATGTCAAGAAAAATTAGCTGAGGTGAGCTATATGAAGGTGTTCAGAATGTAAGTCAACAATGATCAAGTTTCTGAGCAGGAAGGAGAGTTTTATTAAAGATTTTTACAGACCTTTTGGAACACGTTGTGTTCTTGAACTGCACATTAATGTGTGATACACCTATGTATTTGTTGCAGGTACTGCTTGACATTGAACTTTTTTATCTGTATCACATGCAGTCTGTAATCTTTTTTATTAGACAATAGAAGTTTTAGGTGAGTAGAATGGTTTGGGTTGGAAAAGACCTTCAAGATCATGTAGTTCCAGCCTTCACTGGGGGTAATGGGTGCCATACTGGTTATTCTGTATGGAGCCCGCAGACACATTAGGCGTCACTCGATCTCTGTTTTCATTTTCCATGTGGATATTGTTTGGTCAGTTTTGTGACTTTTTCTCTAGTTCTCAGATTTATTCCCTTAAGTCCCTGACCTTTCTTTAAAGACTCATTAAGGCAGGATTCTTACTCTATCTTGGGACACCATAGTCTTGTATGGGAGGAAAGAGGATTGGATTTCTTCGTAATTACAGAAATGCAGAGTTTTAAATTAACAATTTTCTCCTTCTCTAGCCCGTTCGTAGTTGATAGAATGTCACAACAAACAAGTTAATTTAACTCAGCACAGTATGTTAAACTAAAGTCAGTGCAATACTGCAATTAGATTTTCCTGGATGTGTTACTAATGCATCACATGAATGGCAGCCTCAGCAGTGTAGAAGACCGAGTCTGGAATGTGTCCAATTTCATCAAGTTTAAATTGAAGGAACCTTGTGCCATTCTGGTCTCTGAAGAACAGAACTCATATAACCAATATGGTGGACTATTCTGCTTTCCAGATCAGATTTGAGATGCAGAGACAGTTTACAAGGACGCTGCAAGGGAATAACATCTTTGAAATAATGATAGAACCTAAAGAACTAAAAGCGAGTCAAGCTCCCAGGTAGGTCTGTTCCATCTTGTTCATGGGATGAGGGCACTTTCTGACAAAAAAAAAAAAGCTTTTCAACATGCTTTTAAAATAGTAAGGTAGGACAAAAGGAGGTGGTTTTGTTTGTTATTAAATCTGGTTTCTGTTTAAGTCAGCTGGGGTCCAGAATTTGTGTTTAAAGCCATCTAATCACATAATTCTCTATGCTAACTTGCGCTTCCATTTTAGCTTAGCTGAAAAGAAAAGGCCCTTTTTTTGTTCCAGCTTCAGTGCAATGCTATTTAACAGATGAAACGTTTATCCCAGGAACTGGTTCCATTTATGCCAACATCAATGGGCATCATTTAGACCTAGGGAATTCCGTTTAATACAATAGCACAGGTCAGTTCTCCAGAGTGTAGGAAAATAAAAGGAATAACTTAGGCAAGCACAGGATCCTTCTCATCTAGAAATCAAGAGAATTCAGCCAATTTAAAGCCACATTCTCTTTTGCATCATCACATTTTTTAAAACCATTTCTAGGGAGGGAGGGATAATAAACAATTTAAGGATCCCTTTGCTCTTTTATTCTTTGAGGTGGATTTGTCCATCTTGTTACATAAATTGTATTTTCTAAGGAATATGGAGGCCTCCATGAAAAAAGCTTGCACCATATCCTCTCCTGTCTGTCTTGGAGCAGTCACTAGTATTATAGTTTTTGCTTATATTTCCCTCCCAGAACTGAGTTCCTACTTGCTCTTAGGCATCCAAGGTCCTTTTGAGACGGAATACTGGGCAACGTTTCAGGGGCTGCCCTCAGTTTTAAGGACTTCAGCATTGGCAATGTTTACTGCTACAGGGTGAGGAAAGTAGTTGTTCTTTATTGACTCAGTCTGTAATTTTCTATTCTGATTTGCTATCATGATGCAGTGTGTGCTAAAGATTAACACTGTAAACCAGTAATTGCTCTGCAAACAAACCTCAGATAGGCCACGGATTTCATAAACTTTAAAATGTTAGATAAGTTTAATCATGGTTTTAAATTGAGGACAGTTTTATCTGATCGGTTTTTGGATAGAATTATCCCTTTTCAGTGTTTTTTTTTGTCTTCCAGAATAGCAGAAAGCTCCACTGTGCCATGAGTGATCCTTCATATGGCTGACCCTAGAATTAGACAGCCACTATGTCTATGCTTTAACAAATACAGTTTCCGTGTTAATGATTTTTTCATATGTATTAGTGTGTGCTGCAGCTCCATATGCTCCGTTATGCATGTGGGTATTCAACCTGCATTTACTAACAGGTTAATGTGAGTGGCACCATCGATCTGTCATTCACAGTTAACACTTCATGGACCTTCCTGTTAACTTGAATTAGTTCAGATGATGGTAGGTGGCTGTTGACAGTGCTACAATGGGTTTAAGTGGTGCTTGATTCAAAAGGCACAGGGAAGGTGATGGGAATCAGAAAGCAGTCATTTAAGGAGTCTATGCCCTGAGTTGGCTGGCTGGCAGCCAAAAAAACACACTTATCTAGGTGGAGTAGTAGGCATCTTGCGCTATTGTAACTAAATAAAGTCTAAAAAACCTGCATGTTTGATAGATATTTGGAGGGAAGAATCTCCCCAGAATATTTGCTTGTGTGTTTTTATACATAGGAAAACAGCCCTGGATAGAGTTGTTTTAGATGTAGCTCTTTCAGCCAGGAATATTGTATTTTATCATACAATAAAGCATGTTGTGGCTGGATACCTGGATTCTATAAATACTAAGGAATGTGGAGTTTTTACTACATTATTTCAGTTGCTTTTACACATTTAGCAATACTTCAGTTGTGCTTTGACACACTCAGTAGTACTAATGCGCAATGCCTGAATTTGTAGAATCTTTCTTAACAACTGCTTTTAGGCTTCTTTCACAAGACAAGAAAACAGTACTGTTGGAGGTCAGGACTGGAGAACAAAAGAGCAAAGGAAACAAACCTAAAGGAAAGACGTAAGTCTCTAAGCTTACCAGAATTTCTGCACAGAATTTCAAAGCAAATGAAGGATTCTAATATGAAAAAGTTAAAAATGTTTATATATACCACTGGTTATTTGTACAGATCCCAGAATTACAACCATAGGCCTATGTAGTATTGCTAAGGGGGACAGTGATCACACCAGTATTAAAAGCTTGTTACTAAATCATCTCTAGGGCAGATACAGACTAATTCAATACATTTTCCAAAGTTGTCAGTAGGGGGAGATGAGTAGTTGCAATATTTTACCCATATACTAGAACTTAGAACTACTGGTCTGTCTACCCAGATACTGGGGAAACCAGAGTGGAGCAACTGGAAGTGCAAGGATTATTAACACTGTAAATCATCCTATTTACAAGTTAGATGTTCTTAGTTTACTGCAGTTAAACTCTGGTTACATTAAAACAACCTTAAGTTTTATCTATGACTGGGTGTGTCCATAGAGTTGTTCACTGCACTTGTACCAATTCACTTACCGGTTTTAGTTGCTAATTAATTTTACCCAAGTGTTTGTCTTGTGCAAGTACCAAAGGGTGTAGAATGCTCTGAACAAAACATTTTTTAAAAAGGAAATTATGTTTTCCGAAAAATCCTTGGTTCTAAAATGTCTTTCCAATGAGATCTTCATTTAAATTGTGGAGTGGAAGGAGAAGATTTATCCATATAAGCAAATACCTTGATGGTCAGATCTGACTGAAAGAGCAGTATTAGCATGTTACTATTTTATCTTTGTATAAATCCTGTTGTGCATCTCCTTGAAATGCACAAGTATTTAATTTTTGAAGGGTTTCAGGAAAGATGTACAGATTCATTTCCTTAGTAAATGCAGTTGATGTTCATATAACACCTCATTTGATTTTAGCACAATTTATTTCCGGTATAAACAAACATTTAGTGGCAGGCATAGAAGAATAAGCAGGAAAGCATTTCAGCTGCTGGGAAGCTGGTAGCAGCAATGAGGTTGTCAAAGTATGATTGATTGATGTGTCTATATTTCTACTAATTACCCATAATTGAGAGATGCTTCAGATTCTAACATGAGGGGGTTTGTTGCAGAATATCTCCATGTCTGGTTTAGGCTTGAGGTATCCCTCTGTTGCAGGGCTGCTCCTGTCTGTATCTAAATGCAGCAGATCCCATGGGATCCATAGGCAGCCAAATGGAAGCTGTAGATTTCTCCTGCCTAAGGCCTGTCAAGACTAATACATGAGTCAGGGGAGACCAAATCCCCTCTACCATATAATATGTTGGCAAGATGGTGGAAGACCTTTGTTGAAGCAGGAGTTATGGCTACTTTTATTATCATAGTTCTCATGTGCAGAAAGCTGCTATGAGCCCCTATAAGGTTTTACAGTCTTCTAAAACTCCGGTTATAAAGTTGCTTTAAAAATCCACAGTGGTTTTGTTCTGAAAGACTTAAAAAGTCTAAGGGCATTCTAGCATTGCAGCATTTGTGGCACAGATCCAAATGATATTGCCATTTCCTTTAATTTAATGTTCAACCTGTGTTTCTAGAAATAAAGCTGAGTTCCTTTGTTTTGCAATACTGTATTTTACATTTCCTATGCTTTTGTAATGCCCTTGAGATGACATTGTTTTGCCTGCTACATCTTGTTTCTTCTGATGGCGTGGTTTATTTTGTGCATACTCTGGGAGGTGAATATTGGTGTAAGACATGAAGACTTCTACAAGTATCCTACTAGACAACTGAGAATATAGAAAATTTGTCATTATGGTAAAATGTCTTATCGATGGATACTGAACTGTTTCCGAATTCAGTGTGTGAATTGTTTGAAACAGGGTGGGTTGCTTGGTGTGCTGAGTTGCAGATGAACTCTTTTCTTTTAAAAACAATTTTTCCCTTTTCTTTGTAACCACATGAAAATCTTGTATGAGCTTCAGCAAGGTTATACACAGTGTTAATGGTACAGCCTGGAGGTTCATATTCATTAAAAATAGATCTCTGCACCATGCAATTATCTGGCAATATATATCATGATCTGGATCAAGTGTAAACAATTTAATTTCTGACTAATTAGCTAAAGTACATGATATAGAGTGCTTTATGTTGGCTATATGAGGGACAATTGATATGCAGTATGTTATAAGGTTTGACAGGATGAAGTTACTACAAAATTTTGAACCTGTTTGGGTCGTTCGAGTGGGTTTGCACTGTGTTCTCCTTTGCATTGTGCAGGCATGGTGCTTTTGATCTGAGTTCTCTAGAACTGTCACTGTGAAACAGCATGATGACCTAAAGGTGCTTGGGAGACTAGCAGGTATCATGCTTTATTTTGCTTTGTCATTTCGAAAGAATCAGTTAAGAAGGTAGTTAGGAGTATCTCAGCCAAAACATTACAAAAGTGTACAGAGAGTTCTCTGTATTATTCTCTACCTTTTGACCCCCATGCTTTTGCTCCCTGTTGTGTGCTGGTGTGTAGGCACTTCTCCCAAGTCACTGCATTTCTAAAACACTGAATGTATGGGTTAGTTTGGAGAGTAAGTGAAAATCTTGAGGAATCACTGTTTTAATGAAATTAGTTTGAACTTGTCATAACCCAAGGTTTCAAACAATTTTGGTTTCCCTTGCAAAAGGGCAATCACTGTGAAGAAATATTGCTGGTGTCTGGAGTAGAGGGGTACATAGGAGCTGACCTAGAAAAACCTGTGGAGAATGACAGTTTTGCAGGGGCTCAGCCTCAACCTTGTAGATTTTGGCGCTTCACTTAAGAAATCAAGAGGAGCAAATCTTTATATAAACACAAGAGTTTGACAACAACCTGTGGCTGATCAGGCTTCCAACTGGTAGAGATGTGCACTCAGGGCTATACAGTACTGTACTGCAGTAAAAAGAAATGTTAAAAACGATGCATCCTGCCTACAAAGACCTCACCAAACCCAATGCATTATGATTTTTGGAAATAATGATCACTAAACTGTGACTCTAGCATCAGCCTCCATTTTATTCCTAGAGTTTTTCAGCCTTAAACATGATCTTGGTCTGCGTATCACCTTTTCCCAGCCTCTTTATATGGAAGCCTCACCATTTTCCCTGTCTCCACTTCTGGCATTGCTACGTGCTTCTTCCAACCCTGCCAAGAACAGGAGTCTCAGTGGTGAGGACCCCAGGGCAGTATTCCTGGCTAGATTCCATTAACTCCAGTTCTGACCAGCCCTGCTCAACAGTCACATCTTGAGCAAACTTTACTTTTTCCTAGCTGCCTTTTGCCTGCATATGAGCATCTGCACCTGAAGTCCTGTACAGGAACACATATTGCAGTGATTTTCAAGCAGTAAAGCGTGCTTATAGTCCTGACAAAGTACCATTTTTACTGGCATTGCTTGTATTCCAGTCTGAGTAAAATCGGGCATAGTCAGTTGGAAGAGAAGTGTTGATCGGGTTGTGTCTATGCTGGAAGCTGTGCCAGCACACACATGCTGGGGAGGGATCAGACCTTTGCACTCTCAGAGCTCCATAGGCAGAAGCCTACAGTTGTCTTTGTGCTTCATTGCTCTAAAAGCAGTACTTGTCATTCTTCACCTCAGTCTTTGCATTACTTAGTTCTGTGCAAAACTTTACTCAGATGTCACACCCAGGTAGGTCTGGTAGTAACATCCATCCTCAGGCAACTGCAGAACAGCTGGGAGTTGACCTTGCTAAAATGCAGTGCACCAAAACTTCATAAAGATCAATTTGCAGAGGAAGTTTTACAACCTTCATCAATCTCTGGATGCAGAAGTAATATTTTTTCCTTTGTAAAGCCTGGCATATTTTCAAAGCATTCATTCTGCACCCACTTCAGTGTAATTTAACTGCAACTATGCATGCAGAGCACCTCAGGGAATAAGTATTTCGATGCCATTCATCCAAGTCTATGATGCAGTTAGCTGAATTTTTACTTCTTGGAATAAACAAACCGTGAGCAGTAATAAATTTGCATGTTTTTGTTTTCAAGGGGTATTTTGACAGAAATGTAATTTGTCGGAGGATGAAAATTTTATTATGTCTTCTTTTCATACTATATTGTGGGTCTTAGTTCATTGTAAAAGTGACTCCTGTTTTTACTCATTTGAGCAACTCTTGCGTGTTTTGGTCCATTGGCTCTTCTGTAAATAATGGGGGCTTTTTATTAACAATATTTCTAACATTAATATTTGCAGAAGTCATCTTTTGCAGAGCAGTTGTCATTTAGAAAATAAGGCAGTCCCACTATATTCCACTTGACTTTTGTCTGTTCAGTGTGTATCTCTGCACAGGCTAGTTAGCATTTACAAACTCTGACCTCTCAGTCATTCAAATTAAATTACGACTTGTTTGTCCATAGTTGCAGTATAAATGATTTTATGTTCAGTGAAAGCATGCGTTTTTTAAAATAACAGCTGTAGAAGATGCATTTCTGAGCTGGCAAATTGGCTGGCTTTGTCACTCTGGACTCAATATTTCAGTTCTATTTCCAATGACATTTTTTTCCTCCTTTTCAAAACACCAATATGAACATGACAGTGGTGAAATGCTAATGCTTCAGGAGGGGAAAGATCTTGGTGGTGTGACAGAACAAAAGATTTAGTGAATTGGTGAATGTGTGGTAAAGCAAAGTCATCTTTGGTACAGCCAGGAATTCAAATCTACTGGTCAAAATTCATGTTTCTACAGAAATTATAGGACTAGAGCCATCTTAAAGGCCTTGTCATACCAGGACTTTCTTTAATTGCATAGGCTGTTAAGGCTGAATCAAATTCCAAATGTGTGTTTGTACCTTAAACATTAAAAAATATGCAAATATCACTTCTGAAGGGAACTACAAGTATGCTTTTAACTACAGTGCAGTCTTTTATGCAGTGATACAGTCGTAATAGCTGTCCTCATTCTGAGACAAGTGGTGGTGACATTGCAGCTCTGCTTTTTCCTACTTTGAAAGAGCAGGGTGCCATGCAAGGCAGCAAGTGTTTTTCAAAGTCATAAGAGCATTAGAGGTTTTTCCTTGTTACTTAATTTTAAGGAATCAACTTTTGTCTGTGTAGATATAAATGATGATATTGAAAATTACCTAAAAATAGTTGTGCTGAACACTGCCTCTTTCCTGCTTGGAAAGTCAGCTAAGAAGTTTTATGAGTTCTCTATACCAATCCTGCAGCTAAGAGGAAGCAGAAAATAATGATTTCCCATCTCAGTTCACCAATTTAAGTTCTAAAGAAAGGTTTGATGATTAAGCTTGAATTTTTTTTCCCACAAGATTAATCCTTACTTTAGGGAGCAATTCCACTTGTATCAGTAAGATTACTCACGTGAGTAACCAGCTACAGAATTTGCCTGTAGCACTGTGATTGCCTAGGGGGAAGTACAAGCAACTCTGCAATTAAAATTACAAAAAGAAAAGGAGGTCTGACCTTTCGTTTTTTATTTTTTTTAAAGTGTGTGTATATATATATATGCATGTGCCTACTGTTTCATTGATGAGTGACAATGGCTTTTGCATTCTGAGGTCTTACCAGCAGCAGAACAAAATGGCTTTTCTTTAAAGAGAAAGAAATACTGAAAACTAAAGCTTCATTGTGAAAGGTAGAAAGAGGAGGATCTCTGACTAGGGGATTTAACTTCAAGGCACCTTATGCTTTCTTTGTGTGCATCACATTAGTGGAAAATTCCTTCATTCATTTAGGAAGATAAACAGTTGTAACTTTCCCGTTTGGTTGATGTGACATCAATGACTGGCTGGGACTGCCAGCATTCCAACAAGGATATCGTCCTCATCTGCAGCCACTCAGGGCTGTGGGGTGGAGCCTGCAGCACAAGCTGAAACATTTACAGGTGCATAAGTAGGTAGGGAAGGGCACAGGTGATGCACCTGTCTCAGGAAAGGAGCACTAGCACAGGTGTGTCAGAACTTATCAGCTGCCTGTGTTAGAGCATGAGCTCCTTTGATCCACAAACGCACTCTCCACCACGCTGCAGCCCACAATTTCCAAATATTGGTCAAGAACCTCCAGAGATGAATATCTACTATGAGAACTTTTTCCATCCACAGAATATCCCTAGTCCACAGAGACCAAGCACCTTTGAGACGACGGATTACAACGCCACTCCCAATCCTTACCTCTGGCTAAATGGACCCTCCATTACCCCACCACCATACCTCGCAGGATCCAATGCCAGTCCCTTCATTCCTCAGTCTTATGGGATGCAAAGGCAGCTCTTGCCTAACATGCATGGTTTGGGAGGAACGGACCTTGGCTGGCTTCCTCTGCCATCCCAAGAAGAGCTTATGAAGTTGGTTAGACCACCTTACTCCTACTCTGCACTTATTGCTATGGCTATCCATGGAGCACCTGAAAAGAGGCTGACTCTTAGCCAGATCTACCAGTATGTGGCTGACAACTTCCCATTTTATAACAAAAGCAAAGCTGGCTGGCAGAACTCCATACGGCACAACTTGTCTCTCAACGACTGCTTCAAGAAGGTGCCCCGAGATGAAGATGATCCAGGTATAGCTCTCCGCTTGTCTTTTTTAATCCCTTCCTGTAGAACTTGATTAATTTAAAAATGCATAATACATTGTAAAGAGGCATAATAGCCTAGATACAGGACATACACATAGTAGCTCTTTGCTTTTCACAGGCCTGAACTAGAAGGCAACTATGCAGAGTTGAGGTCTGAATCAGTGTTGTTATTAAATCTTTGCTGGGAAAAAAGGATTCCTTACTGCTTTAGGTCTTCCTGAGAACTGATCAATGTGCTGAGCATGAGGCTCAGCAAGCATAGGAGCATATGACTTATGTCAAACTTAACTGGGAGTTAATGGAAAAGGCAAACTCAAATTTGTCAAAGAAATCCAGTAGCTTCAGGGAGTCAACGATAATTCTCAAGAGGAGAGCAGGCTGCTTGTATTTTGTTTGTTTCAAATAGCATTTTGCTTGGAATCACACCTCTCCTGTTTCCAACCCCTTGGCTGATATGCTGTCAGATTGTTCCTTTATTTATTGTTTTCTATCAATGGATGTGTAGAACCATCAGAAACATTTAAAAGGCATTCAATTATGCTGCCACAGAGGACCAAATTCTGGTTCTATCTCGTTAGAAGCCTATCCTACCCCACTGAACCTGGAGGAGCAGCCCAGCATGGGACTTGATTACTCTCTGCTGTAAATTCAGCTATATACTGAAAACCTCCTTCCATACCCAAGAAAACAAAACAAAAAGCCCCCCCAGTGGCTCCACTTGTAGTTTTACCTATGACAAGAGTCAGGGCTAAAGGATACAGCCCAAGACTTCACACTTTTTTCTGAATTGAATAGACTTCTGCTTTTATGTGATTAAAAAATACATATTTTTTGCTCATGCAAATGTTCCATTTCTGTGAAATGAGAGAGACATTGTAAAGCCCTAGACAACTGCAAACTAAAAATGTGCTTTTTTCCCATTCAACAGGAAAAGGGAATTACTGGACTTTGGACCCAAACTGTGAAAAGATGTTTGACAATGGAAACTTTCGCAGGAAGAGGAAAAGGAAGTCTGACATTGGGGCTAGTGCTGCCACTCTGGCATCTGAGAAATCAGAGGATACTGCCCTGACTGGCAGCCCCAAAGCTGTAGAGCATCAGGATATCTTGGAAAACTCATCACCTGGGACTGACAATTCACCTGAGAAGGGATCTCCACCTCCATCTTCCAGTAGCCCATGCCTCAGTAACTTCCTCTCCAGTATGACTGCATATGTTAACGGCTCTAACTCAGGGAGCCGCTCAGTGCCTTTGGGACTTGGCTCTGAACCCGTTGACAAAATGGGACAGAATATGGTAGGCTTTAACTCCTACTCTCCACTCTCTAATATCCCCAGTCATGGTGTAGGAGAGTGGTCCAACTCTATGCCCTCTAGCCACCTTGGCTACAGCAATTCTGTGCTTAACCAGTTTAACAGCCATTTTTACAGCAGTATTGGCACAAATAACACACTGTATTCCAGGGAAGGAACAGAGGTTTAAATGAAGGATTCTACACCAAATATAGCTGTTTATGAGAGGAGATGATGTGTGGGCAGATGATTAGCGTTAGGGACCCATGCCTCTGGGACCCACGCTGCTGCCTACTTTCTGACAGGCACAAATTTGTTACCCATTATACTTATTCAAATCACAAACACACCACTTTGGGCAGCTACACATAAGAATAGGGATCATAACAGCAAGAGTAGCAAAGAGCTCTCCTGAGACTGTGCTTGTATTGCTGCCAACCATGGTCCTCTACAGACATCCTTGAAAAGTTACTGTTTGCCTTAGGCATGAAGCTTTTTCTGGCATGGTGCTAATATTGCTTTGCTTTTAAAATGCTAATAGAAAGGTGGTTATATCTCTGGCCTCTCTTGCTGATACAGGCTGCCTATAGTAGACATACTTAGCAGGGTCTTATTTAGCCAAAGCTATTCTGAGACGTGGAAGGATCTATAATAAAAGCTACTGCATAGTGAGTGACAACCAGCACTTGAGTGGTGAGTGCTGGCTTTGGTTTTCTCTAATACTAGTGCATACATTGTCTAAATTTTGATCCCCTTTCACCCCCGAGAGGAATCTGGCTGTAAAGCAAGCTGGCATCATCACGGACACAACAGTCATTTTCAAACTGAAGGGAAGCATAACAAAATATAACAGAATTGTCTTCTGCTGGTGCAGTCAGATCTTAATGTTTTCAAATCTAATTGAAGGGTCATTTTTTTTTCCTTACACATGCAAATCTATTCACATAAGGAAAACAGGATCTGTCCTGAATATATATATATTTAATAAATGTGTTCTAAGAAGAAAACACATTTGTTCTATCTTAATGTTCTACTTGAATCATTTCTACTGAGTAAAGAATTTGAATTGTGAGGGGGAGAGTGAAGGAAGAAGAAAGGAGTGGTAGAAAGTTTAAAGGTCTCTTGAGTTTCAATTCCAAAGGCTGGATCTTATAAAGCATCAATTGCCAGATGTTGTAAAAAGTGTCTGTACTGGGTTTTTTGTTGGTTTTGTTTTTTGTTTTGTTTGGTTTTTTTTTTCATTTTGTAAAAGTCTGTGCTGTTTGTTCCTGTGTAAATATTAGAAATAAATTACCACATTTATACAGAGTAATATCTCAGACTGGATAGCATGCAGCATACATAGCCGGCAAGTTTAACTGTTCCCATCTAGACACTGCCCAGGCTTTTGGAAAGATAGAAAACATTAATGCATTGTAATAACTACCATTTTGTCTTGATTTTTTTTTTAAACTCTATATGGGTATAGTTTTGTTATGGGTCCCCTCAGAAGCATTTTTAATAAAGCATTTGTATAGAAGAGTGTGTACCTGTGTGTGTGTACTATACAACTTATGTCTTTAAACTTCTCCTTAATAGTTTGACTTAAGCAACTTGCCTGAGGAAAGAGCAGCATAACAGTCACAGAAGGTCAGAGACTGAGATAGCATGTGTCAAAATTTGCATGCCTCAGGAATATAATTGGTTGCTATATTATCACTAAATAAAAATCATCCTTGGGGTTTCCCTGCTGGAGCTAAGTGGTGCTGATCATTTAAAATTTCAGGAACCAGACTCTATTTTCACATGCTACTTGGCCAATATGACCTTAGTCTTTCCTGCATTCTTATTTATTATTTTATTTTTTACGCTTAAACTTTTTCACTATCAAGCCTGCCCCGACTACTCATACCTTTGTACTCACTATGACATGTTCTCACTTGGAAACTGAAACCTACCTACATTGTTAACATTGTTGCTTAAGAAAAAAATAAAATGACCTTCTGGTGGTGTCCTACCATGACTGTAAGTTTCTCTGAATTCATGCATGTGCTGAGACCTGAGCTCCCACCCTCAGAATTTTACACTCCTTCCAAGAATCTCAGCCCAGTGGGTGGGCCAAAACATGCCCTACAGCTCAGCAGCTGGCAGTGTTTGATATAAAGAGACTTACTCAAGTGACAACTGAGAAATGCAGTCAGTGCTTTTATGTCTTGGATTCAGCAAACATACAAAGAATTGCCCAGAAATAAGAGTTCTGGTGGAGTATATAGTCACAAAACTGAGTGGAAATTGATTTCTTTAGTGCCGAAATGAAAAATGTTCCATTCTGGACTTACTGAGCAAAACTGGGGAAAAACAAGATGCAAATTATGCTAAGTAGAATGATGCTGTTAATGGACAGTAAAATGCAACTCCTTTGTCATTCAGCTTGTTGTTGGATTCTCCTAGTTCCCAGTCCCAAATAATAAATGGAAAGCCATATATGTATGCAAAAGGACAAGAGTTTGTGCTTCGTTGCTTCCCAGATGCTGTCAACCAAATACCACGTTTGGCTTATGCGTAATGAGGCAGTGCTGCCAGCATGCCAGGGCTTTGCAGACAAAGGTACGTTTTCCAGTGGGTTCCCTGACCACAGTGATGAATTGGATGCCCTACAACCATTCAGCTGGCTTGACTCATCAGCTCAGTTGACGAAGCTGCTGTTCAAGGAGGAGTGAAAAGATGATTGCATGTAATGTAATCTTAGTTCTCCCCTAAACAAAACTACTTGGTAACAAAACAGATTAGGAGCACTCTTCTTCATCTGCATATTTGTGTTTTTCAGAGAGAATTGGATTTGATAGCCAGCCATATTGATACATTCCTGGAGCTCCTGCACATCAGTCTAGCACCTGCTCTGCTCTGTCAAAGGTAATTTGTGTATTTTACCAATATGGTAAGCATGGCTTTTGGAGGGAGAAGCATCTGGGTTTTAGGGGTGCTTTTTTGGCTTTTTGTTTGTTTTAAACTGTGCTATTAAAGAAGCTGTTAAACTAGGACTTATAACTAAAATATATTTAAAGTACTGATGATGCTTACAGACCTGTAGTCTGATTTGTAAACATATTTATTGACCAATGCTGCTTGAAAAAATAATTTGGGCCACAAGAACTCTGAGTAGTTTTGTCTGTAAAGATTCTTGATTGACTTTTTGTTTCTTGGAGTGTGTTTTGTGTTGAGATGCAGCTATCTTTACATACCACTTTGAAGACTGTGTTTCACAACTCTGCGATTATTTGTTCCTGGTTTAAATGCCAAGTTAATTCTTAAAGTTAACTCTTAAAAAAACCCTCCCATCTCACCACAAACACATCCAGTCCAAACGTGGTCAGAATAGGTTACTACTTGCTTTCCTTCTGCCATAGTAAAACTGCAATTATTAGCCTTCACTGGCAGGCAGTGTGTCTTGACTAGAGTTCCCTGTATGTGCCTGAGGTATACTGCTGCTGAGTCCCTGGGGCAGCTTCATTGTCACTGACCTTGTTAGAAATGCCTTCCCCGGGTTCTTATTCCACAGTTTCCCAGTTCCTTGTCCTGGATCTGCAGCAGCAGAGTCTGTGACCTTCAGCCCCGGCTCCCCTCCAGGGAGGGTGTTGAAACCCAAACCATGTTAGCAATTTGGGGTTTTACAGCAGAGGTCTGGGCAGCCAGGGATCCCTTGTACCACTGCCTCAGGGTTGTTCCACCTAGTCATGGAATCAGTTGCAAACCTTGGAGTTCTGCAATACGAGCTGCTGCTTTATCTGAGAAGGGTCCTTCGTGCCCCAGCACTCCAGGTAGAGCCCCACCTACAAATCAAGAAACTTTGCTAAACATGTTACACTGTGAACAAAGTGTTTTGTAATCAACAATATTTATTTATAAAAAACTGCCAGCCTAACTAAAAAACCTACTAGCTTTGAGCAAAATGAAGATGCAACGAGGTAAAATAAATGAGACTCGCTTATCTGCCAAATCCAAACCAGTTCATTGATCAGATAATTGCAAGCAGATTAGGAGTGGAGAGAAGCAACATTAGATGGGAAGTTTGCACTAATGGTGAGGATACAATGGAGAGCTGTTAGCAGTAAGATTTGCTAAATCTCTTGCTAAAGCCAATATGCAGGAAATACAATTAATCTGCATGGCAAGTTACTCTGTGCCTCATGTTTATTTTAAGGATCATGCTTGTGGAGCTTTTTACTGGGTTAGGCAAAGTAGTCAAAGACCATGCTGGCTTGCATAAATTATGATGGCAAGGTTTAATTTTCACTTTGAAGCTGCTGCTTCACAGTTGTGGCTGCACGTGAACTTCCTGCCACTCATCAGTCCCTCCTGTAGGTGGTCAGTGCCTTTCACATCCTGATAACTCTACCTGCACAAATGCTTAAGTGATCATTTCTTACTTGATTCAGTCAGAGTAAACTAGGCTCAAGAAAAATGCTACTAAGACTTGCTAACATTAACCTAAGTAGTTTGTGCTGAATCAGTTTTGGGGTGATTATGACGAGAGGCTTCAGTGTGCAGGTGCATTATACTTTGTGACAGACTGCAGGGCTGGGGGACAGAACCTTCCCCATTTCATCAGAGGCAAGTGACAGTCAGCACACTGCCCTGTGAAACCACTCTGTAAGAGAGGATAAATTTGGTGTGGCTATTGCAAACCATGGCTGCTCACTGTAAACTATGGGAGACTTAAAAGTCACACACCAAAAAAGAAGTCTAAAATGCTGCAGCCTCTTGGTGCAGTGATGAACACTCTTTCAATGCTCATAAACAATTAGCGATAGAAATGTCTGATTGCTGTTTCCCTAGTTTTCCAAATGTAGTATGACCTTCTTAGTTCTTTGATCATGTATGAAAAAATATTGGAAAAAGAAACTGCACGACACTGTGCAAAATATAAAAAGAGTTTGCAAATACCTTAGATTTCATTCATATCATAGGAAAACAAATAGCTTATGCAATGTAAGCTGAGTGCATTCTAAATGGAAATGGTTGTCAAAACAAATAGTGAAGTCTGTGTGCTGCACAGTTTCTTAATGTTGGAAGTGGTCCTTCATTTCTGCTAAATGTTTCAGAGGCAATCTGAAGGGAGTAACACCCTAGCCCCGAGATGGCAGAAGCTTTCTGTTCTTAATGCCTTTTTAATGTTTTTAAAATGTGCTATCATTATGTGACAGACTGCCAGCAAAACTCTTCTAATGTTAGGCATGCTTTGGTTAGGTGACTGCCCCAAACTGTTACTAACTCATTCAATCCTTTCCAGCCCCAAATCTCTCCTGCTGACTGCTAGTTACTAGCGATGAGTTACAGTAAATAGTTTCCCTTGCTTCTGTTCCTCTGGCAGATTCTAGTAGGTAAGTAAGCTAAGCAGGTACTAAGTAGGTGTTAGCATCAAACTCGGCATGTGTAGTTCCAAGAGGTAAACAGAACTAAACCTTGGCATGCTGATAGTTTCCATGAAGAGCTGTCAGAAGCTCTGAGGTAACTGTATGCCACATCAGGAGAGTTTTTCCCCATGTTTGAAATTTTGTAGGTGACCTATAGTATCAGCATGTCTAGCTGCACTAGTAACATGCTTTTACTTCTGCAGTGCCACCAGTTGCAGAAGCAATCTGCTCAACTTTGTAATGCTAAAAATTTCATGGTAACATCACACAGATAGTAGCTAATTACACATTGTCCAATAAATGAACCAATGTATGCCTTCAGGCAGCACATGGAAAGAGAGGGGTAATGTTTCTGTCATCAGGGAAAGCTTTTTATACTTATACATTCTGCATGCAGGTTCATCTAGGACTGAGTTTCCCTCTTGCCAGGAGGTCGCACAAAGCAGTGGAGGTTATTTGGACTGCAGCACAAGGAGAGATAGGAAACTGCTGAGTTTGGTTTTTGTTGCCTTTGTAGAGGTGTAGATTCGTTATGGCAAAGTATCATTAATACAGAGCAGCAGGGTAATACTGATGTGCCTTACAGCTCAGTAGCTTGTTTCTTGTGCTGCTGTTTGAACAATGTGTTCTGACACGAGCAGCCTATTGTTTGCTAGTTCATGAAAAGAGTTTTGTGTATGCAAACTTACATGCAAATCAGGTGTAATTTATTATGTTTCCCTCCAATGACAGTGGACGTAAATAGCCAAACACCTTTTAGCTTCAGCCATACATTTTCCTATGAATAGGGCAGCTATTGAATGATTTATGGAAAGAATGCTAGGAATGCAAGAAGTTCAAAGAAGGTGGAACAATATTTTTTTTTCCCATGTCAACTGGGAACCTGGTTATTTAAGACTGATAATGCCATCATCTAACCTGACTTAAACTATCCTGCCCATAAGACGTACGTGCATTTCACTGTATCACAAGTGGGCAAATCAGTATCACAAGTGGGCAGATCTCTAATTACAGGTCTTACTTTTATTTAAAAAAAAAAACAACAAACCAAACAAGTTTAGCACAATTCTTCCACAGAAGAAGAAAGGATAAGGCGTTTGATATTGACGCTGTTCCCCTGTCTGTTGCTTTGTAGGCTTCTGTAGGGGATAATGTGGCTCCAGCTGCAAATGAGGATATTCTGAGCTCCTTCCCTACCCTTTGATATAAAATGGATACAGCCAAAGAGCATGACAACCTGTCGTCTCCCCACAGGCAAGGCTAGGACAATGTAAGTCACCTGCAGGTTTGCTTGCAATATGTTATTTCTGTTTTTTATATAGAATGTTGTTTAAAGAAAATATCGTAAAGGTATGCAGTTTTGGATGCTAGTATTTATGCAAATAAATATGCAAAGAGGCATGGCCTGGCCTTTTATCCCTTGGCAAGTTAGTAAGGTAGCCCTTATAATGTTGAAAGCTCTCAGACTACTGTCAATCAGGACCGACCTCCCTCTCCCCCAGATGAAGTGTATTTAACATTCCTAACTGTGCAGAAGGGCAAAAATAATTTCATAGCTGTGGAAAAACCTGTTGGTAACTGATAATATGAAAATGAAGCAGTCAGGCAGACTGTGGATAGCATAGGCTAGGTCTACTTAAACAAAGGCAAAGTTAGAAGTGCAGTGATAGAAACACAAAAATTCTGGAACATGAGTGAAACAGAAGCCACCAGTTGTGGTCAGATTAATCCTCTAATATCGCTGTTACTTCCTTGTTGCTATGTGGGACAGGTGATGGCTGGACTGGCGTGTTATCTCAGATAATTGCTTAGAGGGCACATCAAGAAACATGGCAAAGAAAAGACTAACCTAAACACTGGAGTGGTGAATTCAGAGCACCAATAAGCAAGCAAAAAGTCTGCAACTTGAGAATTTTCCAAGTTTTTGTTTTAGATGCAGGAGTGACAGCAGAAGTATACAACTACCTCCTGTAATTTGTGACCAGTAACGTACCAGTGGTTTCTGCATGACTTTTAAAGTTCCTTGGGTGGTTGAGGTGTCATTATTCTTATCAAAATCCATTCATACATATAAGCCTTTTAACTTTATTATGAACCCAGTATCTAAATACTTGGCAGATCAACAATCTGAAAGTAAGAATAATTGACTTCTCTTATTATCGAGGTTGTGCTAGAAATCTTGAAGAGAGTTCAAAATTGCTATGCCCACTTCTGATTGTGGGACCCCATTATCCCAAAACATCCCTGAAGGTCTGCCTGCCTATTTCTCCCATTTAAGAAACTTTAAAATCCCTTCCCCATTAGTCTGTACAGCAGTGTTGTTACCACGACTGCGGACAGTCACAGAGAGAACAAGAAGGACATAGCACACCTGGGTTATTATGTGCTTGGTTAAAAACAGTAACACAATGCAGTTCCCTATACTGCAATCAAAGGTACTGGTAGAAACATCATCATCCTGCTTTGCCCTGGACTCCTTATTGTACCTGTGATTATATCTTACAGCATGTAATTATCTCCTTGGTGCGGCCCCCTAAAGAAACAATAATCCTTCCTTACCTTTTCTGCAGAAAGGAGTTAACATGCATTTCCAGTGAACAGACCTACTTAAACTGAATTGTAATTACTCTAAAGAATTACATCAGACTTCTAATTAAAAATACGTATATATATATATTAACCTCATTATACGTATCTTTAGACTCAGCAGGAGCTGTCTTCTCTTTAACCTTCTGCATCTGTCATCAGTTAGAAAGCATTCTTATCATGGGCCAGAATTTAAACAGCACTGATCATTCTGCAGTTACTTCTGATCAGTGCTGGTGAACAGGTGCACCCTACACTTGCCATGGTATCAGAGATGCACTTTGCAAGACCTGTAGCCCTTAATTCAAAATGTTTTACATAAAAGTTGTAAAATAAAAGCAGAAGAGCTATAGAATAGCTGAACCCAGTTAAGACATTTCTTACAGGTTGATGATGCACATTTATAAAGAGGCTTTCCACTGGCTGAGGTGGTGACACAAACATCTATGGCAAGTAGTTCATGACTGAGTTAGTTCTGTTACCATGCAATGAGTCGCACTTATGTAATAGAAGATCACTTAAGCAATAACAAGTGAAGACACTGTACAGTCAAATAAAATAACCTTTTATACCACTACAAACATAAACAACACATGGAACCTAAGAATCCAAGTACAAAAAGTTATGATCATGCATATTAATGACCTTAGAATGTAGAAAATGACAGTGAAGCATGAAAAAATAAACACTCCTTCAGCCAGGCATTATTTTTATCATGAAAATCTCTTTATAAATCTGTAAAGTTGTGTACTGAAATAATTTGCTTCTGTTTAGATTATTTTTATCAGTTTAATATTGACTGAACGCCCTAAAACCATTATGAAGTTAATATTTTTTGTGTTCAGTTTTACTTTTTGTTTCCTTTCTTGAAACGGATTCTTCAGAAGACATATCTAATTGAAATTATTGCATGTCTTAAAGCCCCTGACATTCTACTCATAATAGTATGCAAAGAAGCACATGATCTCCCATCCCCATGTGTACTGTTAATGAAAATGAAACGTGAAAAGGGGTTTCACAGTGTCCAGAGATACAAAAGGGAAGAGCAAACCCTTGCACACCGCTGCAACTGCAATACTGCTGTTAGCTTTTGCAGCTAACCTGGAAAGAAAATTTGAAAGCCAGTTGAAAGACATTTGAAAGCCAGAAAATTCAACAATGCAGTAATGATTCTGATTCTTTGCAATTTAAGGTTGAAATCAAATGTGAATATGTCTCATAAACTTGTCTTTCCCATTTGTCTGCATATGCTTTCTTCCTGTAGGAAGCCCACAAGACATTCAAATTCAATTTTTCACTGGTATTTTTTGAGCAACTAAATCAACAGATTTTATGTTAAAACAGACATATTTTTTCTATGAATAAGTAGTTCAAATTTTTCCCCCAAGACTTTAAGTATCCTTTTAAAAAAGAGCTTCTAATGTATGATTTAGTTCATTTTACAGGAGCTTAAGAAATTATGTGAATGGTACAAAATGTTAATGCTATTAATAAAAAAACACAATTACATACTTTAGTTACTCTGTTTTAAATATGATGTGACAGTACTGAAATTACCTTGTAAAATCCTGGGCAGAGTGAGCCGATGTGGAGGAGGATCCATTCAGCAGTAACAGCTCTCTGTGGTGATGAATTCCGAATCTGTAGAAGGAAAAACAATGTGGAAAAATATCTGTATTAATAGTCAGATAGAGACATTTTCAGGAAAAAGTCACAACCCAGTAATGTACAGAGAAAAACAGAAATAGTCATTCTCATAACACTATCAGAAAAATGTCATGTTCATTATACAGTATGATATATAATAAGGCATTGAATGGAAAATTATGGAAATGAATAGTTTTAATCATTTACATTTGCATCTTGCTGAAAAATAACCTTTTTTTAAAAAAAATATGTTTTTATTATGTTAAACAAAGCCCACAATAATATCGGTGCCATTGAAAAGCAAACCAGAGTTTTACCCTCGCCATGCATGTGTAAGTCACAGGTTCCTGCTATATTCACCTGAAATTGGTAAAAATGTGATCAGAATCAGGCCCAAAACACAATTCTTGGTCGAAAAAATTAATAGATCTATGTTTATAATATTTAGCAATGAAATTTACAGCCCTATTATCTGCTAGCTATGCAAAAACAAACACTTGTACAGGTGGAGTGTGCCACATGTTTATATGTAAACAAATGGCCTAATCCTGCCTTAGGGCATTGTAATGTTATAGCACACAAAGCTCCAGTGAGATAGCACTGGGCTTAGAGAAACCAGCTAGCACAGGAGAAAGTTAATTTGTCTGAACTCCCTAGAGGCAATGCAAGGTGAAGTTCCAGTCAAAGCTAAAGTTCACATATATAAACAGACTGTTGACTAAGCATAGATCAGAGCCCAGTGACCAAGTAAAGCACTAATCTGAGCTTGCCCAAGTCATCTCCATGGGAGCTCTGCTTCAGGAGAGCTGCATGGTGCTCACACAGCCTGTCAGTGCAGAACAACATTGGCTCTGTGTGCCTTCCTCTAGGGTCTCGCCACCATCAGTGACTCCTTTGTGCCACTTTCCTGCAGTGAGGAGAGGGTAAGCCTCTTCAGGCATGCTGCTCTCATCTAGGAGATACTCTCTCTGCAATCTCCCAAGCAATGCAGAGAGGTGAAGGTCGTAGAAGGTTCCATGTTTATCATAACTTTCTGAGGAGTTGTTTCAGGTCATTCATTAAATCTGCAACATAATTTATACTACATATAGCATCCTTGAACTGCATTTTTAAACATAGTAAATAATGCTCCCAGTTACCTTTTCCAGTCACAGTTGGTGAGTTGGATAATGAAATTTAAATTAAAAGATTTAGTGGCAGTCAGGTAGGTTTTCTTGATATGGCTTATCTGGTACAGAGGAAACAGAGTCAAATTAATGTTACCATTCCTGGAAAGCCAGTTTGTGAAAGCCTGACAGGCTCTCAGCAGCCTGAGTGTCTTCACTGGAGGGAAGGCTGTCTTTCTGCTATCAATTCTGAGATTGTTGTTGGTCAGGTGTCAGTTTTGCTGCACAGCAAGCTGTAAGGAAATGACTGGCACTGGGGGACAGGATGACAATAGAGAACTATGAAGTTGCATCCCTTCTCCAGAGTGGATTTGCTTCCTGTGCAGCCTGCACGTAGGAGGAGGCAGCAAGTAAACCTAATGAAACTTCCATCAGAAGTTTTGTGGGGGCTGTAGAAAACTTCTGGTTAAAAGCCCGTATTTATTGTGAAAATTAGCCCTTTGGTAGAAGCTATTATACAGGCCAAGGTAATGCAGGCCTCAATCAAAATAATAATTCATTGCATGAGACATCACAATGCTGTCTTCAATACTGTAAAAAAGAAAGAAAAAGGAATTTTGAGTCATTATGTGTCTAAGATACACGATGCCCATACACCAAGGTGTGTTAGTTTGCTGTAAAGCAGGATACAATTTCATGCTGTGGTAAAACTTCAGGGTTTTTTGGTTGGGTTTGGGGTTAGGGTTTTTTGGTGGGTTTGGTGGTTGTTGTTAGCTGGTTGTCGTGGGGGGGTTGAGCTGGTATGGTTGACGTTCTAGATGTAGCAACAGAGAGGACATGCTGCCTTTAGCTCTGAAAGCTGTTTTTCCAATAGCACTGGAAGGGACCTTTACTCAACACCAGGACCAGCGAGGAGAAACAGGTCAGGAATTGTGTTTACAAACAAGTTTGTGAGACCACTGTCTGAGGCGGTGGCGTTCCTTGGAATGAGGTTACGGTGTCAGTTCCATAGCACAAAATTCAAGCCTCAAGTGAGAAGACAAGTGCTTTTTTTGTACTGGGCTTTTGTTTGTGGGATTTATTGCTCTGCTCTGGTTCAGCATGCGAGGTTTGGGAGTGGATTCACTGTGTATCTGTAGTGCTGACTTCTTCAAGGCAAATCAAACCGGTCCCATACCCGTGCAAGCTCCGAAGTGCCGATGAGTCCCCCCCAGTCTGTTTTAGCCCCGCTGCAGACACCTGGGACAGATCAGCAGGGACGTTCTGGTATCTCTGTCACGGGAGTTCCAAGGACAGGTCAGACCGGGGGCTGTTGGCCGTCACACGGCACCGTCAGTCGTGCCCTCGGCTGCGGGGGTTCCCGGCTGTGCCCGGG
>VZRW01007738.1:24107-140992 GCA_013398125.1 Aegotheles bennettii | reverse complement strand
GGGCCCAGCCGGGGTCGCCGCCCGCCTCAGCGCCTTCCCGCCAACGGCCGCGCGCCCTCGGCTCCGCACGTGCCGGTTTCTGTCAGAGCCGCGGGGCTGCCCCGGGCCGGTGCTGCCGGGACCCCCCAGGCCTCCGAGGGCTCTTTGCCCCCTCCCCGGCGCCGGTTTTGGAGCAGAGACCAAACCAGCTCCAACTCTCCGAGCCCAGCGGCACATAGTGAGGTACAGAGCCAGCCCAGCCCTTCGCCGGGGGGTGAGCGGAGCCGGGTACTGCCCCTGACACCGCCGCCTCTGAACACACCCGGTGCACGCAGCGCCTCAGTCAGTTCACGGTTATTTAATGTAGCAGTGCCTGGCTGGAGGGGAAAAAGAGCAAGTTGGAGAGGGCAGAGGGATTTCTGTGCCTCTGGCTGGGTGGTGTGCGGCACAACACGGGGTTCTGGGTACCCCTGAGCTGCACCTTCCCTCTGCAGCTGCAGCTGCATCGCAGCCATTGCCTCGGGGGGGGGCAGCTCCCCCAGGCACCATCCCCCCTCCTGCCACAGACCCCTCCCCTGGGAACTGAGCTCCGCTGCTCCCACAAGGTGAGTGTCAACCTCAGCAAAACCCTCAAAAGGCTCCAACTGTTTTAGCGTTCTGCTGTTCCTACAAAATTAATGAAACACTTGAATTATTCACTGCTCATTTTTACAGAGCAAGCGTGAGCAAAACCTGGGCCTTAATGGAGTTGAAGTGGAGTTGAGTGGTGTTTTCCAGGTGTAGCTACTGCTGTTAAACAAAAGTGCAGCAACTGCGTGTTTCTGGGTTTTATGACTTGAATTTAGATTGAAAATCTCGTGACGGTATCAGCCAGTTTCATGGGCTGCAGGGACAGCTCTCAAAGCTGAGGAACCAGAAATAATTGAACCCTTGTTATATTGGCATCTCAATCCTCTCAGTTTGCACAAGCCAGACGTTTTGAAAACCTGGTGCTGGCGACCTGACTGCACCTAAGGGCTTTGAAGCACTGTAGATGTTAGTAAGGAATGTTTGCTGCCCTGAAAAAAACCAAAACCAGCCCAAAACAAAGAAAAAAACCCAAACCAAGCAAAAACCCCCACAATTCCTCAGATTTTACAGCAGTGTCACCTACAGCACTGTGGCAAGGGTAAGGCTGGGAGAGAGTCCTCTATTTCATAATAGGGAGAAAGAATGTTAAGCCATATTTTTGTCTCTTGTATAGTTTGCCTGTTTCAACATTAATTGCTAGCATGCAAATAAGAGTCATTATCTCAGCTCTATGATTAGATCTTAATATGCCTACTAGAAAGGCATAAAGTTTAGTACAGCACACTAGGTATTTCTCATTTTGATGCAAGAAACTGAACTGACATATTTTGAAATGCCACGTTACCACAATGTAAGGCAATTTCTTATATAGGAAGGGTCATGTCAGTGTTTGTATAAGGGCAGTGCTGCAAACCGTTTTCTACTGTGATGAAGAGCAGCAAGTACCAGTGTGCTCCTCTGTGTCTGAAACTGCCCTGAGATCTTGTATCTAACATGAATGAAGTACTTCATGCCTCCGTTTTGTTGCCAGGGCCAGCTTCTGAGACTCTGGAAGGGTGGTTCTCTGGATTTATTTAATTTTTTTTTTAAGCCTTTAAATTCCATTAAGCTTTTGTAAAACTTTGCATTGCAAATTAGGACATGATGTTTCAGACCTGGAAGTCTGCTATGTTTCATTTCAGAAACTGTTAAGTGAGAACGTTTCAGACTTTTTTGAAATGAGATGCAGTTTCTGAGCTCCAGGCTTAGTTATTTCACAAACTCTTTTCCTTCTCTAAAGTCTTAAAGCTAAACAAGCTTGGAGAAGCCTCGAGAATTGGAATTTCTGTGGCAATCCACAGAACAAAAGAATTCAAATATGTCTGTATTTATCAATTTATTTTCTCTACAGTCACCTGTTACATTCAGATAGGCATAAAATTTGTGTATTGTGCCTAAAAGCAGTGATACATGTATCAAAACAGTACCATATGATACATTTGTTTCATGTAAATAGAGATCATCAGTTGTAATAGTGATTTAATAACATGGGTGGGGACGTGAGGGAAAGTGCAATGTGCATATTGGAAGTGACATGAAAATGTTTTATGTATGTCAAGTCATACCTTCCTCTTCAGCCAACCTCCTCATGCTCAGAGACCAGGGGTGTGAGGCAGCTGCCATAATGCATCTTCACAGCTGCTCTGAAGTAGGTTTTTCCAATTACAAACCGAGTTACAGCTGCTCAGGGTGTTGAGCTGTCTGTCTTTAGGTGTAAAAGCAAAAGTCATTAAATAATATTTTGAAGAACAATTATGGAGATAATAAGACACTGCTGTCCAAAAGCACAGAGCTACGTGGTGAAACTCAGTCCAAGAAATTTGCTTAATCTTCAGGGGTTGCCTTGAATTTTACTGCTTACAGCTACATCTGTCTGTGATGGAAGATACAGCAGACTGTGAGAAAAGCAGCTGCTTCTAAGCAGGTTGTGGTTGACTTCTGAGCTGTTTGGTTCTCCTGTGTTCAAGGAAATGGGGTTTTATGAAACTTAAGTTTTTCCTCCTAAAGTTAATGTTGAGGCACGGCTTAGATTTTTGAAGCGAGGAGACAGTACTCCTGAAATATTTACATGTAGATGTCATGCCCATGTTTATTTCTCAGGGCAAATGTAGCAGCCTTTTCACTGTTGGTAGCCGAAAGACTTTTTATTCTTTCTGCCAGTCCTGGGGTGCTAAGCATGCTTCCATTTCAGAGTCTTTCTGTATGGCAAGTCACAGAAAACAAATCTGAGCTGCGGTTTCCATACGTCTGCCCAGAAAAATAGAAAATTATAGAAATATGTGAATTTCAAGAAAGTGAAGTGTTTAGGGCTACTCTTAATGTTTTTTCCTCTTTTTCAGCCTTTAACACATCCTTCCTTGCCCCAAGTGAATGTAAGTTCCAGCAATTTATTTCTTCCCCTGTACCCTTTTAGTCCTTTCTTCTCTCCTCCTTTTTTCTTGTCTATGATAAAGACAGGTATAGCCACACTCCAAAAGCAACTCAGCAAGCAGAGAACAAATTCTTGAAACCAGAGCTTGAAAACTGAGGTTTATAATTTATGAAAGAATAATAATACAGAAGCCTCCAGTCTCATGATTGTGATGGAGTAATTATTGGACAAAGAATGCAAAGGCAAAAGAAAGGCTGAGACATTACCTGGAAAACAGAAAGCTTTAATATTATGGCTTTAAAAGGAGTTTCTGTGTGTAAGACTTTAGATTTGCTATGGAATTCTTTCAGAACAAGTATTTATTCTTAATTAGCAGGGTGGTATCTTGGTTAATGGCATTCTTTGAATTCTTCAGTGGCTGTGAAATGCTGAGGCCTTATTAAGGAAGAATATAGAGGAAAAAGGAGCCATGGGAGATGAACACACTTTCCCAATTTCCCAAATTGAATGTTCTAAGCATACATGTTCATGGTTTTCAACTTTAAAATATATTGTTAATTGAAAGAACACAATGAATGTTTATGGAAATGCAGTGGCGCATTCAGGGGTGTAGCCCATCTTCTCAGGTTGTGAATATGCTGCATCCAGAATTACTTTGAGCTTTGTTACAGCTGTGCAGCTCCTTGTACATACTCTTCAGCTGATTTGAGAGTACTTTTTATGGGATTATTTTAGCTAGAACTACTTCAGGCTTTTGTGAATTTATCAAACAAATAAGTAGAAGATACTTCTTAAACCAGCGTAAAAGTGGTGTGCTTGGAGAGGCAATGGTGATTCACCTTGTATTTTCAACTAATTTAGCTACTTAACAACACTTGTATGACTCCAGTCTTGGAGAATGGAGGATATTCAGTGTGAAGCAGAGACCTGCAACTACAGAGTATAAATACCCCTCGTGGTTTTTATACATAAAATACATGTATAATAGGCTGCACTGGCTCAGACTGGTGGTCCATCTACCTCAGTATCCTGCCTCTAACAGTGGCCATAAGTGGCCAAGGAAAGAGTGGAAGGTCAGTAGTCTCCTTTCAGATCCTAAAGGAGTCTATATTCAATATGTAAAATACTAGAAACCCTCTAATAGTCCTCCAGAAAGCTGAACCAACTACGTGCTTAGCTGTCTCCCAGTTCCCGGTAATGCAAATAATGATATAATTCAACACTACAGTCTTCTGGAATTAGCAGATTAATCTGATTAAATGAATAAGAATCTCATGTTACCACTAACAGTAACACATTTAGTATTTGCATATGGTTTGAATGATGATTGTCAAAGACATGCAAACTAGAAGTTGAGAAATGAAGTTTCTAAATAGATAGAGATCTTGAATTATAAAAGGTAATATGGATTTGGTCTTCTCTGACACCCAAACTGCATTTACACATTTCTCTGTTTAGTTTCCCCCCCAAGCCATCACAATCCCTTCAGAAAACCTTTTCAAACAGTTTATAGAGAACTTCCAGTATCACATTCCCTCAGTCCTCAGAAACAAACTTGTATCACTCATGAGATCTAGTTCTTATGCTATGTATACATGCAAAATACACATTGTAAACTGAATAAATAGCTCTATAACAAACTGTAAGTGGTCACAGATGGCACTGTGATCTTAAAAGGGGTCATGTGTACTCTTTTTTATTTTAACAGATAAATACTATATTCTATGCTTTATAATTTCAAGATGGTTCAAAAGAATTTAGTCACAATGAATTCCAGTGAGAGATAAAAGCTTAAATACTTAAAAATACTCATTCCGCACAGTCACATTTTTTCCTTCCAGTGTGATTTGTAACAGTTGTGTTGGAAGTTTCTGTATTGTATTCATGTTGGAATCCAGGCCTACAAACAGAGTTTTAAAATTAATTTTAATACTTGAAAAATGCTGTGACTTTATATTAGGGAAAGTAACATAAATAGAAAATTTAAAAACAGAAAGATACAGCAACAAGTTGAATTTAGTTGTTTAAAGCCTTGTTTAGCTTGTTATTGTCTCCTCACCTGCACATTTAAATCCAATAAGCAATCTGTTTTCCTACTGCCAACTTCATCATCCCTATTTTCTTAAATAATTAGTTAACAAAAGCACTGAAATTACAAAATTATTAAAGCTGAACAATGGATTAATTAGCACCTGTACAGGAACATTCACTACAGGTACAAACCAAATTACTTCAGTAAAAAGACTATTCTTTTATCCTAATAGTCATATAAACCCTGCTCTTTGATATGCCTAAATCAAGCCAGTCCTGTGTTATGGCTGCATTGTTCATTTTCTGAGCTAAGGCTATAACTAATTTGCCAAAATACCTTTAAAATAATTTTCTTGGTCTTTAATTGAAAAATAAAACAGTACATAACCTATTGAAATAGTCTTGACTTTTGTGGACAAAATTTGAAAATTGCTTTTAGATTAAAGATACTCATAGTTCTGACCAGAACAGATTCATACATTCACTGCTGCCAATTAAAAGGTTAGTCTTTTCTTTGATATCAGACTCCATTCTCATACACAGATATTCCAAAGTTCTCATCAAGAGAAGGGACTCTTACCACTCCTTGGGAGAACCACTACATAGGAAAAAATACCCAAATAATTCAAGTGCTCTCCTTTTTTTATTCCTGTTAACTGTTAGAGTAGACTTAAAGTGCTGGAGAGTGACTGTAAAGCATTAGCTCAGCAAAACAAAGGAGCAGTTATTTGATTGGCATAGCCCTCTTGCAACACAGGAAAAATACTCTCTCACTATGACATCAATATCTCTGCTCCAGGCAGAGCACAAAACAGAAAATATATTCAAACTTTCACCAAGTTATTCCCACAAGCCTGCTTGGGAAAGCTTCCCTTTGCTGACACGCTGATTTTTCACTAACCTCTTCACAGCCTCTGTTTCTCTGAGGGGTTTTGTTTTGTTTTGCTCCTAGTTTAGCAGATTTACTTCCTGAAAGACTCTGATTATCCCAGTAATTCTACCTCCTTGTCCTGTCCACCTCTCAGGGAATCAGTACGTTTCAAAGTCTGTTAAGCCCCTGCTTACAATCTCTCATATATGATTTCTGGTTTCATATGTGATAGGTATGCTATCTATTTTCAGGAGCCTATGCTTTACGAATACTGTGCTTTCATCAGAAAACTTCTGCAAAAGCAGTAACATTTTGTACAAATTGAGACAGTAATGATACTCTTAAGGGAGTGCTGAACAATGTGCTGAATTCTGCAGCTCAAGGATAGAACATTATGATGGGAAAAGCCATCACAACTATACCTAATTAGATTATGGAAAAAAAAAACCAAAAAACAAAAGGAACTCCTGGGGCATTTGGCTCACTAGGTATGGTTGTAGGATGCAGAACAGGTACAGCTGCTTCCTGTAAGTGCCAGCAAGCTTTGCTAAGAACTTTCCAATATCATGTCTGTAAACACAGTACAGATATCTATGAGAGTGATGCTTGACTTAGTAGGGTTGATGTGTTCCTTTATACTTTTGCTGTTTATCTTAAACATGATTCAACCTTAGAGATATTACAGAAGCAATCTTCTTATGAGAAAGGCATAAAAAAATCTCTGACGTCTCATGACATTAGCACTTGGATGATCAAGATGGGTGTGGTAAAGCAGTTAGAGAGAAAGCATACAATGAGTAAATCCTGATATAAACCACATAGTCATGAGCTCCTTTTGAATTTGGTGTTTTAGTTAGTTAATAGACTCTATTTAAAGCTGCAGAAGCCAAACTGAACCCAAGTTCACATAACAGCTAGGCTGGGTTCCTAGGCATCCTTGTCTGCCCTGAGTCGCCTGTTCTGGATGCTTTTCTTGTCCTCTACTTTTCTTGTAGATTTTGAGAGCAAGAGTTACCAATCAGCAAGATTAAAGATCTATTGAATATTGAGAAAGTAACTTTCATACAAATAGTTTTGCTATTGTCCATTTGTCCTGTACCGTTAAACTATTTTCTCCTTCACTGGCATACTAAATCGTGATTAAGCTGCTGAAAGCTCTCCTCTTACATATGATTTTTGCTTTTGGTCTGGTGCATTAATAGTGTGTTAGGATTCAACACAACCTGTTACTTGAAGATCTTAAACTTCTTTTCCCTAGACTTTTAGTATCTGAATTTGGCACTGAAACAGAGAGCTTGGCGGTTGCATTCTAAACCCACTAAAATCAGTAGAATTTTTCATAGGGCCTTGCTGGTTGCAGGCCTGACTATTATACATCATTTAACATTTCCCTGAAATTTAGCAGCAAATGTCAAAACTTAATCCAAAGTCTTTGTTTTGATCAAAGGGAATATTCCTCCAGTCACTTTACAGTGCTTGCCTGGTGCCTAAGTGGACCTGGAAGTTCCTAATGAAGCTATTAGTTTGTACTGCTCGGACTGGAGTTTCAACCTTTCAAGCTAGATTTGACTCTCTGTATATTTTTGCAAGAAATGCCTGGGTAATCTTGCAGTTCAACAAGGCCTAGTTTTCCAGCTACACATTCTGTGTGGTTTTTTGAAGTTGAGCTGTAGAATCTCCTTTAATAAGGTCTGATCTTGTAGAAGAGCAACCTTTATTAATAAATATACACTATTTGTATTGTCCAAGTCAATGCTTCAAACACTGAAGGGTATTACTTTTTTTAATTGTTAATATATTAATTTTTATACATTCTTATGATACCTCAAGGGGCTTGTTCCTCCAGTCCTTGCTCTGTGGAGCAATCTGACTTAAAAGAGGGATCTCCCTGTGTTCAGTGGGATGTCCAAAAAAAGTAAGGTGGGTCCTATGGTTCGGAACACTATATTGGGAAAAACGTTGTCTTGAAAGGTGTATGTTTTTTCAAATGCTTTATTAAAATGAAAATATTAACAATACTTATATTTTATTGATAAATTTGGTTTCTGTATCTTTTTAATGTCACATGAGAACATGTAAAACACAAAGGACACATTATTGTGTCTGCACCAATACTAATATGACATGGTTTATGTCACTATGCATCATATTAAAATAAAACAACTGACTGCTGATTCCGTGCCAGGTAAAAGATTTTTTGAGAGGAGAGGGCTTAGGTGAATTATAGGAATTTGTTTTTTTGTTTTAGAGGTGGTGCTTATTATTTTATTACTGCCTAAGTGACAGTGCTGCTTGATGGCTGTAAGCTATAGTAGCTGAAAGAGTCCCACTGATGAAAACAAGTACATTTGATGTAAGTAATAAATGCAGCCTTGTACAGGGTATTTACTGCAATGCTGAAATTTATGACTACAGTGCATTGTGCTTTCCTCAAAGAGAAAAACACAAGGGTGAAAAGATTTGGAAATTTCTGTCATTTGATAGTAAGGGTATAAGGGTAAGATGGAATTCTCCAAAGGACGAAGCAAGTAGGGATGGACTCTCTAAAGACACAAAGTTGGTAGTCAAAACAGTCCTGAGAAGGGAGCTGTGGTCCTTTGTTCCTGGGTGAAGGCATCTATATGTTTTCCTTATATTGATAGCAGGCTGCATTAGGGCTTTATCAATGAGACTGAACACAGCTTTGCAAGAAAACAGGCTGTGTGGATTTTTCAGCTTTCACCTGTGTATGAAATTGTACCATGGTTCCTGACATTTTGCCAAGCAGCAGCAGCCCATCTAAGAACCGTGTCTGGAAGGAACAATGTGTGTTTGCAGTCTCAGCTTTGAGTGGGCTTGGCTGCTGATTGCATCATTCTTGGCAGATCCCAGGAGGTACAGTATGGCTCTGGAGTGCTCGAGCAGGAGCGTAGAAATAGGCATCAGCAAGTTAAGATGATGATCTCTTTTCTTGTTTAATTAATAAAGTTCTTGCTAAGCTCCCTGTAGGAAAAGGAGAGATACAGAGAAAGAAAGATTTCCTTAATTAGAGCTCAGTAATTATGACAAAATTTTCAAATTTGCTGGTCTAAATTTCAACGTTGCAGTACTAGAAATTCTAGGAGATCAGGACACAGTCGGGAAGCCAGAAGGGTCCAGAGTCTTGGACATTAACAAAAAGTCAGAAAATTTGAACTTTGCTCCCTGACTACTTAGATTATTTTTTGCTTAGCAAGTCACTACATGTCTCTGTTTCTCACATTAATGTGTTAGAGCTGGGCATTCTTTTCACTGTTTGCTGAGTGATCACAACAGGATCTTGGTATTTCTAATGGTAGTGGATTTTGCTACAATATATACAAAAGAAATTAATAAGTACAGAATCGGGCCCAGCCTTTGGGCACCAAAGTATAAAGTCGGATTGTTTGGGCTCCTGTGTGCACATTCTTAGGAATTAAGTTTCAGGATGAATGAATCTATTCATCTCTTACAGCCTTTTAGATGCTACTTTACCTACGGAACTTTCCAGTGTCCTCTGGGGATTGCAGGATGTTGTTCATTAAGATGAAAAAATTTTCTGTGAATATTTGTGCATGCAGTGTATGTTTTTTAGTGCATGTTAAATATTGCTATGGTTAAGATGAAATGAGGAACAGGCATGCTGCACCATGTTGTTATTTGCTGTGAAGTGATTTAACAAATATTTGAACAGCTGTTGCTGAGTAGACCCTGTTGATGTGATGGAATCCTGAGATCTGGTGTTTTCGTTGTTTACAGTGGAAAAGGATCAATCAAATAATTTTCTACTTGGGTAAAAAACTCTATATAAATGTAAAAGACAGTTAATGTAATTTATGATAAAGTCTGTTAAATGCAGCTTTGCATGTATAGTGATATTTATTAAAGATGCACATTTCTGATCCTCCAGAAAAACTGAAAGAGTTTTGACTACTCCAGCAGTCAAGACAGGAAAGTTGCTTTGGAGAACAGTCAGGACAATTGCTGATCTTTATATTACTTAAAAAAATTATTTCAGTTCCAGAAACAGTCTTTGAACCAGAATTCTACGTGAACAAACAAAGTGATTGACACAAAGATTGATCATTTGTAGCAGAAAAACACCACCTCTGTAGATAGCACCATTTGCCATGGAAAGGTTCTGCTCTGCACTAGTATTAGCTTGCCAATGAGTTTTAGTGTGGTAGGGGAAAGAAATATAGTGTGTATACAGTAATGAATGGTAATAATGAACAGCTGGCATTCCTGGCATACCGCAAACTCACCAAACAGGAAAAGAAAATAAGGGTAGAATATTTTAATGGTTTTTGCTCCTAAAAATGGAAACCAGATATCCAGATCCCAAAGACCCCACTTGAACTTTCTTCTTCTGGTCTGACTTTTGATAAGAACTAATTTGTAAAGGACAGATTTGACAGTGGGCAGCCAGGGATGGTGGAGTCTGGGTTTTCAGCTTGCAGCAAAATGCACCGAATAAAGGCCCTGAATTTTAGGATGGAGAAAAAAAAATTTAAAAGTCTGAATGCTGGTTTTGATGCCTGAGTTGATCCTCTCTGTGTATCTGATTGCCAGGACTCAGGTTTGCCAGAGAAGACTTAAAAGGTTTAGTGGTGGGAAGCATGATGAGCTGTTTCCAAGAAGTGTACGCCTGTGGTCAGCAAACCCAAAAGTCTTTGAGCTGGTATAGGGACAGTGGTAATGCAGTGAATCCATCCTCGTCCTTTAGTGTGTTCCTTTGTGCTTCTGTTGTCATGTCGCCAGGAAAGGCAAATGTAGAAGAGTCTTAGGAAATTAGTTGCTTTCTTATTGGCTTCATGGTTCATGGAAGGGAGAGCTGAGATGTGATGAGAGGAAGTTGCTAGTGTTTATGCTGTACTTCTTTGGATGATAAAGGAATTTAACATCTGCAATGGAAGACTTTTTTATATTTTGCTTTGTTGTTTTTTTCTCCCCCTCCTTTTTGCACTACACTGTATTGTGTTGCCCTGGCCTCTGAACAGTTCCTCAGGCATTTTATAAAGAAGAAAACACATAATGGAACATAAAAAGGACTTTCTTATATTAAAGAAGATGGCATACTGAGGTGTGCTCATTGCCTGACTGATTCTATAAGAAAATAATCCTTTCCAAGAGAGTAATGAGTGACTAAGATGCCTTTATTGCAAGGAATGCTGTTTAACAATAAATCATTCAGTAAAGTTTATATTGCTGCTACCATAACTGAGACATGATATTTAAATAAAATAGTACTGTTTTTATGAGTGCACGCTGTGATATGAGTTATCAACCAGAAATAAGAGTTTAACTGGATTTTATTTCTTCTGAAGGATAAAGGTTGTCAGATTGTGTACTGATAGCTGTGAGGGTGTTCCAGGTAGCTGATTACTCGAGAGTAAGATGAAGGAGTGGCTGCGGGTGTAGAGGCATTGTGCTGCAGCTCCACTGGTGATACGTGTCTTTATAGTTATTCTGCTTTGGAGGACAAGCCATCAGACCTTCATGCTTTGAATTAATTGTGTTTATCTTGAAAGCCTAGAAAGAAACCTAGTCAAGGTATCTCCATGCTTATTGCCATAAAGGCAAGGCCATAGTGCATGTCAAGGTTGGCTTGAATACAGTCAGTGAGGAAGCTTGTGCTGCAAATCTCTTAATGATATCCCACTTGGCTAGCTAAAAATGTCTGTGTGCTTTTCTGTTCCTCTTTGTTGTAGTATAAGTAAATTCCAAATTGGGAGCTTAGTGAGATTTGATCTTTGACTTCATGGCTTTGACAATTGGCATTTTCAATCTGTGTTAAAAATTTTTGTAATTTTGCCAGTGCAACCTTTTCTATTTTACCTTTTCTTTGATTACTACATTTAAGACAAGTTGTTTTAGTGAACACTTGGTCTTCCTAATGACCCACAAAGCTGACAATCAGTGGAGAAATCAGTAAAATTAAGGTAAGTGATGATGCGTGTGTCTTGATGAAATTTAATGGTAGTGATTTCAATAATTCATTAACTGAAAGATAAAAGCTGGCCTGCAGATGATTAAACTGCCTTACCCTGTTGATGAGAAGTAACAGACTGAAAAAACAGTTGTCTTAATTATGGCAATTATGTTAATTTAGACTTTAAATAATAAAAGACTTGCACTTTAGATATTTAATATTTTCATTAACTACGGGCATTTAGAAAAATGAGACATCTCAGAGATACAGATTCAGTCCAGCATTTCATGTAGGAAATCATAGAAAGCTTTCTGGGAAGAACAGCTGTATGAAGAAATTGAATGCTGGGAGAAATGGACTCTTTCATCTAGATCTCTCACAAACATAGAGTGTGTTAACCAGGGAAGAAGGATCATACTTGCAGGTAAAGCACTGAAGCCCATCTATTTAGAGTAGCTGAGGACCTGATCTGTAAGTCCACTGGAGGGAGTATCTGCCACTGAATGCACCTTCTGAACCAGTTACCTTAGCTGCTATCCTACCAAGTGGCGTGAATCTGAGACTTATTGTGCCAAATCTCCCTGGCAGGATTAGGGCAAGTTTAAGGCTATTTCCTTTAAAATCAAACTATGAACACACCTTTCTTTGAAGTAAAATGTCAAGTCTTTACGAATTCATAAAGAAGAAAGTCATAATCCTGTATGACTGTATACCCAGATGTGTCTAAGTGTCCTGGAAATTATTGGGTTTTTCTGCTCTATAGATAATAGTGATATTTGCTCAGCTAGTTTTGTATGCTTTCCAAAGCTTCATTCTCAAACCAGGTGAAAGAATCTTCACATTCACGTTTCTTTCCTGCACAAAATATGACTTTAACTATAATGTATAAACTCATTGGATACTTGACTGGTTAAAAGTAGTAGATTCCATTCAGAAATCTCTATTTTCTCAGTGAAAACATAGTCTTATTCTTTAGTTATAAAAGAGATTTAAAAGATGTGTAGGCATGGCACTTAGGGACATGTTTAGTGTTGGACCTGGTAGGGTTTAATGGTTGGACTCAATGATTTGAAGAGTCTTCCCAACCTAAATGATTCTATGGCAGGTAATACTGCCCTAGAGAAGTGTAACCATAATGCCTCAAACCAAAAGTGGTTATTTGTATATGTAATGACTACATCCATAGAGTCAGAACTATGCCATGGTTGCATTTCTGCTACACACTGAAAAAAATCCTATCATGCTTTCAAATACACTACTAATATTGACTGTGTTGATTTGGACTCACCTGGAGAAGCTGCAGTTACTATAGCATGTATGCCCTCACAAATAATTTTTAGGGCTGAAACTACAATAAATGAGGCTTGGATGTATGATCAGCTGTGCAGAAAAGCAATAAAGGTTTGCGCAGTGGCTGAGGAGCTGCACAGCTGTCATGGTAGCAGAGAATGTCAGTAATTTAATTCTCTACCCATACTACAATGTTCAGCTACCACACCAAGACCGATGTTGCTTTACATTTCTTTGCACCAACTGCTACCTGATTCCCTGGCACATTCTTCCCCAGGCAAACCCTGCAATTCCCCTCACAGGGCTTCTTCATCACAGCCAGCTGCTATCTATCTTAGTCTCTAATCTGTGCTATAAAGCAGACCCATTTTCCAGGCAGTGTTTACTGAAAACATAGGAGCGTGCCTGGCTCCCTTAACTATACCTCCTCCTTCCTGCCCACTCCCTGGCAGGCCAGCATGGCTGTGGAGGTCAGGCTGCAAGACTCTCCTACTGCTTTGGAGAGAATGTGGAGTGAAATTATCAGCCCATGAGACTATTAACCCTGACAGGTTTACAGGTGCTTCCTCTGAGGTTCAGAGAGTTCATTATGTTTACAGCAGGTCCAAGTGGTTGACAGTAAGGTGAACGTAACATGATTGAAATCTTCATTAGAGAGAAAACTGGTGCACTAAAGGAAAGATTTGAAGTACGAGAACACAGTACAAGATCAAGGCTTTCAGTGAGATCAGTAATTTAAAAGTGAAATGTCAAAAAATGCGGAGAAGAGATAATGAAAAGGCTCAAAACCAAGCAAGGGATAATTATGACGTTGGTGGTACTAACATGACACTGGACAGCTGAAAAGAAGAAGCTGGACCTTGCTGTAGTGCTTAGTACTAGGAAATGTTCAAATCTAATGAAAAAGCACATTTGAAATTGTAACTTCCTTGTATTTGCTGCTGTAGATTAATTATGGTTAAGACCATATATTCTGTAGTTACACTTGTATTTCTCTAGGGATGCACTAAGTTCTGGGAAGGAGAAACCATCTGGTGTTGCCTTCAGCAGCATTCTTGTCCCTATTTCCTGGCAGCTGGGTTTGTGGCACCATAGTTACGGACTTTGCTTGGATAAAATATTTCTACATTTCTTTCAGCTTGTACTGAACTAATCTACCCATTCCTACTCATCCTGACACGTGACCTGTCTTATTCTAGGGGTGAGAAGAGCTATTTTCTTTGTTTTTTCCTTACTGCATGACCATCAACTGGTCTGACATGTCCTAGACGGCAGCCATCATTAGCATATGTCACGCTGACTGTACTTGGTCACTTTATTTTTACCTGGAGCTTGAAGGGAGTAGAAAGGAAGCGGGCTGTATGATTTTTTTTTTCTTGATAATAGCTCTCGTTCTTACCTGGTGCTGTCACTACGTCTTCAGTATTGTAATGGGGCTATATTCAGCCTGTGAAAGGTAGGGTTAGCACTCATGTTTTAAAAGAGAGACTTTCAGGAGCCTAACCTACTCTTGTTAAAGACAGTGGACATCCCTACACATCAGTGGAAGTGAGATAAGATTTAATGTCTTATATTCTACATGCTTTCCTGTGTCCAGAAATTTCAGTTATCTCTGCTCATGACTACAGATCATGATAGCTGTTTGAATTTTTAGTCAGATAAGACAAATATACTTCCATTCTCTCTAGTTATATATTTATTCAGTACTCAGCACAACTTTAAAGTTCACAAGCTCATTCTTTGTTTCTTTAAATGCTTGACACACAGGTTAGGACCAGTGATCTCAAATGGAGATGAAGAGCCACAGGAGGGCCACAGTCTCTTAGCCAGAATGGCCAGGAGCCACTCCACAGTGCCACAAGAATGCCAAGGCTGTTTTGCTGTACAGACCTGTCTGATGTCTGGTGTTTTAATATGGTTGGGGACCAGCAGGGTACTTTTGCATATGGCAGTGTGTATGTATTTTCTATCCAATGTTTCTGGTAACAAATGAGGAGACAACATATTTTTTGCTCAGCATTTTGTTTTCTTGCCAGCAGTTTAGCTCAAGGAAGAATACTTGTGCCAAAAAAAAAATAATCTAAAAATGTGTTCAGCTGTGGCCTGTCAAAACTTTATTCCTGTGTGTTGTGTTTCTTGAGCTGCAGTGTGAATACAGACTAGTGTCTTGTCTGCGTTTCAGCTCTAAATTGCTGGAGAATATCACAGCTTTTAGACATTGGCAACAAGGAAAAGAGAACCCACTGTCCTTCTGCATGACTAAAGGAAAAATATGATAATCTGTTTCAGTTTGCTGTAGATGTGAACAAAAGGCTAAGAGGTACCTGAATTACAGCCACAGTGAAAGCTGATACGAAACTCCAGAATATGTGCACTTTTGAGAACAGATAAAATAATTAAATATTGATCAAAATTTGTATCGGCAGAACTAAGAAGCATGGTTTTATCTACTGATCTGTTAAAAAAGAGACATTTAGAAGCAATATGAAGGAAAAGTATAGTTTTAAGATATACTTACATATAAAAAAAAAATCAGCAACCTGAAAATAGACTAGTTGTACTTTACTAGAAAGTAGCTGCTGAGAGATTTATTCCATGAATTAATTTTCATGCATTCTGTATTGAAAGATTATGCAGCATAGCTGAACAGTTTGTTCCTTTCTTGACGGGAGTTATGATAATAAATGCCAAGAGCTTGGATGTGTACATTTTTTATCCTCCCTAAGGGGTCTTTCAGAGTTAAGAACTTTTGGCACCTATTCTTTCCTTTCTGTTTGAAGCATCTTAGAAAGATGAAATTGTAACATTTCACTTAAAGAACAAAACGTCTGTGATTTATTTCACTCCTATTAATGGTTGGATCTTGAACAGGATGTTGAGGGAAAACTCATTTAACATTTCTGTCAGCCTTGATAATGTTTGCCTCTGCTGGTCTCTTCTTTATCTTCTTTCTCTTGTTTACAGCGTGATGAACTGATAGAGTTAGAACTATATCTTACTTTGGACAGAAGAAACTTATAGTTGGACAGAGCAAAAACTGCCTACACTTCTGCCCTACATGAACTGTCCTACACTTCTGAAAATCAATTAACTGATTAAATGGTCGAGTATTTGGTATTTTGATTTGGCTCAGTTGAACATTTGCCTATAATATTGTGGAAGCCTTGGAATTTAAACATATATGTTATATATTATATTTTTTGTATCCAAATTAATATTTCTGAAATATGAAAAAGCCATTTTGTGGTTTGTCTTTCTATTACATTCAAAATCAGAGGTATGTATGGACTTACTGTGCTTTTTTCAGAAGTTAATTTAATTAAGAGTTAATAAACTCTTTGCTCAAAATGAGATCACAGATACCTTCCTAGGAACGGAGTTTTTCTTCCACTTAACACTCAGTGCTTCTCATTCAAGTAGATCATGAGTCATAAGGTTTGTCCTTGTCGTAGGATGATAAAAATACAGCAAAATGGTGAAAGAAATTGAAAGCAATTTGTGAAATGGTTTGAAGTTTTATGAGGCATTGGAAATGTTAAATATTTTGTCAGTGTTTGCTTATTAGAGATCCCTACGTGTTCTGAAACTTTTCTGACACATTAAGGTCTGTGGAACACAGTGAGGTCCATTGAGGTTAGGAGCACACTTCTGGCTGCTCGCTCAGTGCAGACCTGGTTGAGGTACAATAGCAAGCTTTGCATGGAGCTGTGCCTCTGGAGAGGTCAGGGAGAGATAAAAGATTTTCATTTGAATTTCCTTGAATAGTTCATTAGAGTGAGGATTCTTAGATCTTATGTATATGCATTTTATTGCGCAGTTTGTGTTTTGTCCTGATGCAATATTTAAATTTTAAGCTTTCAGATAAGCTCCAAAGAAAGTGCAGTTATTTTAGAGGAATGATAAAGAAGAATTTGCTTTATATTTTTACTGTCCAACATGGTACTTAAAAAATCAAACCGTGAAAAATGCCAGTAGTAGACCGTCTGGTCTGTTATTCAGAGGTAAAAGATAAAAGATAAGCCTGTTGGCAACCAGAAACCTATTTCAGCAGCTTCTGAAGTGTATCACAGACAAGTCTGCAAAGACATTTCATAATATCACTGATAAAGATCATGTAGTATTCAACTGATCTGCAAACATGCAAACACAGACTGAACTGTGTGTGTCATTGTGCATATGTATTCATCTAGATTTGTGAGCAAGTGGAAGGATAACTTTTCAAGAATTTTGTAGTAAAATAAGAGAAGTTTATTGCTCATTTACTGTTTTCCAATTATTCTTTTATTTTGGCTCTGTTTAGCATTTTCAGTGCGTGAAGATAAATGAGATATTAGCAAAAATGTTTCTGACTCACAAATACAGCCATTACATGACAGAGTAGTAAATAACATTTCCAGCTTTAAGGACTAAGACTTTATTAAAAGTAAAGGTACAAAAGGTGGTGCAGCAATTGTGCTTGACTTCCTCTTTCACTGTCAGTGCCTTATTCTAGAATCTGTATGCTGTTACTGGCTGCTGAGTAACTTATTCGGTGGTTCTTTGATTTTCTCTGAATCTAAAAACAATTATCAGTAACATTGGAGTGGATAGGATGGTGATGGGAGATGCTTTCTCCATTCAGACAGCAGCTCCAGTCTCCCAGAGCTCACATTTAATCCTCCTTATTGTTTTTGAGTTATCAGCCATTCTGTTCTCTTAGAAGCATGGTGACTTTTCATATTTCTGTTAATAGTACCTTGCATGTGAATTTACTTCCTAAACTGCATGGATGTAGATGTTCTTGATAATGATTCCTCTTTAGTAGGACAGAATAGACTTTCACAGAAGAGAAAAGTAGGATCATAAGGAAACAAGACATAGCAGAGCAGTAAATGGATGATTTGCTAAGAAAATCTGCATAAATTTTTGAAATCTGAAAGTAGTCTGTTCTACTTTTCCCCTCCCCGACACCCTTGCAAAGGGTCCTATCAACTATGCCATTTAGTCTGTTACTGGCTGTGAAGCCTGTGCCATCATTGCCAAGAATAACCAAGAATTTGGGCTAGTTGTGTTGTGTAATAAGATTCAGGATAATTAAAGTCAGATCTGAGATGCTAAATATGTCTGGAAGAATGCAAATTTACAGTAAATGCAGCACTGAAAGTAGAAGTTCTGCACAGGTCAGCAGATAAAGCAGAGATAGTCTGTCTCACAGGCATTTTATTAATTTTCCAGGAATATAAATCAAGATGATTTCATGTTGAATAAAAAATAAAATACTTTTGTTCTCATTTCCAGACTCTGAGTAATCATTAAGCACAGTAGAAGGACTCTAAGGGGATTAGCTTTTTGAGCCAGTATTCACCCAACAGTAGATCCTGCTAACAGTGGGAATAATCTTAATGAGCAATTTGCAAGAGAAAGATTTATATATTTTCATTATAGGCAGATTATGTAAGATTTTTAACTTTGTGGCCTGAATAGAAGCTTTGAGCCAGTTACCACGAAAATAGTATGACTGACGATGGTACATGAGGAGAAATAATGCCTTAGAGAAATGGGGCTGTGATTAGCTTCCAGGTCTCAGTGTTGATTTTCCTCTGAATGGCATGTCATCTTGCACTTGCATACCTTTCAAGGGTTTCCTTCTTCTGTAAAATCGGCAGATGAGCCTTTCAGAGCTGAAACAGAAGGTAGATTTAAATGCAGATGATTGTATATATTCAACACATTCTAACTCCTCTTCATAGTTCTACAGTTCCAGAGTCTTCCAGACTCTAGAGCCTGCAAAGCACACATTTGCTGTACAATGGTTTGATTCTTTACCTTGCTCTGGGTGCCAGCTGGAAATTATCTGTTTAGTTTGATCCCTGATCTGTCTTTGCATAGGAAAAGGAGAAAGGGAACAGTAAAAGTAGGTAATGCACTGCTACTGTTGTGGAATGTACCTCCTACAGGTTCCTAATCTCAAAGGCCAAAAGCTCAGAGCATCAAGCAACTTTAAGCTAAGAAGAGAAATGCTTGGCAGTCCTCCCCCATCAGGAATCAGATTTTTATATATAGCCATCTCAAGATTTAACACATGAGCATGCTTCCTCTGCATAACCTTACAACATGGCCCATCCTTACCTGAGTGGAAATGTGCCATTCTGGAAGAGAATTCCTTTTTCTGTTCTACCTCAGCAGGGGCTACCCATTGTCCTGGCTAGTGAAATGACAGAGATCATTTGCTTGAACTGTCCTAAGAGGAATGCTATGCAACATCTGCAGAGACAGGCAGGACAGGAGATGGGATCCCATTAGATTCTTCAAGGGCTGGCACAGCACAGCCTTGGAATTTGTCTGAAGCAATTGTGCTGAAGCACAACTCAAAGGGTCACTCAAAGACACAGTACTGTATCTGTGAAGCTATAAGGTTTCTTAGTCTTACAAAACTCTAGCTAAGAATTGGTTGAAATCAGAAAGGATGATGTTATCAACTATTATTATTATTTCTTGTGACTTTTGTTAAGAGAGTGAAATTTTCCTTGGATATCCTTAGATGAATATCTATGCTTCAGGTTCATGAGATTTTGCTGTAGCTTTAAACAGAAGATTATTTTTATGTTTGCTGTTATAATTCTGTTTATTCGTAAGTTTTAACAGTCTATGGTTATTTATTGTATATAATCTCTCATAAGAAGGGGCTCCTTTTACCAGAAGAATCTCCCCACAATGCACGTCCCCAAAAAAAAAAAATAATTAGTTTTTTCTGTGCTAGGTGGGGATAAGATAAGGAAACAGAAAGTAATTAAATCAGTTGATGGTGCTCAACTTTTCCAATAAAACCCAAACCTTCCATCATGTTCTATAACTGCTTAGGTTTAAGTATTTACTTTCACACAAGATGTTTTAGTCTGAAACTTGTCTTTCTACAGAGTCTAGGGTAATGGCATCTGATTGCATGGGTGTTACTCCTGGATCCCAAACCATAGGAATTTATGTTATTAACAACAACAGTAATAATAGCAGTGTTGTCAGGAGCAGAGTGCTGAGTCATTCGTTGCTGAGTCTGATGGAAACATACCTACTGGTGAATTTCAAGTGCAGCTATTGATAGCACCCTAGATGAAATTTAGGTATGTGTATCTGAAAGGTTTAGGTAGAATAAAAAAAATAGAATTTTTTTGAAAAACAGTAAGTGTATAATGTTATGGAAATGGATGTGGCAAGATGAGCTAATTGGACAGCCAACACATTGCACAGTGTGTGCATAGTTACCTAAATGCTGACTCATGCTTACTATATGCCAATTCTTTTAAGAATTTTGTAGTAAGACCAGTCATATGCTGCTTAAGAAAAAAATTATTTGATCTTTAATAAGAGAATTTTTAATAATTTACTACAATAAAACTGGTTTGCAAAAGCAAAATCTATTCTGTTGAAGAATCTTCAGTGCCGCTTTACTGAAATTCCAGAGTGTGGCTACTTTTAATGACCTGCCTTATATCTGTGTCTTCTTTAACAGAATGTTCTGTTAACATTGCCAACACAGGCTCAATAAGGTAATAGGATATTAATTTAATTTAAAATAAAAAAGCTATGAAATCTCAAGGTGAGCTTTATAAGACCATATTGCCAGTAAGTCCTGGGAAGATGACAGCTTCTGCTTTACTTGATAGGAAATCAGAAATGTAAGAATTTCTCCTAAGACTTATCACAGTGCATTTGGCTTCCTGACTTTGACACAAACCCATACTGCAAGAGAAAATGCAGGGAATGACTGGGACTTAGGTAAATCGCTTAAATCATCGTTCCTCCTTCATATTAGAGCAAAACAATGTTACAGCTTGAGTTATAATAAATTGCTGCTTAATAAGACCAGAAGTAAGTCATCTCTTTTCAGCTAATTCCTGTTCAGCTTCCGCAGCTATAAAACACTTATTAAAGAAAGTTTAGCAGCTGTACTGTTCTCTGAGGCATGAAAAATCTTGATTAAGGTCACTATACTGGAGTCAATGGAGCTTAAACCTTGATATACTGGGACACGGGGAGGGTCTGAACTAGCTTTATACTCCACAGTGTCCTGCTGACCAATCCACAGAGGGCTGTTTGTTTTGGACTCTGAAAATCAGCTTGCCAAACCTCCTGCCTGTAAGATAAGCATCATGTTATCTGTGCCTATCTGCAAGGGTAAGACCAGCCTGCAAAGTGCTGTGGTCACAGAAGAAAAGGGCAGGATAGTTTAAGCAACCTTTGAGGCTGAGCTTCTGACATTCCTGCTTTTGAGAAAGAAGAATGTATCTGCTTGGGAGAAAAGATCACCTATAAGATTTTTAGACTTCAGGTGTGGATTTGAGGAATACATTTCAGCTGCTTATTATAGCTGCCATAATAGCTCTAAGAAAAGCTGTGGCTCTCAGTATTATTTAAAATACCACTTGAAATATGTTTGAATGTAACTTCATTAAAAGTGTTAATGGAAGGTGATTAGTGGTTGATGCAAATTGATTATGTTGATGAGTCAAGTTCTACTCTGAACGACACAGGTAAAAATACTAACAAATTAATTATCCTTCATGGACATAGTGTAGTCTTTCACATAGGTAAGAACAGTTTCAAATACAGCATCTTTTCTGTAGTTATTACAGAAATGACTGTTGAGCTCAGTATATAGACAAGTTACTGACATAAACACTAATATTAGAATTTTAGGGCGATTTCCACTGTCAGTCAGGGTGTTTCTCATTAGGCCTTGAATCTTAATTTTTATCTACAGCTTGTCTAAACAACAAGGCAGGTTTCTTGGAATAAACGTCCGGTTTTTCCTGGACCAGGTGCTGTACTCATCTATATAACTCCATGGACAAGTGAAAATGAGTGGGAATGACACACATGAGGTTATACTCGTTCATACAAGTTTAACTGCTGGCAGTGGATCACTGACCAGCCTGACTTGATGGTGTTCTACATGCAGGTCATTGGCCCTGCTCAAAGTCTGCCTGATCATATACCAACCTGCTTCTATTGTGAATGCCAGAGTTGGGGAATTTTACTGTCTGTAATGTGTAAAGCTTCCTGCCCTTTGAGAGAGGATGTTTCTCCAGCTGTCATGAGTTTTAGTGGCTTCAAAAGCTTCTCTAAGAAGCTGCAAGGAAGTAATGCAGATGTGTGAAGTTTCTGATGCCAGTTGTCTTCAGCAGCTCTCTTGAGATCTAGGCTTTCCTGTGGCTGAAGCCACTTCTGTTGTCTGAGTGGGGGAACATGAGGCTGAGGAAGGAAGATCTGACATACTCCTAGAATTATTCTTTCTGTATTATTCTATCCTGTTAGGATATATCTTCAGTATTTGCTAACCATTATTTTCATAGACAGATACAACTGTGAAGGCAGTGAACAGGATATAGACAAAGGTAAAAATGGCAGCCAGAGCATGAGCACTGAACACGTGTATTATTTGTATGTAGACTTAGTATGTGCAGTTTTTACTCATGGTTTTGTTTTTAGATATTTCAGTTAGCATACATTCCCTTCCATTTTTTAATGTCTCTCCTAGAAGTATTGATTCCATTGTATATAAAGAAGTTTGTATAGTATCATGTGACTGAAAGGAATAAAACCTATTACAAAGGTAGAATGCAAGCTGCTACAGATACAGCGGTATTGTAGTCCCAGGATTAACAGATGCCTGCATTTTTAATATTAATATTTTTCCTTTTTATTGTGGAATATGATATAGAGAGATTGAATTAGATGGAAAAGTGGGGGAAAAGCTTCACGTAGAGTTTGATTTTTGCTTTTGATCAGTTTCGTCTGTCAGTCCTTGCAACAAATGAAATATATTTAATTACTTTCCCATTTGTTTTAATTTTGTACTTATCCTGGAAAGTATTATAAAGTACATTCCCACAGGTAATGAACTGCTGTAAATGTTCTGATGAAAAGTATATAAAATGTATTTTTATTTCTTCATTGGTAAGTGAAAACTTTTCTCATCTCTGATTATAAAATTGAAGATCGAAAAAAACCCAACCCTGAAACACTGAGATTAATCTGGAAGAGATTTCAGCTGTAGTATAAGCCTAGAACCTCTTTCTGCGACTCCCACTCATTGGCTGCTATTGCAAAATAACTTAGCAAGGAAAAAAGGGATAGTAGCTGGACCAAAGCCACCTGAGCAAAACACTGGTTGGGAGATTGCAGTTATAGAATCAAGAATCATGTAAAAACATTTTTATGATTAATGAAGATTGGTTAATAAGTAACAGGCAAAGAACAGTTCACACCTCTGTATTGTGGTTATTTAGATGTAATTGTCTTCAGTGAAATCACAGGGCTATTGTATTTTATTTGTATAACCTTGTCTGATTTACTAAAAATCACTTAAGCGTTTTTACAAGTTTGTTTCTTTTTTTATTAAAGCAGAGAACCTGACTCATTGTTCTTAATCCATCTCCACACAGACAGCCTCTGATGTGCATGCCCATGTTTAGGGAGAGGTTCAGAAAAAATGAGATTATGTTTCTGAGTGTCGATGGCAGCAAATTCAGACTCTTGGTGTCATGCTATGCATAACAATTTTTTCTGATATATGTTCTAATTACAAATTGGTGTTTCAATGCATTCTCTTAGGGTTATGGTATAAAAGTTCAAGGCACTATTGGTTTTAAATGTCGTTCAGAAGTTGGGTATTACTGCTGATGTCTTCCTCTGGACTGTCAGCCTGCTACGTGCTTGTGCATTTTGATGCAACCATACATTCTGAAATGCTGCAGAACTGTGCGTTCCTTGATAGCTTTTGTGCATGAGCTCTGCAGCTAAAGCAAATGCTTGTGGTGGTTAGCTAGGTAACTTTCATTGCGGCCATTCCTTTACACTTATTTTATTTATTGTTTTGTTGCTGATATCTATTTGGTGATTTGCTATTTTGACATGTACAAGTACACTAGATCATCTTGCTTGCAAAAGTCATCAGTAGTTAGAGATCATGACAACCTACGAGTTCTGCTGTTGCAACTCCTAAGGCATATAGTCACATTCTCACGTATTTACTGATCCAGCTACCCTGTATTGTGACTACAAATGAGTTCCACCAAGGATGGAGTTTCCCAGCTGTATAACCTACATTGAAGCAAAAGCTAAAAAAGAAAGGGCAAAAAAAATTAACATAAAAAGATCACGTAATTAATTAATAAAGTAATTTTTAAGTGCACATTGCAATAATTAAAGACACAATGTTTAAAGATGTAATACAGAAGAGCTTAAAAACAAGTAACTTTGGTTTATTTCCCAGAAGAGAAAGATAATATTCTAAGCTGGTTGGGCAGATCTGTGAATATCCTCATTTCACTCTTTCTCTTCCCTGACCTCTCTTCCTTCTTCCTCTTCTCCAAATGTGTTAGAGGATATAAGTTATTTCCAAGGACTCCAAACAGCCTACTGTGAAATAATAGACTTGCTTTTTGTTTTGTAATTTTGTTATCAGTCTGTTATATAAACAAATAAGTATAGCTAAGTGGGGTTTGCTGGAGGAACCAAGCTTAAATTATCTCCCAATTATAGGCTTAACATGAGTAGAAATTAATAGCTCAGTTCTTTTAGCCCAAACATGCACTGTTTTATATTAAGGATAAATTCTATTGACTAGAACGGATTTAAATGTGCCCTGTGCATAAAATGTATCCTCTGTATTGACAGGCTCATGAACATGTATCATGATAGGTCATAAAATATACTACAGATCATCTTCTTTTCCTTTTTCCTTCCATCTTCTTTTCTTGTAGTTTGCTGTCGTTTCTCACTATGCCATTTGTTTAATGTCTTCCACAGTCATCAAAATTGAAATATTTTTACTGCAAACTAGTGGCACACTATTGCTCCCATATAAACAGATAGTAATATTAAATATGATAAATAATAGACAAATAGAATTGGAAATGTAGCCACTGTGTTAGAGTTATGTGATATGAAGTAATGACATCCTTTTTGCATAAAAAGTATTGATCTTTTATGGTAGACTGGAAGGTTTCTGAATAGCCTCATGTCGCCTTCTATACTCACAGACACTTGAATCTGTTTTTCCAGTTAGGGATGTACCCAGAAAACGTAGATAGAAATCCGAAAGTTAATGCATAGGTTTCACTAGAAAAAGTAACTGTAAAAAGCAGTACCTCCTAATTTCATACTTCTGTTTCTTCTCTGTTAACAGTTGGTATCTATTTAGATGAGAAAAACAAGTTGTTACTTCAAAAAATGTTATTCAAAGGAGCAGTGTGTGAAGGTGAACCATACTCTGTGTTTACCTGTTCATCATATAGTTTTCATCTCCAGTCTGAATTTCATAATCTTTGCAGATATCTGGAAGTGAGAAATAAAAATTTAAAACTCAAATCTCCCAAGAAATTACAGCAGTAGTAGAGCTAACATTGTGAAAATCAGCAAAATACCGAAGCCAAGACTTCGAATATTGAAAAGTTCTTTGCTTAAGACACTTAGATGGTGATTGATTTTTCAACAGTCGGACTCCTATAAAACATGTTAAACTGTGCATCCAAACTCTTTAAGTATGCAGAATAATAAAATATTTTTTTTAAGTTTTGCTGCCTGAGGTACACTGATATTAGGTAGTATCAGCAACAATAGATTGACCTGTATTAGGCAAGCAAAGAGAAGCTACTACAGGCATAGTGACATAATTGACTTAGGTCTCTAAAATGTTTTTGTTAATCTAAAATCTAATTCACTGACCCTTTTCCACAAGTATATTTAAGCTTTTTAGGTAACAATTCAAGCAAATAATAACAGAATGTTTGTGAAAGAATTTCTTTAGCACTGACCAGCAACAGTTTGGTTTCAGTGGGAAATGTGGCAAAATTAAAGATTGTTAAGGAATTGCTTTCTGATTGTGCCTATTTTCCTGTGCTAGAGATCATAGGAACTAAAAAGAAAGAGAACTGGTATTCTAGCATTTGTATTCATGTGGGATATTTTTGTTTGCAGTCATAAATACTTTAAAACATTCATGTAGAAAGAAATAAAGTCAAGTATTATTTATTATTCTAGGAGCTGCAGCTATCACTATGTTTCATTTAATAAATACTGTTCACAATAAACTTACACCTTTAGGGTGAACCTTCAGGAGAGAGGAAAACTAAAAGATAACTTAAACACTAATGACCTTAGAGATTGCACACGAATTCGTGTAAACAACAATCTGGACCAGTCTAGTTCTTACTAGAAAACACTTGTTTCAGGCTGTCGAGTGCGGTGCCTACTGGAGAGATATGAACTTAGCTACCAAGCAGGCACAATTAACAAGTCTTGCATTTTCCATATATCAGGAAATCTGTTGCCAAGGTGTCTAAAAGAAGAAACTGAAATTTGTGCTAACTGTAAGTGCCATGAGAACTGAAGAGTACCTGTTAAAGCACTGTTCTGTTTCTGTAACATCCCACAATTGTTTTTTCAGCCCAGGCTATTCTCTGCTACTGTAATCATGTGGGCTAAGAGGGAAGAAGTGTGTCAAAAACTGGATATAGCTAAGAGACCTGCTCCCAAGTAGATCAGAGTAAAACTAATTTATCTGATATATTTATAATTTGCACTGAATTCATTACAGAGGCTAATGAAGACATTCTTTCAAATGATTTCTCCTAGCGCTGATGTAAGAAAGCAATCTGGAAGCCAGGCTTAGAGGAGGGGAAAAAAAAGTAATGCCTAATTCAGTAAAGTATTCTGTATTATAGGGATTTCCATGGTAATTTGTTCTTTGTAGACTAATATGCGCAGACCTCCCACAAGGCCTGCTTTTCATCTCCTTTGTTGTACTCAACCCTTAAAGTAATTTTCCATAATTCTGCAGCACAAACGATTTGGTCATCAGGCAGGTACATCCTTCTGTGTAACCTAGAGCATACAGTAATAGAAACACAAGGAGGATTACATTTATCATTTATGTCTCCACTGACTTTAATAGATTAACCTCAGGGAATTTTTCCATTGCAGGAGATGAAGAAACTATATATGAATAACAGGATATTTGATCAGTAAAATGTTTTTACATTAGCCTGTACTTGATGGTTCCTTCACTCTTGGATTGGTACCTCCACAGCTGCATAAACTGCATTTCTTCAATTTATTCTTCCTCCTCAGAAATATGGTCAGAGTTTTAAATGTGGGGATATGAACAGAATATAAAGGTTGTGATTATTATCTGCAGTAATGCAGCTTTGATGAAGAGTAGGTCATATTTGTTAACAGTAGTTTAAGACTCATTACCTCACCTAAACAGTGCCATCCTACCTTCTGGAGAGGTCCCCACAGGTAGTGTGCTGTAATTATGCTGTCTGGCACAAATTAATATTAGTGCAATGAATCTAAATCTTTGGAACTGTTAGATACAGTATTGAGCTATAAGCAATTTCTGCCAGAACAGTGTGTGCAGGGTAGCTTGCTCTCAAGAGAGAAGATTGTGCCAAGAGAGCCATTAATAACATAGACCTGTAAACCAGGAGTGGGGATAAGGAAAAGCCTGCTTAAGGGGTTATTAAATCTCTGGTAGGTTGTGCACTAACACACCCCTCATGTTACCCTATAGCAAGATGAGCAAATGAATATAGTGGTGGCTCTATGTTTATGAAGGGTATTTATGGCACATGCACAAGGAATTCCCTAATGCCTTACAGGCATTCAGCACATACTGTTGAGTGCTATGACATAGCTGTGAATGACAGGAATTGCTAGTGTTAAGCTGTTGTTCTTACTACTATCCTGTGAAAACTAGCAACTGGATCAAGATTGCATTATGTCTTGAAAGCATCCAAGCACATGTCGCGTGTTGTTTGTATCTATTGCCACAAGCTGAATTTTGAATCAGAAGCCAAATGGATGGTTTCAGATCTTACTTGAATCCACACTAGACACCCAGTCCTGCAGCAGAAATATACTACTGCCAAGAAACCCAGTGCTTCAGGGGATTCTGTTCATTATGTACAGGGTTAACAGGAAAACAACAGGCCTAATTTATTTGTAGTACAGGAGTTGCCAGAGCAGCAGAAATATTGTTTTATTTCAATGATTAATGTGCTCAATAAAAGTGTAGCATCTGCTGCCAGTTTTCATTAACAAATAAATGAAAAACAAACCCGCGTGGTAGGCAGTGTGTCTGGGGACAGCTTGAACAGGACTGAGCCGCTTTAGATTTCAGCTATTTTCTTTAGCACGACAGTGTGGAGCACTTTCTTGTTTATAGGATAAACACACGGGATTGATGTGATTTGTGTAGCACACAGTAGAAGTTGCCAACCCATAACAAGCTGCAGAATGCAAAAATTCCACAGCTTCTCCCTTGGGAGTGATAGGCCACAATCTTCTTGCATGTTGGTTTCAGTGTAAACAACAGTTAAATCATCAGAACAGACAAGCTGCCAGTAAAATGCTGAATAAAGTATTAGTTAGCCCATATTCCTTCATAATACAAGTTTAGCAGACGCAGAGCTCAGTCCCTGTATTGGTTCAGGAGATGTGGTGTTTCACACCACATTAATACAAGTATTGCATAAATGTAAGGCTGTAAATGTGCACTTTTCTTAGATTCGTCACAACCAAGTAAACTCTCTGAAATGCAATTAATAACTCCCTTTTTAGCCTTGTATTCTATGGAATCAGGGTTTATTTCATCATGTTGTCTTTTTCTTCTACTTTTTGTCCTTATAACTTCTGAGCCATATTGGCCAGTTCCACCCCCCTTGACAAGGAGAAAAAGGTAAGGAGGGTTTACGTACAACAGTGTCTCGCCATAGGGGAAGGTCACATTGCCTGCTTACAGACATCAGAGAATCCACACAGCAGAGAACATTGGGAGTATGCCATCCTCGTGGAAGTTTTGATCAACAATTGCTGACTGAAGTGAGACCATGAAAGTGTAAGCAGCCCACCTTTCTCAGCTCTGGTACTTCTAAAACTGCTTTCCTGCATGGAAGTTTGGGAGTCAGGAGATCTCAGACTGGATGTGGCTGCATCAGTGACAAGGACTTCACTGACTCAGTCTCAGGATGTGTAACAATTGGCGTATTGCTTTCAGCATTTCCAGACAGTTGTTCCAGGCCCTTTGTGTAGAAGTTAAGTTCTTTTAAACAAATAAGCAGAGACTATTTCCAGCAATAATGTGGCTGTCCTTGGAGCACATGGAAGCCTAGCAATCTCCAGAGCCATGTGCTTGCATATTTGAAAATACAATTTATTAATTCGGAGTGGAAATACATGACAGAATGGCAAAAACATTTCAGTACTGAAAATGATAGATACAAAGCTACCATGACCTGAGGGAGTTAATGGAGCAATCCCTGCAGGTTATATGATGATAGACAAGGACAGCTTTGGGAATCTAAGCTACTTGTTCTAAACCCCAATGAGTACTCTAAGCTTAATGGCAGTGGAGAGAAACTAGCTGTACCTTCAACTGTACCTGGGAGCTGTGCTGAAACCAAGGAAACCTTCCCTGTAAATGTTAGATAGGAGACCAATTAATCTGCACTGCTGTTCCCATAAAATCAGCCTCTCCCAATTATCTTCTCTGCAAAGAGCAAAATATCTACAGATAGAAGAGAATAAGCTAGATTTCAGCAATTGCAAAGGCTAAGCTAAAATGCATCAAAAAATGTGTACATGCCAAGTCGATGGGACTAGGTTTACAGCTTTCCTGTACGTGACTTTGGTGCTTAATACAATCTTGGTACTCATATAACTTGTACAGTCACACACTGAATAGAATTTACTGGGAACAGAACCTAGTCCTCAGTCGTGTTGTACTGTAACTATCATCATTATGCAAATGTGATTATTTGCTAATGAATGGGCATCCCTCTATACTTCAATTGCATCACACCTTTCAATCGGTGCTTATGTTCCCTGTCTAGTGTGAGTCATCAGGCTCTTCAGGTACGTACAGTGTGTGCTATGCAGAATGATGCATTGAGCAGGTGTGGCAAAGGACAGGGCAGTTCAGGTAAAAGGAAATTAAAATATGTATTCAAAGAGAATGTACAAATACCTTAGTGTTTGATTTCCAGGGTGGTGATTAATGACAAACTAAGATAAGAACATAAAGGACAAGTAAGAGCAATAGCCGTTTGTTATATCATGTAGTAGATTCGCCTCTGGTTTAAGCTGGCTTTTGGTGGTATGAACCAGAAAGCAGGGACTCCAGCAGTGTAAAGAGAAGTGAAAGCCTAAATTCCCTCTCTCTGGAGAATTCCTCGGGCTGGTGAGTTGTATGGGGAGGGCACTGATTGATCTTATCAGTCTGTGCAGATGCTCTGTGCGGCCATCAGAAATGTCACACCTGTCAGAGATGATGGTGAAAATTTAAATATGGCTTGCCCACATGAACATGCAGATCACACCCATGCTAAAGTTGATCCTATTCATTTACCTGTACTTGCTTGTGCTAGAGAACAAATTTTGGCTTGCATGTCTGTTCTGAACTCAGGGAATACAGAGTGACTGTATTTAAACCCCGAACTCAAACACTGGCATGTGGTCTGCAGACTCAGGAGGTGCAGTATGTCATCAGACTTTATTCAGCTATTCTTGAGTTAAGCTAAGGAGCAAAAGAAATTTGGAGCTTTTACCTCTTTCCCTTGTATTTATAAAATCATTGTATGCTTTGGTACAACTTGCAGTTCCAGCTAAAAGCTGTAAAAGTTGCTGTGTTCCAGGTCATAAATTGGGGTGAGATGGTGGTGCTGTGTGATGAGGCTTGCACAATACCCATGCAACTTATATCTGACTTGAGGCTTTGCTATTAATTCCTCACTTTCCTGAACACAAAATTCACATCCTGTTCTTTTTCCACTCTCTGAAGAACACCTCCTGTTACATGCCACAAGCAGAAATCTCTTTCTAGACAGTATAAAATTCCTCGAGATGTAATGCAGTGAAGCAAGATCATCTCTGAAAAGAATTCATGCATTTCCCCATTACCCAGTGCCTCACACCACTAGAAAATGAAATGAGTTCCTGGCCTGAACGTTCCTGCTGTTATCTAACTCTCACTGTACTTCATGTCAATTATTAACGTCAGCAATGATAGAAATCTTAACACATGTTAAGAAACAGGACTCCTACATAATTTTTGTTAATCTGTATTATTTTGCCCTGTGATCTTTGTTTTGGAGCCTACTTTTCTCCATCTCCTTTTCCAACGTGCGCTCACAATTGGAGTGTTTTGGGCTGATACTTTGCTTTCAGTCTTTGGAGAACAGAGTGCAAAAGCTATTTACTATCTCTTGCACCCTCCAGCCAAAGATCTTGTTCATCATATATAAGCCTTCTGTTTATGAGTTGATTTTATCCAATAATAGCACAAAGACTTCAACAGAAGATAGCAGACACCACTAAATGACTTAGCTGAGCTCTCAGAACATATTTTTATATACTGAAGAAATCACTGAATATCTGCTTTAATGTGAAATGCATTTATGTTTTTGTTGGCTCACTTACTGTTTTTTTCAGTGAATTTCAAACCCAGTGATGCTCCTTTGATTTTACTCAAGGTAATGAATAATGCAGTGTACAACCTGCTAACAAAGTGAACACTCCAGTTATGTAAAGTTTGGAGAGTGGGGGGGGTGTAGATGGATGTACACTCCAGGTGCTTGGAATGAAGCATGGTTGCAAGGGGCTAATTTGGCTTTGCTCTGCTTCCAGTGCAGGTTTGAAACAGTACATGCTGACTGGCAAGTACTTAGATTGGGAAGGCTGAATGTGTATCTAGTTCCCAGGAATCTAATCTTAGTACAGCATGTGTGTTGGAGATGGGGGAAAATGTGACTAGACACATGTCTTTCTGCTATTTCTTTTCAGAGGGTACAATTTTAAGCTTTGCCATGTAGGAAGTGTCAAAGCAGATTTCCATCTCCTTTAACCTTCTTCATGTTTGGGTCTTGGGAAGAGATTGAGAGAGCCACAGCTTGCCTCTTGACAGCCCTGCCCTGCTTTTGTCCAACAGAAAATGGTTACATTCTGTATCTAACTCAGGAGGAGTTTGGGGATTGAAAGAAGTGCAGGACTCAGCTGATGGTATACAGTCTTTTCAACAGGATAAATGATGATACTGGGAAATCCCATGCCTGTGTTTTTTTCACTACCATAATGTAATTGCATGTGTGCAAATGGTATCATACGTGTCTCCCTTCTTTGTGTAATTGAATATCACTAGGTACCTGGGACAATGAAATATAAAGATCAGCTAGAATAAAAGATACCAAAACTTTTACAGCTGAGGTTTCCTCAGATGTATGAAGCCATATCAGAAGACGAATTGTGAGAGAGAAAGATGTTGAGAAACAATGATCATAGAAAAGTGCTGGTAGAAATTTTCTCCTTAGTACACAGAATTTATGAGGAAACTAATCACACCAATTTCAAGAATAATTCCAGAAGGCATTCTCCTGGATTGAGAGAGGTTTTATTTTAGAAAATTCAATTGAAAGAAGAAATTATCATAATATGTTAACTACTGTGAGTTATGCAGTGATATACCAGTATCAAAGCTCTTAGTTTGGGCAGATCACTAGGAGAATTACAGCAGATGTACTACTTCAGTGAGCTGCAAAGTGCAGTATTAAGACCAGTATTAAGTGCAGTATCTAATACAGTATGTTAGATTTCTATATAATTTTGTAGTTGTGTTATCAGTTATACAGGAGCATGGGCAGATATTATAACCATTTTAAGATGGGGTACCTGAGATGCAGTCTTGTTTGTCTTGAACTGTTGCATGGTGATGGCAAAATTTGAGATTGTACCTGCAGCTAACTCAGTTTATTCCTCCTCCAAGTCTTCAGAATACATGCTAACATTGCCATCCCTAACTCATCAGTGCTATAAAAGGCACATGTGATGACATGATAAATTTCCAATAGACTTGAAGAAGTATTAAGGCCAGTGATTTGAGGATTATTCATCTGGAATATAGTTATTAACTATCATATCTGCTCAAGCAAGGAGACTAAAATGGAAACAGGCAGAGAGAACTGTTACTAAAATGATCAAGGCATTGGAGGCTTTCATCATAGCATAAAAAGTAGAAACACTTTTAATTAAGCAAAACAGAGGCAGTGTAGGAGTTAACAGATAACGGTGACACAAGAACCAAAAGATTCAAGTTGACTAAGAATGTATCTGGAGTGGAATTTTTATATAAGGTCAATTAGAGCAAAGAAATTCTGAAATAGTCTTCCAAGAGAAGTAGTAAGGGGGAAAAATAATCTAATTTTAAGATGGAATGTGATACTTGTGTAATTGAATGGAACAATGCAGTGCCATAAAAGACAACTGTACTCAGTTACTCTTGAGATCACCTTGCAGTCAGTGTTCCTATAATCCTAAATTTCTATGTACCGTTTGAAAGCATGAACAGAATTATTACCACGCATGGGTAAGAATTTCACAAATCATCACAGAACTGGGCTGTTCCTTGCCCTAGACACAGCACTATCACAATTTTGAGCAGATTCTTCATAGAAAGTATTGGTTAAGCAAGAATTGGCACCGAGGGCTATGCTGATACAGCTGCTACAGCATATGGGACATATATCTGGAAACTGCAATCCTGCATCATCTGCTACTATGAGTCACGTGGCACTACGTGGACAGCAGCAAAACAAGTGAGCTAATGGTAGTGTAATTGACTTATCTAATTTTATTTTTTTTTTACCTTTTTTTATAATTAACGTTTGCAACAAGCTTCACTCTACGCTGTCACTGGAGCCTGCTGCTATGCCAAAGCATTACTACCTTTTTGTAAGGTGATTCTTGAAATACCATGCTGCCCTCTTGAGGTTGCATAATATATGATTTGGGTTTGGGTTTTTTTAGCCAGTTACTGGAAAGAAAACATTGTAATGAAAACCTGTTTCCTATGGAAATAAGAAGATTAGGCATGAGCATTTCAAAGCCATCTCCATGTTATGAATTTTCCAAAAGAAACTGGGCATGGAAGTCCTTGCAAATGTCATTGTCTTATTTCTCAACCTTAACTCCTCAAAAGATCTAGAGGATCATGTGCAGAAGTACCAATGGCTGGGAGTAGAGATAGGGTTGCTTGGTTACAAACATTGTTCTATTTAGATTTGATCACAGAAATAATTTGCAGCAATGGGAGGAATCACATTTCTAATACTCTGGTACTGGCCAGCAGTCTTGCATGAGTTTGGTCCTGCTACAACCGTGGTAAGGCATATGGTGACTATACATCCTCTGCTGCAGAGATCTGGCTGCCTGATAGTTTCTTTCAACCGTGGCAACTCATTTGAAATGATTGCTTAAGAGAACTAAATGTGTCTACATTAGCAAAATGAGGAATGCAAGTGGCTAAAACAAGGCTGTAAAGCACATGTGAAATATAAGCACAAAGGAGGAAGACAGTGTAACAGAAATTGCCTCTGATAGTTGGGATTTTTTTAACATTAAAAAAAGGAAAGTTACTGGAGTGACTCTGTGTAACAGTCTCTCTTAAACGAGTTGTTTAACATGAGACCAGATGAACAATGGTGGGAATATGGGTAGGTGAAGTAGGTTACTTAATTGCTCGTTTTTAATTCATTGCTCTGGGAATCACTTTATAGTACAGTGTGTTCATCAGGGACAAACAGACTGAAACAAAAGAGGAAGGAGCTGGTTAGGTCTCGTGTTCCGGGGCCACTGTAAGGCTTGGATTTGATAGGATATGAGAAGACGTTTTAGCCATCTGTTTTCTCCCCTTCTGCTCCACGGTGCCTGTGCCATTCCAAGGGGTTTCTAGAGAAGATGAATGATAGCAGCTAGAAGCAGAGGCATTCTGGGAGTGATTTCTAGTGGCAGAAAGTTGAAAAGAGCTCCTTTTGCCTTGACTAGAAGCAAAGGTTTCCATTTGTCCATCTAGTTTTAGAATATTTGCTGCCTGTCCCTAAGGGTTCATTTTGAGCCTCAGCTGTGTTAACGTGAGTGGGACTCAGAGCCAGTGCAATGTTTGGTGAAGCTCCTTTCAGACTGGCTGCCATGCCTGGCACACAATGCTTTGTTGGCAATGAGGATGGGCATGACTGACAGTTGTACTAGCAATGCCAAAATAGCCTTTGCACTATAAATTTCCTTTTCAGCTGCTCAAACAGGAATCATGGGTCCCTTTAGTGTATTTCCAGTCTGCCTGACTTGGCTAGAAGCTAGTAATTGTACTCACTGAGCAAATATCCATGGAATGACTAATGCCAATGAACCTCAAAACCATCCCCATTACAGGGACTAGTGTCACTGAATATAGGAGTATGTATTCTTAATATCATATAAAAGGAAAGCCAATGCCCTTTTCTAGTATCTTAGAAAATTCCTGAAAAATAGGCAATGGTCCATGTATTTATTTTTTCAAAAGTAATATAAATGCTCTTTAGCCAGTCTTTTTGTATGCAAAATTTTCAGGGCCTCAGTACTGTGCTTCCTCATATTTACTTTCAAGTATTCTTTTTTTCTCTCTGTGATTATTGGCACATATAATGAATAAACACTACTACAAATAAGAAAAAGCCAAGTAAAAAATGAACTAGAAATGTTTATAGCTGACTATGAAAAAGAACTTCCTTTTTCATGGCTTGCCTGGTTAAAAGCCAAAAATTTACATTCACTTTTAAATGATCAAATGCTTATTTCAAGATCATGATATACTTGGTAAGGCTGGCAACCATGCAAAAAACCCAACCAATCAAACCAAACCAAACCCAAAAAACCCAAGAACTTGACAGAGTTTTGTTTCAAATATGGACTGATGTGTTTAGAAATAATTGGAGAAGTAGGACTGCTGACACAAACAAAAAGTAAGTTTCTTCTTGAAAATTAGTCCCATTTGCTGACATTTTTCACAAACAAAATTTTTTTTTTTTACGTGGAGAGAGCTTAATTGAGTACAATCTCTGTCCTTTCTCTACTGCAGAATAGGTATGCCTTGTTCCTCAGGGCATTGTGAGCCCTCAGCATCTTTCCTGCCTGACACAGCATGCCCCTTCACTTGTGTTGTTCATAACTTCTTAGAGACCTGCAAATTGAAGATACTGACACAGGTCCTCATGACCTAGGATACTGATGCATAATTATTGCAAAATAAATACTGAATAGAGAGAAGACTTTTGTTCAGCTGCCTCCCATCTCTCTTGTGATGTTGCTCTTGTATGTTCCCTTTTCAAAGGTCTGTTTTCTGGAGTGGGGTGTAGTAGATGGAAAGGAAGTTAAGGGAGCATTAGAGATGTTAGTCCCTTTCTCTTGATACCACTGACATTACTGTGACAGGCAAGAAGATGGGACACATAGTGGACATAAAAAGCCCTCTGAACCTGTTGCTAGTCCTACTTGTATTGCATAATTTCTAACAGGGCAGTCTACCTGACTCGGTTACATCTGGGCTACATGTTCACCATTGCTGACTGCAGAATTTTTAGGGTAGAATTTGACTATAACAAAAAGGAGCTTCAGTCTGAAAGACATCCCAAAGTGTTAAATGGGTGCAGAGGAGGTGTCACGGGCACTAAAATGCCTCCCTGTAGTCCTGAAGTTCTAAATGCACAGGCTGGGTACCTCTAAGGTTTAAGTATGGACAAATTACTGCAATAGACCCTGTCTAGTCCCACTCTACTGCAGCCAGACATGTGCTCAAGCTCCATGTTAAAGCTAGCAAGGTTTTCACCCCTGCTATGTCTACTAGAGTGCTTAGCCCATCATTTGAATTTCACATGCTTTCTTCTAATTCTCAGCCTTATTTTGCCTAGCAATTTTTAACCTGATGTTGTCCTTGGGCTTACATGGCTTTTCTTCCTGCCTGCTGTTATCTAGAGATGTGCTTTTGTTCCTTTCAGCCTTTGCTTGCTACGTTAAACAAGGAAAGATCTTTCAGCTCATCAGACAGGCTTTCCTAGTGGTCCTTCTCTGTTCATTGTCCCCACCATGACCATGGATGTCTGGAACCATTCACAGCTCTGTAGATTCCTATTTCATGAAACACAAATTAGATTTCTTGACACACTATTAAAGTCTCTTTCAGCCCTGGAGACTTCTTCAATGTCTGTCAAATGAGAAAAAGCTCAAAGGGGACAACACACCAGCACAGTTTATCCAAATATGGTGACTTTTAGGGCTGCTGAATTGTAAAAAAAAAGAATCTTGAACTTTTGATATAATCATACCTATCGTCTGAAACAATTTCTATAAAAACTGACGATTCTGACAAAAAGGTGCAGCTCCAGGCTGCTGGAAAGCAGTGTAGATCTTTGATGGACTTGTTCTGCCCATTCAGGACTCAGCCATGCTCAGAACATCTCCAGAGTGAGCAGCATCACTCCTTGTATGCAAATATGGTATCTACAAGAATATAGCCATGGCAGTCTAGCCTGCACAACATCTGAGGTGAATATTCAGGAGCAGGAGACTTTGCCAAATATAATATTCTGCCCTTTGTATTACAGATATGAAAGTTATTTTCAAAACCATAAATTGTGACACGTCCACAGTTTTGGGATAAATTTGAAGAATACTGTTGCAAACATGGCCAGAATGGAGAGCTGCTTTATAAGCAAAATTTCTGGAAGAACTCTCAGAACTAGGGACATGATGAGAACTGATAACAAACAGGCATTTTTAAAAATACCTATCATGCATTTTATGTCTCATGGGCATCTCAGTTCTTCATAAATTTCTTCAAGACAATGTATATGCAGACAAACCAATGTGTAGCTTTATAAACTAAGTGTACTCTTGATGGCATTTTGCCTACAGCTTCTGTAGCAATGCTTTTCAGATTTTCTGTGGACCCTGAGGTCCTTGAAGTGAAAACGTGCTTCTCACATGCAAAAGCTGTTGTAGAGCTGTTGTTGAGATTCCTGCCCTTTTCAGACTTGCTTTATTGGTTTCCAGAAGTTCATGGAAAGTGCTGTCAGAAAGTTCCTAGTTTTCCTTTCATTGTTGTCAAACTAACATTAAATAGGGACATTGCTCATGCATGCTTAGCTTTAATATCTGCCGTTATCCTGATGAGACGTGTCTGATGTGAAAACTAAGTAAGTACACACTTAGTAGGAGCTGTAAAGTATCTGTATATTTTTTGTGCTTCATTTCATCTATTTTGTTCTGCTAACTGCCATCTGTATCTTATTTCCCTGAACTAGTGTGTTACAGCCTTAACATGGGAAAGCCCAGGCTTTTGTATGCACTAGAAATATGCATCAGTAAACAAAAGCAGCAGCTCTGAACTCAGCATCTGTTTTATATAATACTCTTCTTTTTAGGCTGAAATTATACATAACATTCAGCTTAATGACTAGGCCCAGTTCATTTTGCCTGAAGCCATGTGACCCTGAACACTGACACTGTCTGATTTCAGGCTAAACAAGGTTGGTCTGGATCGGTACTAAACTGTGAAGAAACAGGAAATGACCTTCAGTAATAACACTCACTGCTGAATCAGAGAGGACATAATGATCATTTAGTAAGGACACACTTTTTCTGAGCTGGTACTGAACATGGTGGGAGGCAAAGTGATATTATTAAAAATGCTGACCGGAGTACTATTTCATCAAAAATGTACATATTCACTCTTGTTCTAAATTATAAATAAGATGTCTCTCTCTGTCCTTGCATTTTTTATATCCAAACTAGAGAAATGTATCAGAATATGAAACAAATTATATGTAAAGTACTGTTGTATTATTAACTAGTAACAAGTTGTTTCTGTCTCAGAGTTTGAGGAATATAAACAAAAGAAATTTGATCTTAATAGAACCATACACATTTTTTGATGAAATCTTATGTAGAGATCCTATGAGAGCAATATTGTAGTTTTCAGCACAAGTTCCTGTAAAAACACATCTGCAAAGGTGTATACAGCTGAGAAGTATGTCAGCAGATTATCTGGGCTTGTCACAGGTTTTGGAGGTCTTATTGATAGGACAACTGTCCATAGACATTGTAGGTTTGAAAGCAGCCAGTATTACTTTACTACAGTTTCTTATGCAACTGTTTTTATGGCTTTGTTTAAGATAAGGTATTTTACACTATTATAGTACTCCTTACATAAGTGTAATTAACAGTAGTAAGTTATACAGTCTGTCATCTCAGATTCTGTTTCTTGGCAATGGAGAATTTTGTTTTACTTGTTTTCATTCTGCTACTATATACTTGTTGCTTCTGAAGTGGCACAACTCTAACCCTTTGAGATATCCAGACTCAGAGTTAAAGCCTGTTTTCTGTGTAGACTTGGGACCCCTACTTTTTAGACAGCTGAGACAAAAATGAGAAAAGATGATGTACATAGCAAATAGAAAGTATTGTATGTTCTTCCTTAAGCTGTCACGGGCATCTTCCTAGTGAAGTAATGAAGTAGGTTCCTGAGGACCTTAACCACAAGCAAAAGGTAGGAAAAAACAAAAGACATTAGCACAATCCAATGAAGTCTGTCTTGGCAAGAAATTTCTCTCTATGGAGGTAATTAGGGAAGTTGCTGAGAAGATCTTGAGCAGAGAACTTGCCCTGTGGCTTCTTACTCATTCCTGCTGCACTGAAGCATGAGAGGAATAGTTGTGAATTTCCATACAATAAGTTCTCTGTACATATATAATACTGAGAAATTTGAAGTGTTACTTTACTCTGAAAATTACTACAAATTGTACTACCTTATCAATCAGATCTTCATGCTGTGCATATTCAGTTTTAGCTTCTAACTTTAAATGAAGAAAAAGGATTAAAGAAACATTGCTTCAAACATTAATCCCACTGAACCTACTCAGCAAAGAATTAGGGAGCTGGATTAATTTTCCATTGCATCAGCAGCATTATTTATGAGGTTCTTGGTGGTGACATGTAAGCAGAGACCCTCACATCAGCACTGAGGTGATGGAATCAGTGCAGCCTGCAGATCTCTCCTGTTGCTAGCATCAGTATTAGAAAGAACTTACTTGAACTGACAGTCCACAAGACTGGAAATTAACGGAAGAAAAGTGTGTGTGACATGATCAGAGTAACAATTTAAGCACTTTAAAGACACTGAAACAGAAAATGTGTTGAGCATAAAGAGTACTAACAAACCTGATGCCTTTTCAGAATCTCAAAGAAATACATTATAAAGTTTCCTTCTACTTGACTGTCCATACAATTTTCCCTCTGTGATTACAAGCCAGCCTTGGCTCAAGTGTCCTGGAGTACATGTAGTGCTCTTTAACTAAAAAAATATAGATGGCCATCTAACTATAATTTTAAGTAAGCACTTGCTTAAAATACAGATAATCCACCATACTACTTGGCATATTTGTTATTTGGATAAAATGGAACCTATTTATACTAAGATGACACTATCAGTTAAAAGCTTTCTGTAGTATAAAGTTGTTCAAACTTCATAAATAAGATTTAAAGATTTAAATTCAGGAAAATGTTTTGACTGCACGAGGGATTTCTCTTTAAACATACGTTTCAAATATTAGATCATGGTGAAACATCATCTGTATGTGACCTTCTGAATGTCATGATGAAGGAAAGACTTTTAGGTTGTTTTGGTAATGTATCACCAACAATGACCAAACAGGACAGACTGAACTTATAAACATTACCTCAGACCTGTTGCTAGAGATAACATGTTTGCTAAACTTCTCAAAATGAGCTGATACCACAAGTCATCTCGTGGTGATCAGCACTAGGACTATTTCCTGCTAAGACTGGCTAGCAGACTGGTATATTATTGCTTGCCCAAAATATTGAAAGTGAAGCTAGCTCTATTTTGTGTAAATAAGTACAAGCCTTCTCTCCTTGAAGGACAAAAAGGTTGCTAGCAAATGCAAATAATGGAAAATACTGGTATGCTAATGACAGACATTTGAAATGAATCTGTTTTTAAGGAAATCTTACAATTACATCGATAAGTGCAAAATTTATACCTTTCAGTCTTTTCAAACAATGTAGTATGTATATTTTGAGTTCAGCAGAATTGGGCTTTGATATTTAAATAGATTCTCTTATCATGCTTAAATTATGGAAGTTCAAAAAGTACTAGACTTAGTACTCCATGGAATTGGGTAGAAATTTGCTCAGGTTTTGCTGTGTGCTGTTCATTGTCTTCTCAGATACTGCTTCATGTTTTGAAGGTTCCCAGCTAGGGAGAACAGTGCAGAGTGTGCTTAATTAGGAGGGCAGAGATAAAAACAAAATGGAGAAATAAATGCATAAAACTAGGTCAGAGCACTTGCCTGTATTTCCAGAACGAAGTAATTTGAATTGCTTAATGGTATTTTTGTAAAAATTTTTATGTATTAAAAATATACTGTAGATTTTCAGGCCATTTTTCAATGGACTGTAAAGCCAGATTCTACTATTTCTGCTTGTGAATAATCATTAAAGAAAAATATTTGCCAAAATTACTTAGAAGGAATATAAGCTAAATTCATAGGGCTGAATTTACACTTAAATCCAAATCTGTGGTTCTGTTTGACTTTAAACTGGAGGAGAGCAGAATTTTGCTATGAATTGTCATTATGTATTCTGAATATGCTGAGCAATTATATTTTTGTCTCCAATTCTCGTGAGACTATGACAAATGGATGTATGTGCTGTATGTATGCAATCACAGACAACTAAAGTCTGCCTGCAGTTACTTCTTTTCACTTTCCAAGAAACAAATGGATTGATACAGAAGAAGCATTTTGCCTCATCTTCTCTTACTCCTAATTGCTAGAAATGGTTCATTTAAGAAAAGTAACTAGTTTGAATTGTGTGGCCTTATAATGATTATCTGCAGCATTATGTTGCCAAAACCTTGTCTGGCAAAAGTTGTTAAGTTTTTAAGAAAGTTGTTTGTCATAATGGAAATAGAATACTTTTTTTTTCTCAGGAGTACAATTTTCATATTTATGGGAATGCTGTACTTGCAATGAAACGGCATTAGTTGAATCCCCTTGTCTGTATACTAAGTAGTATTTTCCAAAAAAACCCCAAAGCTCTTTTCCTATTAAAAGAATAGGAAAATAGCACCATCATTTCTTTTCCTGCAACTAAGAAAAATTACTGAGCAGAAATCTAGGCTTACTGTCCTGGGTCTATAGCCAAACTCCTTTGTCTATTATTAGCCACATGTTAGCATAAAGGACTACACATCTATAAATCTTTAAAGTTTTTCCATATTGATATCACATATATATGTCAACTGGGTCACACTTACCTGTCTGCTAATACGATTTGAAACCTTTTGTTCTTCCATTTCAGAATTCAAAGAAATAATGAAATAATCTTTCAGTAAATCTTCTGAGGAGGAAGACTTCATTGTTCAGTTACAAACAAATTAAATACTTGTGTATTGTCATGTTAAAAATAGTATTGCTAGCCCTGCAAAAACAACATTGTTCTTCTCTTAAGGTTCCTGCAATTCACCATCTGTCCAAAAATGAGTAAAAATGTTTACGAAGGCTGTTGTATGTTACTTCTAAAGGCACCGGTGTTCAGTCTCCATGTTGTTCTCATGGTGCACACATTATATTAGTTGTTTACTTACAGATACAAATGCTAGCTTGAATTTGTTGGTCCTTAAAATTATCCATTTCCTTTATTTGATTAAACTTTATGTTCAGAAAAGACACAGTATTTGCATTTAAAATCCTATCATACTACTTAATGCATTTTTCAAGTGCTACATTTGCATTTAATTCAGGATGTGAATTACACACAACCTAATTGTTCCAAGCAATAGCATTTATTAGGACAATACTGCATGCGATGAAAATGTGAGAAACAGAAAGCAAAATTGCAAAGCCAACAGGGAAGGAAAAAATAGCAGTTTTGAGTGACTTCATTTTGGAAGGCCAATGTGTTTCCAAGGCCTCTTTTTCAAAAAGGATCACTGACGTTTCCCACAATGTCAAAAATATTAGCAATCATTTCTCACTAATCAGACTAGCTCTAAAAAACACACTCTGTACGTTGGCAGAACTGGTGTCAAACTCCTTGACTAACTGAAAAGAAAATTGAAGTCTTCTATTCTCAGAAATGTTGTGGCTTTCTTTTCATATTTCCTGCAGTAAGATAACACAAACTCTCCTAGAACTTATTTTCAGTACCTTCAGGAAACACCTCTGATATTAATACAACTCTAATTAACCTTATGAGACTACCTTCTCAGTTGCTTACATGTATGAGAAATTTTTGCCATTTGGTGTAAAGACTTGGCCTCATAAAGTAGGAAGAGAAAAAAAGAATCTTTAGAAATTATCTAGAAATTGATTCTTTCATTTAGTGAAAAATGAGACTAAAAATGAAATGAACGAACTCTTAAGGTATTCTTACATAGGAGAATGTAGTTTTAAGAACAAATGAAATAACCAGCAGTTGTGGATCAGTATTTCTGTAAATAAAAATTAACTTCTTATTTCTAGGTACATGGCTTAAGATTGAAGAGAATTTCCAGAAACCTGTCTTATGCATCACTAAAATGTAGAAGTAAGTAAAAACAATTTAATTACACACATCTTCATGCATTAGAAAACAGTTATTAACTAGAGCATAAAATGTGTATAACTCTTTACTAGTCATTTCTTATTCTGTCCCCGCAATGCCACGGTGGCATGCTAAATCCCAGAATTACAAGTAGTAACAAAATTATTTTCTTGCTCCCCTCTTCCCGTCCTTCCCATGATTATCTAGTAGATTTAAAGCACTAATTTAAGTCACTAATCTGACTTAAAATATTTTAAGATTACTTTGCATTAGGAATATTCACCCTTGAAAATTATTCATATGAAATAATTCAACTAAAAAAATCACTTAAAAATAACCTTCCTGACTTATACTTCAAACTCATATCCACGATTCTTGTTGAAATCACTTTCCCATAGATTCAGCCAGTAAACTATATTGAAATGCTGTATGATCACCTGTGTCACTGCATGATGCTATCCCAAGAAACGGGGCTTTCTCACAGTGAGCTTAGTGGATCTCTGCTCCAGGATTTATAAAATGCAATAAAAAATGACAAAAAACACAAATGCAAATGTATTTTAAAATATAATATTAGCATTGTCAACATGTAAGACTTTATTTACTGCACAGAAAAGAAAATATTCAGAATAGTGTAATTTGTTTCGGGGAATGCACAAAAAAGTTTCAACAACTAACACACAGTGTTTCTTTGCAAAATAGCCCTTCGCATGATGCTGAGGCTGAAATGATTTTTGCCTACTGGTATCTACATTCTTGTAAAAGAAGGTCATTAGCCTCTATTGTGACTGCTCCTTTTGGATTGCCTGTCTTTGTCTTTACACAAGTCAAACGATAAATAAAGGTAGTCTGTTAATATAGATTAGAGGTTAAACTGTTATTTATTGTCACATTTTATGGAGAGATTCTGCAGAGACTGTTATTGACCTTCTCTGCCTACAAAATAAGTCATGTATTTATCCTAGGCAATCCATTTGCAATAAAAAAGAAGTTACAGTCTTCCTGATGAGGTACAAGCACACGTGCAGAAACTGAAGTACAATGATAAATCCTAATGAGGAACAGTTGCTGAGTTTAAAGTGCATCACAAATTCACATCATATTATGTCTCTGAGCATATTAGATGAGCAAATAGGTAAGAAACAACAGATTTCCTCCTGCAAATTTTGAAGTCTTCTTTTAAACATCTGGGATTTGGATAGAGTTGAGCATGAGAAAAATATATAACACATTTTCATTCTTTTGAGTTTATGTGATAAAGAGAACTATAAAAGTAAACAAAAAAAATATCATTCTCTTTCATGTGTTCCTTTAAGTAGAAATAGCTGACAAAAAATCAAGATAACAGCCACCCGCTGACTACAACATACCCTAAATCAGAACACAACTCAGAAATAGGTCTGAGAGGCTGCTCTAACCTTGAAACCATGAAAGTACTTCCTGACTACATATATTATGGAAGCTTCTTGTTAGAATGAAAAGAAACTTTTTTTCTGAACATCCTAAATTGTGAGGATGTCAGAAATCCAGACTAAGCCTCCCATAGTGCTAAAAATAGAAAGGAAAAAAAGAGAAGACTTCATAAAAATGTAATTTTCTCTTGTATAAAGCAGCCATAGTTGCCTTCTTCCTCACCCAGTCTGTCTTTCAGGCCCAGACCTGACCAAATTCTGACCATTTAAAAAGCTTTAAAATCCACTTTCTTCTGTAGCCCTTCCAGACTGCCTACTTGTGACCTTACCTGTGACCACACCACAGTATTAGAGGCAGGAATAAATGAACCATGATGCCTCTTTAAAGAAGAAAATATATCTGTCCAAGACATGGCCTTCTTTCCTAGCCTGACTTGTCAGTGTGTGAAAAAATGCTCAGAGGCAGCAGCAAAGACACCTTACAGGCAGCTGGATAGCTACTCATAGTAATAGCCCTGAATGACCACAAAGCAGAGTAGGGAAGGGAGTTCCCTACAGCCATATGTGAGGTGGGTTAGAAGTGGTGGCAAAAGGAACTGTCTAACGTTGCTTCTGCATTATGTCTTTGCAAAGGATTACATGACTGCATTGTTCTCATATTGTCCAGAACTAAACAATCTGTAGGACACTGGTTGGCTGCTCAGACTAACAGAGGTAAGAGGATGGTGATTTTACTTATTGCATCTTCATTGTTTCGAAAGCAAAACACTTAAGATTAAAATATTTTAAATGCTTGAAGAAGTATTGATTCATTTCCCAAATGATGTCTGGGCAAGTACCTCTGAAGTCTGCTGCATTTAACTACTGGAGAAGTACTCTGGTTAGCTTAACATAGTCATTTATTCTTCATAGTAAACCTCAAATTCATTAGATAAGACACATAGAGAAGAAAGTCCTTATCCAGTGCTTTCTTACAAGTATCTTTACAAAAAGTATACGAATATTAGCTGGAAAGGAAGAAATCATAAGGAAAGGAAGAAATTGTAGCATAAAAATAAGACAACCACATTTTCCAGAAACTGCTGAAGTTCTCAGGAGGATGTTTATCTGGAAAAAAATGTTGCTGTAAAGGAGAGTAGGCTAGATCTGACTGTACTAGCCACAATGCTAGAGATAATATAAGGTAAGAAAAATGTGAGATAAGACTTCGGCTCCTCAACAGGCATGCTCCTGCTAACAACCTTATTCCACCTAGAAGTTGGTTGAGTTCAATTTTGTGGCCCTCCTTGCAGCACATACTCTAATTTGGAAAGAAAGTCTACACATTGGCAAAGTTTCAGTAGTCCCATATTTGTTGAGACAAAACATGCCAAATCTACTACTGATACTTTGTTTGCAAAGTGATTGTTTTGAAATATGCCTTGCTTTACATTTTTAGAACTGCCACCCCAGAAAATCTGTCATTTTAATGACCAGAGTTTTTCTTTTTCCCCTCTTAGTCTTGGAAAAGACCAAAATCTCCAAAGAAATTATTTTTGTGATAGCACACTGGTTCAGATTTGTGCTTACTCTGTTTTTAGACTCTCCAAAGCAGGATCTGCTGAATATCTCCTAATTTTGTGTTCGCTTAACTTGCAAAGGATTTGTTACTTCATTGCATATCACACTTAAAACTGAATCCTGTCCCCAAACACCTTCCAATATCCCCCACAAATTCCTTGACGGTTCATCCTTTATATATACAACTCGATTTCTCTCTGAAGTATCCAAGTATTCTTCACAAATAAGTAAATTCCATCTCATTTTTCAAGAGTGTATCTTAATCTAGTCAAACTGCAAGTCCTATCCCTGTCCAGTTGTTGAATGAAGAATAAAATAAGCAGAAATGCTTCAGTGAAGGTGATTGCCTTCATCTAAAAGCAACAAAAGGTTCAACATTTTTGTGAGGTGTATGTAGTTCTATATTTCGTGTTGAATGGATGAGTTGTACATTAACATTTTTTTTTAGTGTCGAATAGGTGGTGAGGGACGTTTTGCGAAACAGTGCCCCTTGCTGGGAATTTTGTGTTATTGTTCCTGATTATATTCGTTTTGAAAGTTCATGTGGAGATGAGTTTCTCATTTTAATGAGTTCACTCCGGGAGGGAATATTAAACACATTATTGCTAACAATAAACACCAACTTGCTTATGTCAATGAATTATTTTAGCACTAGCTATAGAAAGAGGAAAGAAAGAAGTAGTGTTTTCAGTGACATTTTGATATTGCCCATTCATAAGCATATATGTTAGATCTGTCAAAGTGTACATCTGTAAAACTGAGTCTCAAATGGCAGTATGCCCTGACTGTGCCACAGAAATCCAGGCTGCTTGTCTCACCAGCTCCCAAACAAGACTATTTATGCCTGCCAACTTGAGATTCTAGAGCTACAGTGAGTTCTTCTCTGCTTTTAAATCATGAACAATAAAGCCACTACAGTACAAATGTTCTCTTGAAATAATTAATCCTATCAGTGATGCACAAGCTGGCACAGAATCTAATTTTCATGCTGGGTTTGCAGGGAACAAAAAACAGGAAAAGTCTATGTTAATGAACAAAGAGCTGACATGATTCTAAATTTAAGCAGGGAACAATTTGTTGGGTGAGGAAGTATGATCTTTATATAGTTCATTTCAGATGGCAGCCTTGCTTTAAAGGAGGTTTCATTTTGTCTTAGGTAGCTTGGATGCACTGATGTAAAGTTTAAAAAGTATAATTTAGTTCTCCTGCTGTCACAAGAGACAATACCTACCTCTCATTCTTTCTTTCTTTCTTTCTTTATTGAGGACACAGAGGGAATAATCACTATTGTGAGCATGCTTTGGAAAATGCAGAATATTGGAATAAATGGGTGGCCTTTCTTACGAAGGAACATAATCCCTGAGAAAAAATTATTTTTTCCCTGAAATCCTTGAAAAAGTTTAAATCCATAAATCAAACTAACCCATTTTCTTTCCTGTGCGAGAGCCACAGTGAGCCAGACTGCCAAATTTACTGTTTCTGGCCCAAAATCTCATTGCTTGCATAGCTATCCACATCATAGTATTAGAGTGAATAGTTTCAGACACAGTCAAATGAACATCTAAACAATTCAGTCCGAAGTGCTTTCATTTACTGGTCACACCATTAAGGCTTAGACAAAAGAACAGGAACAATAGAATTGCTGATTGTTAATATATCATATGCCCTGGCACATGTATCCTGAGTAATGTGCATCATATTTTATGTACACCCACATACACAATGAAAACCCTCTGTTTTTAAAACCCTGCAAGATCATTTTTAACAGGACCATAAGGCTCACTTGTTCTGCTATCCATGTTATATCCATACTATAGTTAAATATAGACATGTTCTATCCTCAAATATGTTGTATTATTCAGTTACTTCTAGTATAGCTCAGCCTTTCTTTGAACTCAAATACAGAGTCACATTTTAATGGCATGTTACTGCTACTACTGCAGTTATTCAGACTGATTCCTTCTGAAAACAATTCAATGGGTTGTTACTAAGCATATTAACCAGGTTACCATCACATCATGAGTTGTGTTTGCACTGTGAAAAATTTTTAGCCATCTGGCAGGGGTACAGAGCTTTATTAAAAGTCACCTCTGTCATTTGTCCAGCTACTATATCCTGGAGTCACTATGCTACGAGCAGCAGACTTGCTAAGCTTGCAAGCTCTGCAGAGACGAGGTGTGAATGCATCAGTGGCTCATGCTCTTACTCACAATCAAGATTCACCTTAGTCTGAAGTATGTTGGCACGTGGAAGTTTTAATTTCTTCTGTATCTGCTGTAATACTTTATTTGCTTATTTTCAGGTTGCCTGTTTGCAGCCAAGTAGACTTGAACTTAGGGAGCTTTTTAAGCCAAGATTTGAACCAAGAGCTCTAGAGCTGCACTATACAGAATGCTAAATTGCTGCTAATTCTGCTTCCCAGCAGTGTGGAAAGAGGGATTTAATCAGATGAGAGTGCCTAGGAAAATTGGAAAATCATGCAACACTTTCCAACAGTGGGCAATGCCAGTCTGATTAGGCACAGTAGGCCTAATAGGTGTAATACTCATTCAAACGAAGATTACAGGAGGGATTATGTGAACAAAATATTGAGATAAGTTTGCTCAGAAAAAAAAAATACACAGGTAAAGATGTTTGCAATTTCATAGGTTATTTATTTGGAGTTATGTCTTATAATTGTCAGTAACAAAAAACCTGCAATATTATGCATAAATCAGCAATTAATGTCAGAATATTCTTACCATTTCTGTTTTACTTCATTTCAGTATGTCATTTAACTTTAGAGGGAAATTAGTAGGGATTTACATGTCTCAGAAGTGTCAAAAGCAATATTAAGCAATGTTAGGCATGAAGAAATAATCCTGCTTTATTTTCATTCCTTCTGTGAACTGTACAGAGGAAAAATGTGAATGGATTAGGAAACTGGTGTAATACCTGTCAAGTAATGTTATGTATGAATATCTATAGACTCTCAAAATTTAAACTATTTTATATTAACTTCCTCAAGTGCTTGAGGAATACAAGAACAAGAATAATCTACTGTCAAATTGGCTTGTAAAGATCCACTTTCAGTTGGCCATTTTTATTTTCTTGGTGCGTACAGAGCCTAATCCAATGCTTTGTAAATGTGTTATTTCTGGCTGTACCCACAGTTCTTTGCTGCAAGGATCTTTCTGCAACTTCAGTGAGAGACAAGCAGAAAAGGAGGTAGTTCTGGGCATGTAATTTCAGTCTTTGCAGCTACATTAGAGTGCATGGATCTGCAGATGTTTGGGGGTACGCAACTCTAGTGGCACCCCCACTATTTTGTGATGTGCTGTCTGTGAGGCTGAATGACCCTGTCCAAGCACATGGCTGGGAGACATTGCTGCTACTGTTGGTGGTTTTAACTGAGTAAGGTAATTTCAGGAAGCAAGTCTTGTCTGCATGTAATATACATATAGGAATTAGACCATCCTTTTATTTAAGTATTATATCATGCTTCCAGGAGGTATATCTGTGATGTCAAGGGAGAAGGCCTCACAATGCAACTTTATAAATGTTCAGGAAATGGACTTGTCTCCTGCTGACGGGTAACTAAAGCATCTGCCTGGTCTGGAATAGGATATTTTGATCGCAGGCATTCAGATAATATTCAATTCTGCAGAGGATCTAGATATTCTGGATTTCAGAGTATCTGTGATGAGGGTAGAAGGTACAGTGTGTAGGTATTAATTAATTCTGGATTTGTTGAAACCTGGAAAGCTTTTATCCAGCCTTTTATTGATGGGAGCTGTAAGGTGACTCCAGTAGACTCCAGCAGAAAATATTTTTTGTGAGTTTACTGGAACTGCCACACAGCTGATGTAGTTACAGAAAGCAAAGAGGCAGTTGGCATGGCTAACGTGCCATGACTTGTACCCAGTGATGACTGGAATCTACTCCTTACCCTCCTGAAATGATACACAAGTCTATTATGTGCAGGGAAAGAAAGAGCTGAGGGCTCTGAAAGGATGCCTGGGTTCACAGGACACGTATATTGTCAGGTCTTAATAACTCTTGACAGCTTTATTCTACATCCCACTTGGTTAAATTTATATATGGTGTTATTTCTTGTTCACACAATTTGCAAACGTTAGGACTGGCTTCCTTTATTTAGAGCTGAAGCCAGCTCCTGCATTATTTGTGGGAACTGGAAGCACCTACTGTTTCTTTTTGCTGTGATACTGCTTGAGTGCGTGTCTATAGCATGCATCAATCTGGTTACACAGACCCTGTTTATGATTTATCTAGCTTCCAAACTTCTTGAGAAATGAGCATAATAAAAAAAAGATTGTGAAACATTTCTGTGGTTAAATGTCAGTGTCAATATATCAGAACACACATAAATGGGTATTAGGTATAGCTATAGACATTTTGCTGCATTTAAATGTGTCTTATTTGTCATAAATTAATTTCTCTGTGGTTCCAAATAAATCTAGTAATGTCATATGAGATTTCACCCATCTAGTGTTTACAGGAAAAATTATCAACTCTCAGACTGGTTCCTGGAACAGTCTTCCAAGTTCTCATTTTTGTCTTTCTGAGGGGCTTTGGGTCCTTTTTTCTTTTCCTTATACAGTTTGATGTTACATTTTAAATTCTTAGAGAAAAAAATTAAAGCAATGACATTTAAGTAAAATTATTCTGAACAGGACAGACCCTCAAAGGAAGCATAATTTTAGCATTAATTTTTATTTAATTTCTTAGCTATTAAAAAAGTGTGGTGAAATAATGGGGAGAAGGACCTCACTTCCCATTTTTGAAACATGAATATTACAAAGAGATGTGTAATTGTTTATATGTCATCTTTTACGTACTTGTCATTTTCACATTTGGATTAAATCACCAACCTCTTCAGCCAAGCAGTTTGCTGCTTTCAATTCACTTTTGCCCAATGCATTTCGATTGTGGGAAGGAGGGCCTCTAGTGGCTTCTCTTTGGTTGCTCTATAGTTTTATGAGTCCAGTTTTCAGAGATTTTAATACTTGTTGAGAGTGCATTATGTGGAATTTGTGACACAGTTGTATTTCTACAGCACGAACATAATTGCAAAATTTATGTCTTTTGTGTTTTTTTATTCCAGACAGCCAATTTATGAAAAGCCTTAGTTACAGGGAAATGCCCCAGTGGAACTGGTGCAGAGACAGAAATTTTTTCAGGAGCTTTTGTTGTGCCTCCTACTGGCCGTTTCTTGCGCTAATAAAAAAGAAGTCTTCTGGTAAAGCAACAAAAGTAATCAAACCTATAATTTCAAAATAATAATAGAATTTCCCTGAGCAGATTGTTATTCTTTTGTTCTTTTTAATTCTCATTTCTATACCTCTAATGCTTATACAGTATTTCATGCAGTCAAGTATGCAAGTTGGCAAATGAAAGAAAAAGGATATAACTACTACAGAAACAGGTAATAGAAGCTGTAATAGCTACATTGTGTCTCTAACCTTTACAGTTTATAATGTTAAATGAATTTAAGTGAAGAAGGGATAATTTGCAGTGTAGCAAATGATAAACCTGACTTACTGATATTAGCACACTCCCTTATTTCTCTCTGCAGTATTTCAGGCAGTATGCTGTTGTTGCTATGAAAATCTAGGAAGATAAGGCAGGGGTACGGTAAGATATCTGTAAAACCTGAGCTATTAAGCCATGCCATCTCAACCAGAAGGGCTTAGCGTTTTCCAAAAGGCAATCTGGAATCACTGTTTTTTTAGGATCTAGAGACAATTTCACAATTCCTTGTTTTGGAAACTTATTTTCCCCATGCAGATGAGAAAAATCTTACCGAATGACATTTGACATGTGAAGGGATGAAGAGAGTTACATGTGGGTGTATACAGGAACTAGAAGCAGGGACTATCTATAGCTCTAGATAGCTGCATGCTAATGAGGGATGGTTCACAGTTGCTGTGAAGTCCTGTGTAATTTCAATGGTTTTCTTATGAATGGGAAAAATATATGATAACATCAGAAATCACTTTTATTGTGAAATCCAAAAAGCATGAGGAATTCCTGAATTCTTCAGGAAAATCTTCCACCGAAATCATGGATGTATCTGAATGTCACTTTAAAAAGCCCTGCAAGATTAGTTGTGCTTCCAAATTTCATTGGATCAGATTTTGCATGCCAAGCAAGACTTCTGCTTTCATGAGTAGTTCTCCCTTTCTGTGATATATAGACCATGAAAAAAGCAAAAGCATTTATGAATCTCCCAAAGTTCCATTAAGCGTAAAATTTATGATTAATTGCCCAAACTATCCCACCAGAATGTAATTGATATTTACCATTTATCTCTTCAAAAATTCACCACCAGACTTTACTAACATTCTGAAAAGCACGAATGTTATATATGAAAGAGCTGCAGGAAACTTGCCTTTATTTTTACATAAAAGTTATTCAACACCAACTAAGCAGTTTCATCAGATGTTTGAGTCTGTATTAGCATTATACATGCGCTTGTCTTCAGCCATTGAATATTCACATCTTTAGCATTCCATGTAATTAACTTCAATACTACATTTAAGAGCTACTAAAAGGCTGCAGTTCAAAACCAATTACCACATAAAAGAACTTTCCAGATCACCAGGTGGAGACCTTCCAGAGTATCTACAAAACATAAGCTTATGCTGTTTATTGTTCAAAATATTTTTCAGAAAAATATTTTCGAGCAACAAGGAACACCTTATAGATTTAAATTGTCCATGCAAACAGAAGACAGGAATATCTGAGGTGTTAAAACCTGATGTGCTGTGAGCTTGAAAAACAGAACTGATCAGGAAAATATTTACTGGTCAAGCAACAGAAGGAAACATTGCTCTAGATAGTGATGTCCATCTTCTACTCAGGTGCCACTGTGTACTTTCTTAGTTCTTTGCTCACTGTAGGGGAGGTATTAAAGTAGATGCTTAGGTAGGCATCCTCATGAATTGCCTTCTAAAATCTGCGGCTGTTCAGGGTCTCCTTACATGAAAATTAGTATCTAAAATGGAAGGCAAGGATATGTGCCTCTGAGTCTGATAATGGTATGCATACAGCAATCAGAAAACTTAAGTATGCAGACAAGCACTTACCAAATTAAGTGCAGGATTTTGCATGGTCTGAAGTGTTGTTTGGTTTTTTTAAATGCATGCATTTAATATAATCAGTTTCTTAGAGCAACACGGACTTAATTACATTGCTGCTGTGAAATGTTCTAATGGTTTTCATTCTGTAGGTGGGAGACTAGTGTTTTTAAATGTTTTCTTAATCAAGTATTATTAAAACATTCTCAGAAAAGTGTATTATGTTTTATATAATTTATTGAAGTTTTCTGGCTGGAAACTCCTCAAGCAAAGGAGTTTCACAACCCAATATACTATGTCACAAATATATATTTTAACTCGGCGTTTACTCCTCCTGGTCCATGAGCATGTATTATCATGAGTCATTTCACTTCTAGCAGTCTTTTCTACCTGTTACTCTTTGCCTCAACTAATTGGATTGTAAACTTTTCAAGACAAAGTCTGGTTTTTGCTTTGCTGTTTCGTATCATGATCCGAACAGGCTTTTTTTCAGCGTTTGCCAGTTTTACTCAGTGGAAATCCTACATGTACTCTAAAGCTTATGAAATACAATATTTCATCAGAAGTAACGGTCAGATGTTGAGGTTGCATAATTTTTGTGTGTGTGTTGGGTTGGTTTCTATTTGACTTTCCTTGCAATCTGGATTAACATTTGTTATATTTGGGTAATGATATAAAGCAGTTCCTCTTTTGTTGCAGCTTTTCATGTGAAAGTTTAATAACATGCACTGAAACTTCAAACTCTCCTATTAGATCCACTGGGAAATTCTTATGAAAGCTAGAGCTTTCAGAGTAACAGCAAGTGGTGATATTTTCAGCAAAAGTTTGTTTCTTTATATCTCGTCTCCTGTGTCTTGCAGTGTTTGTAAATATGGCTTCCTTAAAAGATAGCCTCTACTAATGTTTATTAAGGCACTCACTAAAATATTGTCTTTGAAGTAAACAGATTTTTTCTCTGCTTCCCACTAGAACAATTTATTTAAAATTTTTTGTAGCCATGAGATACAACATGAGATCACAGTCTCTCTCTTTTTACTTCATCTCTGATTATACAGGAAAAATAAATTTGGATATCCTTTATTTTGAAATTCTCCTTCAGGATTCAGTAGTTGTTCAGTAGTTGTCTGTTTAATTGTTTTAATTTTGCCTGAAATTATATTCAAAGTAATTTTATTGCAGAGGTGAGAAGGCAGTTCTGTGAAGTGATCTGCACTGGTTTAGTTGCCTGCAGTGCTTGCTGATTCACATCATAATCTTAAATTCATGACCTGAAATATATTTCTACTGTTCCTGATCTTTGGAAGAACTGATTTGGTAATAATTCTGTTTTCATCTGAGATTCATAAAGGTGGCTAAATGGCCTCAACCTTCCATAATCAAAGGTGTTCTCAGAAAGACTCCAAGGAGGCAGCTGTTCCATGTGCTAAAGTAGCACACACAGCCGGGTCAGCCCATGACTCAAGAGAGTTACAATCAATTTCAGCCACATGTATCTTTGCACATAAACCTCTAGGTTTATTTCAGTCAAAGCTGAATCTGCAGCTCATAAACTGATATGCTGTTATGAAATTATCAGCAACATTTAAGAGAACACTCCTCACATAGAGCTGTAACTTAATAATTTAAATTACTAATTTCATTTTTTCATTTGAAATACTACCTTATAAAGAAATCCAGAGAGTATTTCAGTTCCAAGTAAATTTGGTTGTAAAAATTAAATATCTCTCTTTTTTTAATTCTTGAAAGAAAATGCCTTGTACAATCAACATCCTACACTGGCTTGCTAATATATTAGGTTATTAAAGATTAATTTTAGAACCATCTTGCCTTTAAGAACCACTTTACTTGACTTGTCCAGTTAGTTCTGGCAACTCAGGTTATTGTATGGATTTTTAATCTAATTTTTTTGGTAGTTACAGTATTCTATTTTTCCTTCTACAGTTAGTTCACAGAAGAATTTAAGTACAATGTGAGAGATTATTTATAGGATGTGAAAAAAAGAAACAAATACAGGAAGTAAACTTAAATATTTGTACAGAGGTCAATGCAGAACTGCCTCCCGTGTCTTGAAAAACTCCCCATTAGCTGATAACTCGCTTCTCTTGAGGTCAGCTATATTTTTCTCCTTCACTAGTCCCATACTAGGATACTACACCTGTTTTTCCTTGCAGTGTCTACAGTAAAGCAGGTTCCTGTTCATCTTCATTGTAGCTCCTTCTGCTAAGCCCATTCCTGGCAGCCGTTTAGCATTCTTCTTTACAAGTTATTGGAGAAAATAACTACTTCTTATACTAAGAACACAGATGGTTTCAGGAACTTCCTAGGCTACTGTTTTACTTTTTTATACATATATTTTATATACACTTTATTATATTCTTTATATATAGGAGATATATAAAAACACCTTGTTGTATATTTGTATATTTTCTTTGTACACACCTATACCCTGGTATTCTGCCATCAAAATCACCAGCTTCTGCAAACCACAGAGGACTTTTTCCTTAGGGGTGTACAGAAAGGGCACAGCTAAGTTGTTTGCACTGGGGTTCTTGCAAGAACTTATAAACTGAAAGACTTTAGTACAGGAATTAGTGCACATGTAAAGTGTTTCCTGCTCTGCACTTCTCCTCCTCAGAAGCCCCACAATCTAAGCAGTGTATCATGTTTTCTCTTTGAATCACGATTTAATTGTACCTTACCAGGAAATGCTATTCTGAGTTGCAATTTAGCTTCACCTGCAGTCCCAAACCCCTACATTTAGAATGCTTTATTGTAAAGAAGTTTAATGAAAGCACATCCCTGAAAAAGGTGGAGAATGGAAGAGTAAGTAAATGGCAGGCAGCTGACTTCTCCTTCCATCTGTCCTCTCCTACACATCCAAGTAATCTTGCTCTCCCCTTAGGTACTGGTAACCCACCTCCACTGCTGCCCAACAGCAAGTTCAAAATGCAGATGAATGCTGAGCAGCGGGAGAAGTGGTTGCAGTAGATTAAACAAAAGTGCTGACAGCCAGTCCCTTGCTTGGTGTCCCCGGCTTTAAGTACTACAGAGCTCACACTGGGGAAGAAATGAACAGTTCCCAACCCCAGGCTATTATTTAGCAGTTTTTGTTGCATCTAGGGGCAGTGTTCATTGTTCATTGTATATCATGACTGATAAACCTCTATAGCAAGGTGTCTTTCTTGTCTTCCTTGAATTTAGGTTCATTATTTGATCTTTACTCTTTATAACTTACTCTGTGTGAATTTAAATCAATGACAAAAAGGAACTGACTGCTTATAAATTAGTTGCTGCAACATGTAATCAGCACTCCACAGGCACCTCAAAGGGCGAGAGGAAATCACCATCCACCACTCCCCCGCTGACACCTCAGTCCTCTCTTTCCTATTTCTTCTTCAGCTCTTGCAGTATTTGTGGTTACTCTTTACCTCCCACTCCTAAGTTCATAGCACCTACAGGGCTCCTGCAACCTATCATTGTTTCATGTGCTGGAAGAGGGACACATCATGGGGCTTTCCTTGCTGAGGAAAGCAGAGGGCACTGGGGCTGCCTGTGCAGGAGGGCACGTGCGGCTCCTGCTGCTTGGGCTGCTGCTGGCCCCGGGCCTGGGAGCAGGTGCAGCACTCGGGACATCGGTGCCTCCCAGCGATGTCCTGCTCCCACTGGAGTGCCCAGCTTGTCCTGCTGCCATGGCACAGCTGGGTGTGGTAACCAGGCTCCTCACCTCTGGGGGGAAGGGCTGTCTTGATGCCTGCCTGCAGACCCCACCAGAACCTGTGAGGTGCCAGGGGCTGTGGTTTCCTCAGGGACAGCCCTGCTTGCCTTCATGGCAGCAGGGGAGGAGGAGCAAAATCTCCGTGTGGTGTCTGGTGTTCTGTGAGCTTTGCTGCCAGTGCCTGCTGGGTAATGGGGGCAACTGGGGGGTCGGGCTGTGCTACCACCCCAGTCTTCAGGAGCAGAGGGACCATCCCTGGAGGCTGCAGATGAAACCAGGGCCTTGGACACCAGTGCCCTGGGAGACGTGTGGCTGTGTACACCGGCCTGCCAGGGGGGGCTGATGCTGATGATTCTGGTTCTTGGCAAGCGTGCCTGCCGATGAAGCAGCCCAGGAACAGGGGACAGCTGTCGCCTTGGCCTGACCAATCTGTGAGGTCGCTGCCATCACTGTTTCTGTCCGTGGGCCTTCTGGTGTGGCCCTTCTGCACTATTGCTTGTCCAGGACAGCCCCTGGTAACTGGGGCCTTGGTAACTCAAGTCTTGTGGGCTCCCTCATTGCACTCTTCATGGTGGCCCATGTGGACATGAGGGCTGGTGCCCTCCTCAGGAGGGGCTCCACGTGGAGGAGAGCGCGGATCCCACCCATCAGCCTCACAGAGGGTCTGTGCTCACCACAGGCCGTTCCTGGGGGGAGCAAAAGGGGGCACCTCCTTTGGCTGCCCTTTTAGCTATAAGCAAGGGCTTTTTCATTTTATTGCACCATTTTGGAACACACACAGCACCAGACTGAAATAAACTTTTCTTTTTCTCCCCCTTTTCAGTGTTGAAACAGTTTTGCAGTGACTTCATATACTTAAACGTGCCTGAGGCTGTCCTGATGTGTGAGGAGAGACGAGCAGAGAAGATGGGAGAAGCAAGAGTGCAGGGATCTGGTACGTAACCTCAGCTCTGACCAGCAGACATTCCACACTTGACTGTTCTGCATGTGTGTGCTTTAGATTCTCCTTTCATAAAGTGATGATAGAAACGAATAGCAATGCTTCTTTAGATATTTTATAAAGTTTTTGATTAAAAAAAAAGACAGAATTTTGTTTGAAGAATTCATCACTATTATAAATATGCTTATTCACTATCAGCAATTCCATGTTTAACTCCTAAAAAATTTCTGAAACACTATCTCTAAAAGAAAGTAAAATAAATAAAATCCAAGATTTTATTCTTTCTCAAGAAGAATTAAAACTATTTGGCCCCTTAGACTCTATTTTCAAATAACACTAATGAAAACAAGGCCTAGTTGTTATTTTTATCAAATGTTATATTTTTCATATGAGATACACACACACACACAAACATATATATATATATAATTCCATAATCAACTGGGGGATTGTCCTTTTAGGATCTTTGACACTGGCTGATGACCTCAATGCAAAGCCACTGTCTGAAGGGAAGAGAGACTTGGACAAAGAATCTACATTAAATGTATGTTTTTTTCATATTTCTCAATGTGCTGAAGTGTTCTATGTAGTGAGCATTATTTATGAGTCACCCAGAGTTTTTCCAGATTTTATTTTTAGAATTTCTGAATTATAAATAGAGAGCTTATAACTAGGCTAGAAAACATGATATGTGCAATTGTCTTTAATATTTTTCATAAGGGAAAAAAAAAATCCTAAGAAAGTGTAGTATAAATTTACACATTCAAATTATGCTTAATTTCAAATGGTTTCTAGTCTTCATTGTCTCCAGATTTTATTGGCTTTTTTAATTAAATGTTGAAGGGAGGGAATATAATCTCCAAAATAAGCAAAAAATATGTTGATTATAAAATAATTACCTATACAGATGTAAATGTTCCTGGGCAGGTATTAGCAGATTCATTATTATTCAGTGCTAATAGTGACATTAATTTCTTTTATGCAATAGTTTGATCTTGTGGATGACTGAACATTACTTGAAGAGTAATTTTCATTTAGATTCTATAGGAAAAGTAAGGTTGAAAACAAAAATGAAAAAAATGCTGGTGAGGAGAGGAAATTTGTATATGATTAATTTCACTGCAGTTGTTTGTATAAAAAAAAAGATCAGACAGCAAAAATAAAGCCTGAGTGTTTACTAGCTGCTTTCAGTAGTTGCAATTTAGCATATCTAAATGGGTAACTATAAAAGGGGAATTTTTAGTTAAAATCTTATTTTAGAAAATCAAAGAAAAATTTTCATAAAGGTTATGATTAACTGGATTACAGAGTTTATGAATCATATGTACACTGCCAGTTATGTTTATTTCTCTTTCATGCAGGTGTTAAAAAATGCTGCAGATCTTCAGTTTAACCTTGAAGCTGCGATTAAAAATGTTGACAAGATGTCCAAGGAGCTGAAGAAACTAAACGGTAATTTTGAGTGTTTATCATTCAGCTAAACAAGAGGCTGTTTAAGGCATCATTTGAAAAAGTGTGCAGTTATGAATGGCTTGGTTTTCTATGTCATACAACTGGTTTTTAATCTAATGATACAATACAGTTGCTTTTTTGTTTTGCAAAATTGTTGAAACAGTAGTTACATAGAAATGGAATCATGTTCACTAACCATGGAAAAAATGTGTTCCTTTGCAGGAATAATAATAGTGTCCTAATAGAAATAGTACCAGTATGCTAATACCAAACTTTATTTAACCATCTTGAAGTAAACAGAACAAGACAACCCTTCAGATTTTTGAGAGAGTTGATAGATGAACACTTCAAAAAGTGCTGTATATAAATTACCCTTCACTTAGCACCTACCATTTAACAAATACTATGATGATACACTGCCCTTTGTCTTTCAGTGGAAAGCCAGCTACTGCTTTGTGACCTTATTTTGAATTTCAACCACCCTATGAAAGCCAAGGATTTAAGAGAAGCTGAAGAGAAACTTGGAATTTGACAAATTAGATAATAACATCCATTTTCATGCGTCATCTTCTATTAATACTGCTTCCGTTTGAATCATAGTATGGTTTCCTGCAGTTAGGTTATTTTTGTTTTAAGTTGAGAAAGTAGAGTGGAAAAATGCTGTAAGTAGGTTATTGATTTTGAGAGGGTTTTTTTAACCCAGATTTTCCAAATTGGGACCACTGGGGCTGGAAAGACTGATGTAATTAACTAAAAAGGTCAGGAAACTGGGAATGGAGTTTTTCAAATGTGATTGTCTCTTTTTAAACAAAGACATATTGGAACACTAACAAAAGATTTTAAATTACTTCAAGTCATTGCTTTCTTACCTCAGTTGTGCTCCAGAGAATAGGGTAAGAAACAGTCAGTAAAGGAGGAACTGCAACTTGTTTGATCTGCCTTCCTAAAAATGGTGTTGAGGAAGGGGACCAAAGAATACATTACTTCTGGAAAACCAAAAGTACTTTTGTTCTAGTTTATGTAGTGACTTTCTAATGCACCTAGCTTATTCATATACAAAATATATTTATCTGAATAATCACATCAATATTTACTCTGCTGAAAAAAATATGCAATGTTATAATTTGTTATGCTGGTTTACATTTTATTTCTCTTTCACTAATGAGATTATTTAAAACAAATAAAACACAATTCCATAGGAAGTGTTTCTGGGTTGTCAGACTTTTCAAGGCAGGATAATGGAATAGGATTACAACCTCCAGCTCACAGAATCAGTGATAATATGGGGGATGTTGTTCTTCATTTTAACATTTTTTGAAAAACATACATTATAACTGACTTTTCTTTCACAAGATTAGTAGTGAGATTTTAAAAAAATACTGGGCTATAGACAAGTTTTGTCAGCTGAAAATTTTTTTAAATTTTATTTTTCATCTTCTTTTTTGATCATAGTTGCATGGAAATGACATTCACTAACTTTGAATTCCAGCTCCCACAGTCTTGTCAGAAAACAAAAGTTACTAGTAAGCCGAGGCAAATAGTTGGGTAAATTCCACTTAACAAAGGAGGGGGAAAAACTCTTGATATAGTATGTTTCGGTGGTTCTCAGTTGCAACTCATATTTTAGAACCAAGAATGTTATTGTTTTTCTTAAAAAAAATACGATAAAAACAGAAAGCATTTGTGTAAGAGGAACTAAGTCTAGCCTGATGGTGTCTGCTTTCTAAGAGATTTGGGTATGTTCTGCTATTTAAGAAGCACATGATGATAATCTTGCTGATGTGTCTCCTATAAAAAAGTAGTTGCTTGATTTAGAGTCAAAGGCACAGCTAAAGAGAGATCTGTATTAAGGGAGAAAAGCTTGTTTCTGGGTCATGATAGGAGACCACAGGAGATAGATCATTCCAATTTGTGGGCTGACAGTGAAACACCAGTGGTATGGCAAAGAGAATGTGGTATCTGTAGATATTTTATTTTTCTGGAAAACTGTGAACAGAGATGGTTTCATAGCAGAATAACACAGACATGGATCTTGACAGGCAGCTGCATATCCTGGGCTGGGCATTTTTTTTTTGTATTGCTGAAACGTAGGTGTCTTTAGGATCCAGGTTGGAGTCTCAGTCCTTTCACAGAAGTGGCCATAGTTGGATTTGCTAGGAAGTGGATTGTGGGAAAAAATTGGGCTGTTGCTGTCTTTTGTCTGCTCCTCAGCTTTGACAAGATTTGTTTCTACTCTGTACCACTTTAAATAACATAATTGCTGCTGCAGTTCTGATCTGAAAAATAGCTTACAGCATTTAAAGTATAATTTAAATATAACATTGTCCTTTTTTAAAAAAAATTAAAAGGATTTTTAATTATTTCATTATTTTGGTTTGCTGAAAAAGGAAATATCCTGAAGTTTACAAACTTCAGTATGCTTCGACACTGTATGTGATCTTCATTAAGGTCTCATTTAAATATGTCCTGCAGCATATTTTAACATGCACTGGTTTCTTGAACCTCTGTCTTTTCCATCAATCAGAAGAAGAGGTGTTCTTTGGAAGTAATCAATGATATCTGCTACAGAAGAAAAGTCCTGTGGGGTGGAAAAAATGAGAAGGATATAGCAAAAATGTCAGAATTATTAATAATTAGTAAAACTAAAAGTGGGATTTTTTTAAAGCTCTAAATATTTAGCAGTCTTACAAGGTTCAGTAAATACTATCAGATCAGCTGTTTTCATTCTTGCCATAGTCAGTAGCTCAGTAACTGTTAATCTAGTGCATGTACAATTCACTGTGATGCTGTATAATTGATTTATGCAGTCTTGGCCTGTTTAATACATGATGTTGTCATTCTGGTTGACATGATGTTTGCACTTGAAAGTTCAAAAAGTTCACTGACAAATTCAGCGAATTCTGACTTGATCAGAACTGCAGTACACGTGCTGATCAGTCTGTCTGGTGCCAGAAAATCCAACACAGATGTAAGTGAACCAGCAGTCTGGGAGCAAAGCAGTAGAATTGACAGATATGGATTTGCTCTCAACTGTGTGTTTCTCTTGTCTTGTACCTTAGTGATAAACAAACATTCCCTAACCAGCTATATGGATCTCTAATAGCTGTATTCTAAGGCTATCCTTTCATTCCCTGAGTGTAAACAGGAGAAGCTGATTTTGCTTCCAGTAGTAACATACTCTATCAGGAATAACTCTAAGACAAAAAGCAGAATTCCACTGGAGTAAAACAGCTGCCAGGTTAAGCAGCCTGACACTTAGGAATGAGACAGGAGATACCTTAAGATGAAGGGAAGTAGTGTGAAAAACACGTAGTACCTCTTTTCCTTTTAAGCCAGTTCCTAACAGATATATCTGATTTTGCTCCTCGTAACGAATCTGGATGTTGTATACTTTATCTCTGTACAAGACCATCAGTACATATGGATGAGTAGCAGTTTTTCTTGAGCTGTCTCTTACCAAGAAGGTTCCATCCTGAAACATGAAAAAATGAAAGACAACAAATAAACATCGATCCTGGGCTTGATTGCATAACAACCTTAGCTAGAACACTCATGCTTTTAAGTGTTTTTTCTTTCTGAAATATCTTTTCTCCTATCTGCACCATTAAAGAATTTAGGTCATTTCTCAAATGTTTTCTCTTTCATTTTGCTTCTTTAAAATTTCCTGTCTGATACAAATACAGATTTTTAGGGGGGGAGAAGGATGGTGTTCTGTAAGGGAGAGGTTCCATTAAAGGAGAAAGTAAAATATCAAAGGCCAAGCCTCATGCCACCTTATCTAGAAAAGAAGTTCATTTTTGATGAGTGCAAATCAAGGTTCCTATGTGATCTATTTACAGACAGCCTAAACTAATGATAGTGTCTGTGTAATTTTGGTAAAGGCAGTGATTTTTGTCTTGCGCTCTCTCTCTGCTTTTCTTCATTTCAGATCTGCTTTAACAAGGTCTTCCATTGAAACACCCTCTCTTAAAGGCATTGAATGTGATCTCATAAGTTGAACCTTAGTACAAGTCACTGAAATGACACCATCTTCAACTCATTGCATGTGCTATGAAGCATTATAGAGTAAACAGATTTTCTATAGTAATGGGATACAATTTGTTTTATCTGCACGTGCACAGTTAAGCCTGGGTTTCATCTGTTGGAATCTGTACTTCATTGTGCTGGTAAATAATTCAAGCTACCTAAAACTTGGAATTTGCAACAAATTCCTCACTGGTGACAGAGAACTATTTCCAGAAAACAAGTCACTCCTCCAAAGAGAGGCGAGGTGAGGTTGATTTCCGGAGATACGTTATTTGTTCTCTTGGACTATGGAAAACAACAGCCTCCATGGCTGGTTTAGACTAGGTGTGTAACTTTTATATGGGTAAAGATATTCAAGATGAATCCTTCACTCTAAGTATCTATATTGGGGCTATAACCTTACTATGTTATTTACCTTAAGTCTTCCCATATGACTACAAGAACATCTAGCTAGGAGATGGTGAGAATCACCAAGGATTTAAGGACTACCTTGTTTATTTTTCGAAGAGCCGCTTCTGCTTCTGGCCGGCTAACGTAAGCAACGTACCATTCATCATTTAGGGAGTCCTATGTTTTTTGTGAGAGAGGATAAAAGATAAAGTCAGATCTCAGTGAATTAGCTTGTGATATTAACAACATACAGCTAAGTAGAGAGAAATTTGAATGTGAGGGATATTCGGGCTTATGTACAGAATCTCTGAAGGTATGGGCTTCAGGGATCATACTAGTATATATTACTGTGTGATAAGTGACAGTAAATGATTTAAAAATTATTTGCTTGCTTTGATAAATTTGAAAATATTACAGAACTAGCTATAATATGCCTGCAAGTAGGCTAGGGAAACATATTTCCAAATATTTTCAGTAAAAGATTGTTAAGTGCCATTTTCTCTTTTGTCTGCCTGGGACACGATCATCCTTTGCCTTCATTTCTCTGGAGTTTTTTAAAATTTTATTTTTTATTTTTTAACTATCATCTGAGACAGACTTCCTGTGAACGTACCATGCCTGCTTGCCCAGCAGTGTTATCACCAGGAGTGGTTTGCTTTAAACTTGTCATATTTAAAGAAATATGAAACAAAAATGCAAGTAAAGGGTATGAATTTTTTACTCAGTAAAGGTTTGTGAAAGGTTTTACATATATATATATATATATATATATATATAAAAAACACTAGTTGAAGGCAATTGTGCAAAATCACCAAACAAGTATTTTTCTTATTTTGTTCTACTGGGTGTTTGCTATTGTTTTTCTTGGTGAAGACAAAGTAAGGCACTAAAGTTTGACACAGAGAAGGAAACTGAAAGCACCTACTAACATCCTGACAATGACTACTAACTAGAAAAACAACTTTGAAAAACGTTCTCTCTCAAAATCAGAAATTTTGCTGTGTTTAGCTGTTATGGTTAATACTTGTAATGTTTTGTACCTCATCTTCCTCCGTGTTTGCTTGGTGAACAGTCTGTCTGGTAGGAATTGGCAGGGGAGGTCTTGTGTCAGCTGCTCCTCTAGAAGGAGATCTGCTGTTGTTGCCTTCAAAGACACAAAAGTAGAAAAAACCCAGGAAAATAATTTCATCTGTGGAGTGCATACAGGATGTACAATATTGATTTTATGAGACATGAAGAATTTATATCACTCTGATACTGAGACATTTTTATTTAATTTGAAATCTGATTTAGGCTACTGTGTGAGAATCAGGTTCTTTACATAAATTCATCCTTGGTGCACAGGACCTTTAACTGAACTCACGTAGTTCAGGTTTCCTTAAAATCAGATGACCTTCAAATGAAGGTACATCTTTTTGGCCTCTGTACTGCAATTACTCATTTGAGAGTATCCCTGGTTTCTTTAGAGACATTTAGAAGTGACCTTTTCTCTTTGCTTTCCTTGTCTTCTTAGCAGGTAGAAACTAAAAAATGTCACTGTAAGACATTAGAAGCTGTTACCATATGTGAAAAAGTTTTTGCAAAGCAATTGATTTCTAAGCTTCCTTTATTTTTCACTTATTACAAGAGAAGTATGCAGCATATTTCACATGGAAAGTGTTTTCTCCCTTTTTCAAGAGTATCATATTCCACAGTGACTTGTAGGCAGTGTTGCTCAGCTCTCAGCAGTGTTAGCTATATTGAAAAAGATGCTTATATGAAGTTTTGACAATGGTTTAAATAGGCAGTAAGCCTAAACTTCATGGGAAAAGCATCTTAGATTCAGACTAAGTAAGTTCCCAAGATGCCTTTCAGGAACTTGATAGTTTTCTGTTCACAGTCCAACCAGAAGCATCCATAGAAAAATAATAATATATTAACTGCACCGAAAACACCTTTCAACCTTCATCCATTTTTGGTACAAAAAATGCAGGAAAGCAGGATACAAACCTAGATGTAAGCGTGGTGGTAACGAGCCACTTAAAGACAGGTTTCTAGCACTGTTTAAATAATAAGAAAAAAAAGGTAGTCAGTATAAGTACAACATTGCTATACAATGTTTCTGTGCTCTGAAGAACTGTTCTGGACTTTTTGCCTGTTTTACAGAATGTGAGATCCTCTTGAAACCTATGCAGGGCAAGGATAGCCTATTCTTTTATTCTTTTTGTTTTTCTTTCCTTCTTTTTGTGTAAGTAGACCCACGTTTACATTTACTCAAAGTTCAGTATCTGGGAATAAGGTAGATGAAATCAGTAATAGGCCACCAAGACTTCTATATCAGGATTGATGCAGAAAACTACTTCAGCTTGTGAAGTTTTCACAGGGAATAGTTACTTTGTTCCCCTAAAGCATGAAGCACAGGCAACTGCTTGCTAGATGCTTCTTTCTGTGGGGTTCCGCTTATTAGAGTAATTATTCTTGTAGCTTTCATAACATTGTTGATGAAAATGTAGTTTCTCATCATTAATATTGCAACTATGGATATGGAGCTATTGGAAAGAGTCCAGTGGAGGGCCACTAATATGATAGGGGACTGAAGCATCTCATATGTGAGGAGGACTGTTTAGCCTGGAAAAGAGAAGTCTCAGGAGGGATCTTATTAGTGAATATAAATACCTGAAGGGAGAGCCAGGCTCTTTTCAGTGGTGCCCGGTGACAGGACCAGAGGCAGTTGGCACAAACTGAAACACAGGAGGTTCCCTCTGGACGTTAGGAAACATGATTTTACCGTGAGGGCAACTGAGCACTGGGGCAGGTTGCTGAGAAAGGTTATGGAATCTCTGTTCTTGGAGATATGCAGAAGCCATCTGGACATGGTACTGGGCCTGCTCTAGATGATCCTGATCGAGCAGGGGGGTGGACATCCAGACAATGTCCCTGCCAACCTCAGCCGTTCTGTGATTCTGTGAGCTGTGAGCTGACAGTGGTGCAGAGCTCACACCCACAGCACCATAACACTTCCATGTGCCTATGGTTTCCCTACTGTGTTCATTTTTATGTGTTTTTTTTTTCCAGAAAATCTACAATTTCCTTTTACAGGCTGATCCCAGAATCCACATCCAGAACTTCTCAAAATGAAGAGTCTCAGTTTTCTTTTTTTCTTTTTTTTTTATTTTTTCACCTCTTTGGAAACAAACTGCCTGCACATTTTTCCTTTATAGTTCATATTTCTCTTCTGTTTAAATTACCTGTGCAAAAAGCTCCGGAATGAATTTGTTAATTATCTTTGCAGGAAAAAACACTCTATCATGACTTGTGATTCATGGGAGAGAGTCAGGCAAATAGGGACCTCTGCTCCTTAAAAATTTGGCAACACTGTTTGAATATAAGCAGAAGTGTTCACATCATAGGAATAATTCATATTTGCATATGACCATATGATCAGTTCCAGAGGATGATGGTAAATGGGAGGAATTCATCAGAGACATTAAAACTACAGAGATTAGGAAATGTACTTCAGACTTAGACTCAAGGAGCCCACTCTGACTCATCAAGGCTAAGTCTGTTGCATGCTACATCCAAAATCAAAATTTAATTAAGGGCTCTTCCATATAGCAAATGAAGACATAACAATCTAGTATTTGGAAGTTGAAGCTAGAAAAAGATCATAGTTCAAACGAGGATTACAATTTTAAATAGGAATTCTTAACTATTAGAGTAAAATTTAGTAAAAGTGTCATGAAATTCTTTCAGATTCAGCTCTAGACCACTAAGGTTGTGGGTTTTTTTAGTTTCGAAACAATTAGTAGTCACACCTCTACCACTTAGGCTCCTAGAGTGTGCAGAATCCTTTTAAAGAAGGACCTCTTTAACCTACATCCCATGTAGAAGATGATCCCTTCCCAAAAGGGCTTGTCATTCTTACAGATCCTGCAGGAAATGGGAGAGAGGTCTCAAGAATGGAAGCATTGTACTGTGTAGGCCCTAAAATACTTTCTTGACATAAAACTGAGAGATTTGCATTTTTTTCTTGGGGGCCTGATGTACATTATCTACATCACTGAATACAGACCTTCAGTTATATGCAGGATTCTCCTTGATAATAGGAACAACACAAATTAGCATGTAGTGGAGGCAAGGGTATAGCCTGAACAATAATGGGCTACTTAAAGTAGTTATCTGGTGTTTGCCTGAGGACCCTGTAGCCAGATAAATAGTATTGTTTGCTAAATTGCAAAGAGACTGGGATTCAAAAGGAATGTCACAATAATGGCTGAAACAAACCTTTCTGCAGCAGGCATAGTGTTGGATCCTGGCTTAGGTGGAGGCTTGACACATTTGGATGGGAATGTATTGGAGCTGTATGGGGGCACACATAGTTGTGGCACTGGTCTTTGGGTTGCAGCTGTGGAAAGGAAGAGAAGGAAACTTATAACTCATGAAAGACATTCTTAAATGAAGTAGAATGAAGAAATGCTGTCACATTACTGTTGTTTAAAATAAACATAGTGGAGTAAACTGTTCTATAAAAAGTCCTTGATATGTTCGTTACAGATTGTAAACTCATATGGTGAACTGTGCACTTAAAATTTAGTATTTAAAATAAAAATAAACTGGAACAATCTCAAGCAACATTTACATTTTCTAACTTATGTTCTGGATAAGTCACACTTCAGATACCTTGACTGCAGCAGAGCTGAAGGTGGTATGTAACCATGTGTTCTCTGTTACATTGCTTCTAAATGGTGGATTTCAGGTTACCTGTTTGAACTTCTTTCGTTTGTAAGATTTCTCCCATATCATCATAACAGACAGCATAAAATAAGACATTTTCTCTCTGCAGTCCTCAGACCTCAACTACTGATAAGAGTGGAACAGATTAACTGTGCTCTGCACAGCTTAAATAGCCCTATTTTTTAGGGAGTATTAGAGGCAGTGATAATTAGTAGAGACTTGGCCAAATGTTCTGCTTCTGTTATGGCATCGCTTTACCAACTTAACCAGGATTCTGAAGTAACTTATAAATACTGGTATTACATTAAACAATTTGTGCTTCTGTACGTTTGAGTAAATAACATTCCACAGAAGACAAGTACCAGCAGGGTTTGACTGAATGTTTTATTGAAAACTGGGAGGATACCAGGTTTCCATGCCTAGCTTGTTGATGCTGTGTGCAGATCACAAATCTCTAAAATGTAATGTGTTTCAAAATAAGGAAGCCTGCTCTCTTGCAACTGGCTGTCTGGAGGAAGCTATTAGCTATTGATTTCCCGTGGTTTGTGGCTTTGATATATAAACCTGCATGAGGTACTTCATAAGCATTCTACAACATGCCAAGATAACCCCTGACTTTTCAAAATGGTTCTAAAGGAACAACTCTATGATCATTTCTTGTTTAATAGAACTAAACAGAAGAAAGACTTTAAGTTTTAAAAATCACTGTAGAAATACTTACTGTCATCTTCTTCCTGAGGAATCAAAAGAAAATAGACATTAGCAACATATTACAGCACGGTTCTTAGGAATATTTCACAAAACAAAAACCTGGTAGTTGGTGATTTTTGAGTGTACAAGGACTCTAATATTTATAGTCACTTTCATCTAAAATAATATTTTTTAAAGTTCTTGTGTTAAGGTGCAGGTGTTATTTACAAATAAGCTGTGAGGTAGATGTCCCATAATGGATCTTGACCCAAAGTAGCCAGTAACTCTCAGCAGATGTAAACTTTCCTCATTCCTTCAGTAAGTGTAGACTCTCAGAGTTCTGAAAGTGAAACCCTTAGGCCAGCTTAAGCTGAAAAAAACCCCCAAAAATCGAAAACCTAGTGTACAAAATCACTTCTTCTATGTCATAAAACACATCTAGCCTTATTCTTCCTGTTATCAAAGGTAACAGCGTAAACTGAGGTTGATATAGAAGAACTCTTTAAAAAGAAACCGTGTGCTATGAAAGATCCGTAAGTATTCATTATAACTGATAAAAGAAACACGTTTACCTTTTCCAGAATTATTAGTTTTTACAGATACTTTATTTTATTGTAGTCCCTATACCTTTAAATATTAGCTTTGAGGCTATACTTACTTCATATTTTTTCTGTGGTGCCCAACCCTGCCTGAAATAAAAGAGAAAACAAAACATGAATCATAGGTGGAATGTTACTTGTTCACTTTGTATGCTTGAGGCCATATTTCCAACTAAGATATAAATTTATAGTAAGTTTTACAGACCCAATGAATACAGAAACATTTTTTTTCCTCATAAGTATTTCAGCCATAATCTAAGACATTATGCTAGTTCTTAGCCCATCTTGATTCTAGCAACAAGGAAAATGTCTGATGAATTGATTATAAGATTAGAGTTTTTACAATGGTGAAACATTAGACTTCAAGTCTTGAACTCCTTTATAGTATTTAGCAATGTTGCTACAGCACATGATAAGCCTTCCAGTCTTTGTTGCTCTGATAAATTATCCTGACCTATTAGCAGATGTCAATTATTTTCTTATTTTGTTTGAAGATCAGCCCACAAGTTATCTAGAAAATGCCAGAGAATGCTCTGGTTATGCTAGAGAATGCTGTTTGCTATTAAGGAGTTTTGCAGGCTAATAAAATCATGGTAGGAAAATAAAGCTTTCTTTTTCTAACATCCTAAAAAAAGATAGCAATAGTACTCATGAAAGAATGTTCCTACAGCAAGAACTTGATGTGGTGGAGAAAACATGGATCATATACTTCTTTGTGCAACTTGGAAGTGAGTCATGCCCTACATAATGGCTGTTTCAGATGTGATTGGGGAGAGAGCTTTTTCTGCATTCACACTTTTCTGTAGCTCACAGCACATCCTATGCATATTCATAAAGCAAAACTTCAATATACACAGACACTGCTGTCATGCAGTAGCAGTAAATTATACTATCCTGTGTTGCTTATCCATATATTTGTTAAATTAACTTTGTCCCTTATTAAATTTCAATTACACGAACACTTACTTTACAGGGGTTTGCTTCCTCAGAGGAGGTGGATTGCCTCTTTCATATCTGTCACTTGGTGGGACAGGAGGTTTTGGCATCATTGCTAGCTGCTCCCCAAGGGATCTAAAGCAGGAGCAAGATGATGAAATGAAAGCAAAAAGCTGCTTACTAAGAAATAACTGGGTAATACTGGCATCAAGAGTCTCACTTCCAGAGGCAAAACTCTTACCTTAGCTGTGCAGTCAGGGGCTGTAAAACAACGAGGAATAGTTAAAAGAATATGTAAGTGTATCAAAACAGATGAAAAAAAAATCAATAAAAAACAAACAAAAAAGAGCTTACCTTTTCAGGAAGGCCAGGCTTCCTCCCTGAAAACAATAAAAGCTTACACTTAGAAAAAATGAAAATCATGATCATTTATTAAAATTTCTGTGAAAGAAACAAGTTTTGAATATCGTTGAAAGTAAATTTTGCAGATTGAAGCACTCAGCCTCCTGAGATGTAAGCTAGAAAAATATTTTGGCTTTGTGAGAGATGGCAAAATTGCAATATCTCTTATTAAAGGAAAATTAAAAATCTACAAAGTGACATGTTGTACAATCATATTTCTGTTGTTTAACTGTGAATTACTGAATACTTTTATGCCATTATATAGCAGATGAAAGTGTTCCAATAATGAATTAAAATAATAGATCAGTCTCTAGGTTACTTGTAAAATATGGTTTTCATGTCTAAACAAATACCTTTTTTCTCTGTGTTGCTTCAGTTCTCAGCATTCTTTTAAATTTGGGTGCCAAATTACCTATGTATGCAGAGTTTTCCTAGGTTTGTATGTAGAAGTTATTTTCTCTTTAGCCTACTTAATATTTGCTGTTCATCTACTCAGGTATTACACCAAACCTTTATTGCACAGGGATCTCATAATGGCTTTCTGTTCAACTAGTCCTGAGCTCAGTTTTTTACCTTCTAGACTTCTAGATACAATTTCTCTCACTTTAAATGTCCTGCTCGCATTATTTATTTATTCATAAATGGATCACCTTGTATGCGATTGGATTGCAGTATGTTTATTTGAGCCCTGTTCTTTTGCATGAATATGTTTGAACTGGTAATTTTGTATAATTAAAAAAAAAAAAAAAATCATTTGTATTAGCACGAGCAAATACTGACCTGATACTGGGCTTTCTCTTTCAAATGGTAGAGCAGGGCGATCCAGTGGGGGTTTTGTGCTTCTGTCTATAGAAGGAGCTGGGGCTAAACAGAAAAACCATGTAAGATAAGTTGCTAAAATAGATCAGTATATATTTTGCATAACAATGAACTGGTGTTACTTCTTAGAATAACAAGCGAGGCTTATGTATAAATAGTAAAGGAGAGCGAAACTGAGGAGATGTAGGCAAAAGTGAAGTGCTATACAGCCCGTGGGAAAAGCTTTGCAAAGAGAAAACCAGATGTACTTACGTTTCAAAGGTTTGATATTTCTGTCTCTACTCAAGTCGTTGCTTGGTGGAAGCTAAAGCAAATATTGTACATGTGGTTAAATTGTGTCCTCATGTTTCTGTTTTGATTTTAGTGTATTAACCCCACCACACCACATCTGCCACCCTTGGTCTCGGTACAGCACAAGGAATAGGTCTCTGCTCAGCACAGGAAGGACAGGAGCCATTAACGCTCCTAAAGAATGACCTACAGACATGGTTTTTTGTTAGATGCAGAATTGCCTCCATCTGCTTAGTCTCACAAGCAATACTCTAGTGGGATGTTGTCTTTGGGGAGGACATCAGTATTGTCAAAGGAAAGCAACAGGAGCTTCAACAATGCTGTTGTATCTTTGCCTCTTCAATGCAGCAGGTTTTAGTTTTGAAAACTGATATTGGAATTAGTGGATGTAAATTGGAAGTTGGGAAATACGCATTAAGCCTGTGTTACTGACTGTCTCTGACTGAGGCAGAGGGAGAAAGGACTGTTCTTGGTTACTGGGAGAACTGAGGTCAAACAACATCGTGTTGTCAGCAGCTGCAAAATGTTTGCATCTAAACTATAGATTTCTCCAGGCAAACGCCTTCCAATGTTCATTCTTATTCCAAAAAAATTGTGCAGCAATTTAGGACAGCAGTCTTGAGGACTCAGGAGACCTAAGAGTCCTGTATGTTTTATACATATGAACTATGATGCTGGGACAGACCGAAAGTCCTTTTATCACATCCTAAAATTACGTTTACTTGCATACATGGCCCAATGTACATCTGTTCTGGCATTCAGTGAACCCATAGTGCCAGTTGTAAACAGCACAATAGCTTTGAGGTATGGAGTATTCACAGTACCCCAAGAAAGGAAATAAAAATCTGGGTCATCAGGTTCTCATTGTACAGTCCCTTATACTTTTATGTGATCTTAATTCAATTGGACAATTGCTAGATATATAGTTTGGAAAGACTTAGCCTTTTTTCTCTTTACAAATATCACTAAAGAAACAAAGAGTGATTTATTACAAATATATAATTTATATGGGAGGGGCATTCACAAGTGAGTACAAATTTCCAGTGTAAGAAACAGGCACACAATGGGAAGTAATTTATTTGTCCCATGAAATTTGGTTGTTCCATGAAAAAATGGCCACCCTTTAACAGAGTTCAAATCTTTTCTGATGGGTGAAATTCTTCCTCTCCATACACTACCTGCATATAAATGGCATTACACTTGGACTTCTTAGAAAGTACTGGCAGTAAGTGAAATATTAAGAAAGAAACATACAGAAGCACCTCTTCCCCCACATGAGGCTGGTACTGGGGATGGGCCAGGTCGCTGCGGTGGTACTGGAGGCTGATGTGATGATCTAGTTGTTGGAGGTCTGTCTAAAGCAAAAATCCCAAAATAAATGACTACACAGAGTTTGGTTATTTTATTATCATTAGATCTTTATGAAAAAGAGCCCTTGCAATAGCCTGCATACTTCATATATCATAAATACATTGTTTTAGTATATAATGGACAATTGCTTTATGATCAATATTGTATTGGGGGTCAGAGGCTCATCTGTCCCTTTGGTGGTGGGGTGACTCCATTTGCTAGTCTGTTGGGCCACACTATTTTCATTCACTCCAGTGCAGTGACTGTGTAAACACCAGCCACTCTAAATGGCAGATTTGTACTCCTGTAATTGACTCCACAACTGCAGGATGCTGAAGAATCAAACATAAGAAAATGGCAGACAGAGAAAGCTGATCTCTTTCTTTTCCCAATTTTCACTAGAGTTTTTTGCCACTGTTGTGACAACTTGCTCTGTTCAAGGTTGCACTGCTAAAATTATTACAACATGCACGTATGTTTAACTTAATGCAGATTCAAACCAAAGGCCAAATAATGCACTAAATATCTTTAATCCAGCAGAACTTGTCTGAAGTAGAAAATTGAGTTTTAAAAGTCAGAAAGCCACCAGCATGCTGTAAGTCTGTGTCACTGTATCTTGTTCATGAAGTACACTGTTGGCTTCAAGGAAAAAACCTAGATTCCATTAGCAGCCACCTAGAATGTGGTTGGTAATGTGTGGAAACATCAGTTAAGAATTATTAATAACACTTAAGTTTTAGTACTTACCTATATAATCTGTGTTGTTTGTAAGTGATTTGGCAGGAAATATGACATTGTGGTGTGCTTCATCATTGTTGGATGGAGGTGGCTCATAGCCATCACTGTCATGTTCTGCTTCCTCAGGTTCTTCTGTTGGTGATTCATAGTCAGCCTCATCCTCCTTTTCCTGGTCATCATCAGGGCTTTCATAGTCATCATCATCTTCATCCTGGCAAATATACATTAAAAAATGGATGCTATAAGAAGATACTAAACAATTCAGTGCGATTTCCTTGTGGCCTTTCACTGTAGTATTTTTCAACATAGCAACCTTTCCTTTACTAGCCACCTCTTTTAAGTGCTTGAAATAGGTATATAAAATTCAGCTAAGGTTCTGTGGAGACCTGGTCACAGGCTGTGAGCTTCTACTTGAGCCAGCGGTATAGGACTGCCATCCTGAAGTTCTGCCTTGCATTGCTGGGGGAGACGCTTTTCTCAGTGAAGTTTGTATGCAGCTACTCGAATCATTCATGCTCCTGCTTCTCTTTCTCCTCATCCTAATATCCCCTGCCACTGCTCACTCCATCTGTGCTGCCCAAAGTAGCTAATGCAAGAAATGATAGACCCTACAGAAGTGATCCATTCTGCCTGTAGGTTTTTCTAAACCTGATACTCACGAATGAAGACCAGCCACCGTCTTCTTGACTGTATCCTGCATAAAGAAACATGACCAGAGGCTTCTTAGTATGTACAACTTTAAACTGTCCAGACATAACTTGACAAAAAGGACACATCAAATCCCAGATCAGTTCTGAACCACCATACTATGTCACAGGAACAAGGTAGGTCTCTCAGGCATGAAAGGGACTGAAAATAACGTTCTGAGTCAAAACTAAGAGCATAGCTAACCTGGTATGAGATGATACATGTGCTGTCACTTCACGTTTGTCCTACATTTCCAGTTTTAAATATAATTTGAAGTAGAATGCACAGACTTCTTATCTATTTGTTTAATACTATTTTAGCTTTCATATAGAAATGTTTTTTAATTTCAGTAGGACTGGGGCAACATGGTAGCTTGCAGAAGTTTTAAGTGCTTATGGCCTATTAAGAAAATAATTGAAATAAAAATTCAGAAGACAGCAGACATCTAGAAGCTTATTTTTGTAATATGGGGTGCTGCTAGGAATAGGGACAGGGGTCTCAGTTATTGGAACAGAACTTTATAAGCACTGATGCTATGCACTGGCCATTTGGAAATTCTCATGTAGATGTCTCTGCTCTTGCCTTTCTTAACCATCTTTTCTATTTATTTTTTTTTTGTTCTCCTCTAACTACTCTTTATTCTTTTTGCAACTTTGTGCTCTCATCTTTTCCTGTTTGTTGTTTTGGGTTTCCTGCACTCTGTTTACTCTGCCCTGCAAGGATTAATTCATATTTTAGTATTTTTAAACACTTTTTGTCGTTAGAGACAATCTGCTAGTATACACTTACCTGGATTTTCAGGACATTTTTGTGTTTGAGCCCTACAAAAAAGATACAAAAAAATTAATTCCTTCCATTTGCAATTCTTAAATACTTGAAGCATATTAAAATCTATGCAAATAGGGTTAATGGTTAGCTTTAACAGTAGAAAGAATCTTTCAGAGATGAGCTTAACTCTGCCCAAGATGCCAAAAATACAGTCCTTCATATTTCACGTACAGGATCCTAATGTAAGCTAAACTGTCTCATAAAATATTCAAATCAGTGAGGTTGAGTCTTTAGAAACAAGGAGACTCAGTAAATAAATTTATCAGGAGCTTTAGTCCTGAAAACAGAAACTTACTTTCCCAGTTCCATTCCCAAGGTGCTGAAAGTCAAGTTCATAAATATATGTAGGGTTGATAAATATTTTTATGGTTTTCAGTTCTAGTTTTGAGCTGTAGTTAATGCAAAGGTGTAAAGTCATGTTATCAGGTGATGTAAAACCATATTAGGTAGACTACGTTTAACTTTTCATTGCATATGAGTATAAATTGTTCTTTTCTCATGCAATGCTCTTGCAATTTTTGCTCTTTTTCTATTGCAAGAATATTATATTCAGTGTTAAGTCATAAAGTATTAAAAAGTGTGACAATGTATAAGTCTGAAATACATTAATGATGATTTATTAATGCAATATTATGTCAGTAGGATTTATAGCATTCCTAAAGATTAATTTACTCAGAAAATTATATGAAATGTATATGTTATTGGGTTCTGGGCATAGTAGAAGTATCTTGGGTGTTCATGGGCTCAAGGCTTTGCAATTCTTAACAGATAACATTAACAAAACAGAGTTTTATTTTATATCATTTCCAGGCTGTCCCTCTGACCTAGGTGTTATTGATCAAATGGAAAACAGTCCAGAAAAGATATGTCTGAAATCATTGAAAAAGAAAGCTGAATTGGTTTACTTACCATTTTGGAAAGAAAGATAGCCTCCCTTCATTTCTGTTTATTTCTTGACTTAATTTACTTACAATTCTATTTAAAAGAAACACAGAAATAGTTTTTTAAAACTCCTTGACACTTTATTTTCTTAACTGCTTTCTCTCAGTATTTACTAAATTAAATCTGATCATTCAGAATTACTATTTACTATGTGGTAAGGATATAGAATATATCATCTTATTGCAAAGTTGCTCTGTAGTATATCCATTTGGAAACTGGACTGTTTTTACATAGATAAATCCCCATATTGTTGGATCAGGTTCAAAAAGAAACATTAAACCCAGCAAGCCTTAGAAACTTTGAGGGTGGTAGACAACATGCACTAGAACACTGCTTTAAATAGTGATTGCATTTGCATTATTTTGCATGCAAAAAGCAGACTATGCTTTGGGAAACAGCTTCTACCAAGCTTATGGTTGCAAAAACAGGGATTAAATGTACCCTCTGTCTGCTTTCTATTCTTCTTGTCCATTCCTCTGCATCCAGAATCACTCCAGTAATGAATGTGAAAAGGTTGATTTAGTGCTGTGCTATAAGACATTTGCAGGGCAGAAATATGTATGGAACATAGGAGGACTACAGCTGTATGTCTAGGGAGTGGATGTGTTTGTCACCACTCATGAGTAGTTTGTATACAGCAGTAGGGAGAATAACAACCAATGAAATGCAATCTTAATTAAATTTTCGGTGACGAGTATGCATTTATGCTGTCAATATTGCTGTCATCCATAGCCAGCAGAGACATCTGGGCCAGAGAGCTTTTATATTGACTGACTCCCTGAGAACAACTCTGAGTTTACAGGACAGTCATTACTGAGGTTAACAGAATTAAGTCCACTGAGAGCAACAGAATTCTGCTTTGCTGGTAATTAAGTTTGCTTCTACGATTATTTTTTTTCAAATAGAGCTTTTGTTTCAAAGAAAGCTTATGGTAAGTCATGGTCTGATTCTTGATTCTCAATATTTCCTTTTGAGGAAAGACCCATTTAGAAAGTTCTGTGGCAGCCAAAGCAAATTGGCTACATACATAAGGTTTAAAATAACCCATTTTGCTTCTAGCTTGTATTATTTAGGTCTATCAGAGACAGTAATTGTGGAAATAAAAGTAGTATGAAGAAAAATCAGGAGCTCAACGTGTCTGTTTAGCTCTGATTCTATGTTCTGTAAAATCTTGTCTTTGTTGTTTGTTAGCGCAGAATTCTTCTTCATATATCTGCTCAATCAAACTTTGTATCAGTATTGTAAAATCTTTGTTTATGGCTGAGCGGTTACCACTCTTTTTTGGTTTGTTTGGTTTTTTTTTTCTTATCTCATGTCTTTTTCTGCTATTCAGTAATAATAATTCCCTATATTTTTCCAAATGACCTCATTTGTGCATCTCTTTCATGTCTATCTGCTTTTCTGCGCTGGGACTTGAGGAAGGCAAGCTTTCAAGCAATCTATTATTAAAAAAAACCAAAACAACAAAAACATTCTATTTACTTTTTTAAGCTGAACCATGCTCAAATATTTTTTCTTGTTTTAAATATCCCTTCTCTTGCCCTTGGTACTTTCCTAATACTTGCCTTACTGTAATTCAGATTAAAAGATACATTCAAGGCGCAGGGTTGCTCTGTCTGACTATGGAAAGTGCTATGGGGCCAGATCAGGCTGCTAGCAAGTTTCAGAGGACAAGCAACTTCAGATCAGTATGACTGGGCTCTCTGAAAAGGATGAAATAGGTAATGTGGAGTTAAGGATATGTAGTGAAGGATCCAAGTATGAAAATATAAAGGTGGAGGAAGAATATTTATTTGGTTTTCATTTTTAAGACAGTATTTTGCAATTTTCTGATTTGAAGCAAATAGAATCATAGAATCATTATGGTTGGAAGGGACCTCCAGGGTCATCAAGTCCAACCTTTGTCCCATCATATTCCTAACCATTGGACCATTAGACCATGGCCTTAAGTGCCTCATCAACCGTTTTCTGAACACCCCTAGGGACGGTGACTCCACCACCTCCCTGGGCAGCCCATTTCAGTGCCCAACCACCCTCTCAGTAAAGAACTTCTTCCTAATATCCAACCTAAACTTCCCCTGACGGAACTTGAGGCCATTTCCTCTCATCCTATCATTAGCAATTCAAGAGAAGAGACCAACACCAGCCTCACTACAACCTCCCTTTAGGTAGTTGTAGAGGGCAATAAGGTCTCCTCTCAGTCTCCTCTTCCCCAGGCTCAGTAACCCCAGTTCCCTCAGCCGGTCTCCATAAGGCTTGTTTTCCAGACCTCTCCTCAGCCTCGTTGCCCTTCTCTGGACTTGCTCCAACACCTCAATGTCCTTCCCATCCTGTGGTGCCCAGAACTGGACGCAGCACTCAAGGTGTGGTCTCACGAGTGCCGAGTACAGGGGCACCATCACCTCCCTACTCCTGTCTTACTTGCCTCTTTTGAAATAAGCACATGCACAAACATTAACAATTTAAGGATTATAACTATCTAAATCTGACATCGTTACAAGCAAATTGTATAAAGCAAGAAAAGTGCCAAGATACAGGCATAGGACTCCTCTTGCTCTTCTTTCCCATGCAATCAACACTTCTCTAAACAAGAAATTTCCTTCTGCTGCGGATGATAAGGAAGTTGCTGTGTGAACCATAAATTCCGTGTGAAACATCAGGAAATGTTTCAGGGCAAACAGTGCACTGAGTATGCCAGTGCTTTGTTTGAGAACTAGATTATGGAACTTAATCCGTAACAAACTTTGTGTGTGGCTTATTCTCTGTTGTAGAAGAAGTAGAGGAAGTGTGTTTCATAATAGTGTTTATTTTCAGTTAAAGAAGTAAAATGAAGATCACTGTTTTTAGAGCTAATTCTTTTAGTTCAAGCTTCCATGGGTATGAATGAGACCTGCGTGTTTGGAAGCTTTCTGGACTAAACCTGGGCTGGCTGCTGTGAGGATTTACACCAACTGGTTTTTGAGGAAAAACTGAAAGGAAAAATGTTGTTCATTTTATTTTGCTGCCAAAAAAATAATCATTTGCTGCTTAAAATACAATGTCTAATCGTTACTTCAAGTTTATTTGAAATGCTTCAAACCAATGGCTCAGAGAGGTTATTAGAAGAAAGCAAAGTTTGTAATGGTAGCACTTTACATGCAACATTAATACTGAAGGTAGGTGCACTGAGCAACTGAGTCTGTAGCCATATGAGGAAGGAAGTACCAAAACCACACTGCTTTCTGAGTTGTGGGAGTGGATGATAGGAGAGGATAAGACAACAGCATTTGCAGAAAATGTTACTCAGACTTCTCTTTCGCTTTCTACCTCCTCCACCAGACGCTCAGATTAAAACTGGCAGGAAGTCGAAAATGAAAAAAACCCCACACAACCAACCCCCAGAGCAATACTCCAAAACGAGCTTTTGTTTGCTTAACTGTTGTCAGGAGTAGAATCCATTCTACCTGTATTGGGATAAAAGACCTAAGATAGGTGAGAGAGGGGAAAGACAAAGTCCTCTGCAACTAGGAAGTTGCACAGTTGCATCTTGAACACTGTCAAGAGCATAGTTTGTGATGAAGTCTTTGTTTTGAAGTGGCAATGAAAGAAAGGCTTCCATGTTAAATCAAAATATAGCATTAAGCAAAGTTAATTTTCTAAACTTCTCCCTAAGATTGCTTTAATAACAACATAAGTACAAGAGGTCTGAGGACTCCAAAGAGTGACAGTATCATCAGTGTAAATATTCTGAACGAGAGTAAAAACTTCATATTTATCAGAGAAGCCCCAAATGGAATAATAGTTTTAAATTTGGGGGTTTATTTAAAGGCCTAGATACTGCAAGGAAAGGAGGGCATGTGGGTTTGCAGTCATCTAATGTTCTGTTTGGCACAGCTTTGTGCATAACCAAAGATCAGCACAACTTTTGGTTTTGACCCTCTCAAATATTCCATTGCAAAGTTGGTCTTCATTGAATCTTCATTTTCTTTCCTCCACAAGATATCGTGCCCCAATAGACATGTGGGATAGGTTGCCATAACCATGCCAGTGAAGATCAGCCTGTGTACAAGACCTCAGTATCTGTCACAGATCACCAGTCTTCGGTGGTGACTGCAAACAAGAATGGGAATCCCTGCTGAGGGAAATGGACTGTGAGTTTGTTATGGTCCCTCAGGAAATCTGTGTGGCCTGTGCATATGTAGGTGTAATGAATCCCATGTGGACTTATTGTCCATTAACCCTTTTGTTTATAAAAACCTTGCCAGAATAAAACTTGCAGGACTGTCTGGATGCATCGGCCACTTCTATATGGTGCCCTTATATATGTAAAATTTTTAGCAGAGTATTCAATAAAGAGTTCAACCCTTTTAATCAAGAGTTTTAAAGATTTTATGAAGTATTTTAATTTTCAAAATAGTGTTTAAATCCTTTTTTGGTATTTAAAAATAAGCCAAAAGAAGGTATGCACCTGTAGCATGGCTGGTGGAAACTGATTTTCAAAATAATAATTCTTTTAATAATAGCAGAAGATGGAGTTTTTTATTCATTTCAGCAAATGGTCTATCATACTTTTTAATGACAACTGTTACCTACTTAGACAGTTAAAGATTCTTGTGAAAGTCACAGAATCATCCCCGAGTAATGACACAGTTACATTAAAAACTTGATCAGTAGATTTGCTCAAATGTGTATATATATAGTAAAACCACACACCCAGCTCAGGAGGTCTGTATGGATGTAGGCTGTGGTTTGCAAACCTTGTATAGTTGTAAGTGCGGGGTTCTGTTCTCAGTACATGTAGGTCAGCATAACCCAGCTAAAGTTACTGAAGAACAATCTCTCTTGTATATGTACTTCTTATTCATTCCACTGGCCAATGCTGTAGGTGTGATGCTAACTATTTAAATTAAACATTTTCCCAGAATATGCCCAGATTTTTATCACTATTGTTAAGTACCAGGTACTGTGACTTACAATATGCTAATGTGTATTTCAGTGTGTAGAAAAAATCTTCCTACTAAGTGAGGTTTGCATTATGATACAAAAGTAAGGTGTGAATGTGTTCTAGTAGAAGTCAACAGCAAGCACTTTCCATTTTTGGTGAAAGCATGGAGATTCTGAAGTAATTAAATTAACTTTAAAAAATGACAGATTCTCCTACCCATGAATTTTATTCTGTTGGGTTGTTTTTTGTTTTTTTGTCCCTGTTGTGTTTTTTTTTAAATGGCAGCCAGTGCTCCCTTGTATTAAAGCTCTTAATTCTTGTTTTAAACAGGGCCATTACATGGTGGACTCCAGATCACACCAAACTTTTTCCTTGTATATTCACAGTATTCTAGTGAATTGTTTCCCTGTTTTTAAGTATGGAGAAGGCTGAGAACAAGGGCATTGGTTCCAGAACTTTCATTCAGACTTACTAATTTACTTATTTGTTCAGTTCTTCAAATTGTGCATAGAACTTCACTCTTCATTTAAAGCTCTTGATTTCAAGTTCTCTTCTTGTTGAGAAACCCAGAAGATCTGACTAGGAAAGCCTGTTAAATTCTGCTGGAGTAAGAGTAGAGGAGCTAAGGAAAGCTATCTAACCCTGACTCAAATGTTCCAGGCTGATTTATCTTTAATGCCTACCTAAAGGAAAAGCACATGATGAAAATCGCTTGAACTCCTCAACCGTTGTGTACATACCTGACATCTTTTTTCCTTTGAGTTAAAGTCAATAGTTAAGCAGTCAACAGTTAAATTATACTTCAAAGGCAATACTTGCAAAAAAGTTTAACCTTTGTGTAGCTGCTGTCAGCCAAGGAATTTATAGATGAGTTCTTTTGAGCATCTCCCTGACAATTTCTTTGTATTGTATCATTGTGCTCAAGCAGTCATGACTACACTCAATTTGGAGCATTTGTCTTTTTCTCTCAGTACACTACAATAAACAGGTGTCTTAACTTATCACTTGCAAATCATTTCCCTGATATTTCCTAAGAGTTTTCACTGCAGACCAACAAAGATAATTTGTAATGTTAAATTGGTTTGACTTTACTTACGGCACTCTGAGTTTGGGAAATTTCTGAATATCGTTTTCAGACATGTTCTGGAAAGGAAGCACATGGTATATATATCACAAAATTGTTCATGGAACACCCTACAGCTTACAGAGGTTTGCATGTTCAAAAATGTGGTGTGAAGTTTCAACTTTCTATATAGGAATATAAAGTGCATAGGAAAGCAATGCAAGATAACAACCTGCTCATCCCATGGCTCATTACAGAGGTGAATCCATTTTCATACAAAATCCTCACTATATTTTTTTCTCTTTTGCTAAGTGTTGGTTTTTACTTTAGGTTGCTGCCGGTTGTATTAAACTATCTAGGAGGTTTATAAACATTGTGTGTATTTGTTTTCACACAAAGGACTTCAACAACATAATCGCATCTAACTTCAAAGAGTCGTTTTTCTGTATCTAGGACGTTGTAATGTTAGCTTGTTAAAAAGGTCTGTAAGAAGTAAAATCTTAAACCAGCTCTTACCAGATGAGAGTTGGGTAAATTTGTTTGTTTACCAACAGATGAGCCATTCTTCCAGGATTAATTTAAAATTAATGGGACTCTGTGCAAAGTTAAAGGCAAGTCATTTGCTTTTCTGATTTAGGTTCTAATCCAGTTCTTTATTGGTGTTACATTGTCACATTGACTTACAGGCAAGGTTAAAATTCATCCCTGCTCTTCTTCTCAAAAGAACTGGAAATAAAACCCTCTTCTACAACAGCTTTCTCCCTAGAGATACCTAAGCTAAAGCAGGTGAATAGACAGTAAAACAAAAAATCCGGAAGTATTTTAAAGTCTTCTACTTTTCTCCCCTCTTTTTGTTCTCTTGCTTCCTGGATATGGCTTTCCACTGAACATTGCGATCACCTAGCGTACAGGAAAACATATCCTTTTTGTATATTAAAGAAGTCTTTTTTCATCTCAGTGAACAGTGTCAAACAATTAATAGAGAGCTACATCCTGGTAACATCCTGTGCTACTGATTACAGGTGTGAGTGCAACAGAACATGCATGGTCTGCTTGAAATTTTGGAAATCCTGGCAATTTTGGAATTATGTTCCTCACAGTAAATATAAAAGGGCAGAATATTTCAATTGCTTTTTTAAACAGTTTTAAGGCAATGTGCAATTTTTAAATGGCTGTTCCTGGTAGGGAAGGCTAACTTCTACCATAGATTCTAATTTTATTCTCTATTCCTTCACATCTTTTCAGCACAGCTAAAAAATATGGTATTTAAGTGACTTCAGAAGCTAGATATATTGAATTCCTTCATGTCTGCATAGGAAATCAGGCAAAGTTGTGCATGGTTGCAAAGTTTCAGGGTAAAACTGTAAATTTTAAAATAGAGCACCATTTGCTGGAGTTTTGTGCTAAGAAGCTTATCTGTAACATAACAGTATATGTAAAATCGCATGTTCTAGTGGAGATGTAGCTGGGAAATTCCATGGACTTAAGAGCAGCCTTGGCAGCCTAACAAGGTTTCTTCTCCCTTCAACCAGAACATAGCAATGAATTGCAGATTACTCCTGTCCTGAGCTGAGATGTGCTAAATCTGGCGAGCTTTACTGTTGCTCCTGCAGAGAGAGTCAGCCTGTCCCTTCTTCCATCACGTACAACTCCAAGTTTAGGCCAAACTAGTGCGTTATGAAAACTTTAGAGAAAGTGTTTTGTTTAGTTAATCACAAACTTCGCAAACTTTGAACATGTTTCTCTTCACTTCTCTTTGAAACAGGGATGACAATCTGGTTCTTTCTGTCTTTCTTAATGTCAAAAATAAGTTGTTCCTAATTACACATTGGTTCACAATACTATCAATGATTTTCAGGACAGAACAAATCCTGGGCTTTTTTTCCAGTGCTATTTTCCTCTGGGAGCACTCACAGGAGTAAAACACAGAAAAAATGTACTCCCTTTATGGAAGTGTCCTGCAAGATTTACTGAAGAATTGTAATTTTTTCTAAAGACTCTTTAAGCTTCTCTCTGGAATTCTATGCCGGTGATAAACCTGACAAATATTATGGGTTTAACTCTCATAAAAGGCACACATTGCCATTTTAAGTATTAGAGAATTTTACTAGAATAAGTTACATGGAATCCCTCTGGGGTTTTTTCTTACTATATCTTCACTGGACTTTCCTTGTGGTAGCCAGTAGATACAGAAATGTCACTTTGAAACTAGGGTGTGATTCTGATAAATAAGCCAGCATTATTTTTGTAGTCATGTTTACAGTATAGATCTGACAATAGATACAAAACCTAAAAACACTCAGTCTTAACCATTTCTTCTGTGCAGATGTAATTTGGTAGTTTCTAATAACTTACAAAATGTAAACAGATATTTCTTAGAGAAACCATACAGAGAAGCAATTTTTTTTTCCAGATTGCATTGTACTCTAGAATATTTCACTTAAAGTCTCCTTTTGTTGTTCTGGTTAAGAGAGGAACTTTTTTTTGCATTATACAATTGACAAGTGGGTTAAAAGCTTAAAAAGAAGTCTCAGCAGATGGGAGCAGCTGCTTGCTTACTTAATAGAAAAGCATTCTTCAAATTTACTAGGATGCTTCTGAAGAAATGCTGCAATCTGAGCTATTTATTTATGAAAACATTCTGGAAATAATAGCAAAATACACAAATGTCTTGGGAATCACACAGTTATTGTTCTTGTTATTTGTACCTCGCAAAATTCCAGAATTTCGTAATGATTCCAGAGCCAGAACTGTCACTCCAGCCACAGATCCTTAGTGCTTAAACTAAAGAGAATCTCTTAGGGATTAGTAGGATAAACCCTGTGACACACATCTAAATAATTCTGACTCCACCCTATAGGAGGGAGGTGTAATATCCTGTTCCTACAAAAAAATGGCTGAAATTTTTTTATATCACATTTCAGTGAAGCCCTAAAAAGCCTGATACATTAGGACAAGGAAAGAAAAAATAAGAAGGCTCTAGAATAGATATGCATAGATATCCCCACTATGACCAATTACATGGATGATCAAAGTGGCTGTCATGGGGGAAAATAGAATAGGTAATATTTAGGAAAAAAATAAAATAGAAGTAAAATGAAGTAATAATAAAAGCCCTACACATCTTCATGGATGTGTATTTAAGACCTGAAGGAGCTGTCGGCTTTTATAAAGTTAAGCCAAGTTATTGGTAAAACCTGGAGCAATGTTGATTTAAACCCACTGGGACTTTGCCTACTAGTTTTAATGCTGTTATAGTTCTTTGAATTTCTGTATTGCTGCAAAAGAAATCTGATTTTAACTATAGAGTCATGAAATAGTGATTACAATAGAAGGCCAGTCATTCTGACCAAGTCTGTGTCTTCTTTAGTAGAAGACAATTAATAGATGTCAGTTTTCTGTATTTGAAAACAAGGACTTTCTATAAAGGAAGAGGTAAATTCAATACAAGATTGTGGTTTTATAACTTCCCTATCAGTTTAAAAAATACTAAAATACATGCATGTTAAACAACATGTTTGTGTTCCTAGCATTCCGTATTAAAGGAAGATGTCTGGTTGATTTTAGCAAAGGTGTTTACTTCTCATATTTATACCTCAGTAACGATCTGTGAGCTAAGCACTTTGCATCTGCCAGTGCACAGGAGGAACTGAAACAGTCACTTCATAGGAATTTTACAGGAAGGAATTTTACAACTCTTCTTACCAAAAACCGTTGTCCATTTATGCTGTGCTTTCTCACGACTTTCTCACAGTCCTTATACTTCAACTGTCAATGAAAAGAAGATTATTATTGCACTCTAAATTATAAGCTTGGATTAAGACACATAGACGTATGGCTAGCTTTAAGTAAGTGCTTCAAGTTACCCTTTTGTATGCTAGAGCATGTTTAAATGGCTCTCATATTCAATTGCAAGGGAGATTGAGCAGGCAATATCTCTGCTGTGACTTGAAAAATGAACAATTTACAGAGAACATATAGAAATGAAATTTCAGTAAAATTGACTCAGTCACACATTCATGGGCAGTTACAAAGGTGCTGTGCTGTGCAGGGGCTATATATTGGCAATGAATTCCTATATTGCCTTCCAATGTATTTCTCCAATGTGGAAACTCCTTTGCATTGTAAATTAAAATGATAGGTTGTTACAAGTGAGAAAGATGTCAAAAGAAACAGTTCCTAGCTAGACATGCAAGGTAACATCAGAAAAAGTAACAGTGACAGGAAAGAACGGGAGGCTGGTAATCTTGAGACCTGAGTTTTGCCCAAGATGTTTTGGAGTAGAGAAGTCAAACCAAAGGGCTAAAGGTTTTTCAACTTAGCCTAAAATAATTAAGAGTCCTTGTGTCCACAACTGTTAAGTTCCTGGCTGAGTTGTCATGAATCTGATTAACAAAGACATTCAGAGTCTCATTTGTGAACACTGAGCAATTTGAAAAAAAATAATATCTCTTTTGAAAATCATTAAAGAAGACCTAGAAATCTTGTAATCTTCACACATTAATGCCTTCTACAGCTGTTAAAATGTATCAGCAGTTGTAGTAAGGTGCACACTTTCTCTGAACAGCCATCAGTTTCTCTTATACCCAATTTAAAACACACTTTCAAGATTCATTTATAGATTTCACTGGCCAGTTTAGCTCAGCTTCTTAATTGTCAGTGCTTTTGCTTTTAGTTTTGCAGCAAGCTTTGCCCATTATAAAAATATGCAAATTTAGCACAAGCATTGTTACGGTAGTTTGCTCCTCCATCATGCAAAGATGAAGCACAATTAAACTTACCGTCCTGAAATATTCTGCTAAATCATCTGGGTTCCAGTTAACCACGTCTGAACGGTAGGGAATGTTTCGTGAATCCATTGTAAGTTTTCTGCTCTAGGCAGTTAGAGAATGTTCATAGCAGTACTATTGATGAAACAGCCATGTATTTTCTCTGTGTGACCGCCTCCAGCGTGCCTAATACCCAGCTTCTGCAGTTTAAGACCTGGGGTTTTTAAAATTTAGAGCTAAGTTGTTAGGACATCCAAGAGAGATACTGCTTCCTCTAACACAAAATGGTCTCTTCTCAGAAAAGTTATCAGCTAGTCAGCCTTACCACTTCCTTTCTCTGCATATAAATAAGTAAATAAGGAAGCACAGCAAAATGTTGAAAATGTTCTGCCTGCTACATATAAGTAAGCTCCTATGGACCCTATTTGCTTGTAATTGCATACATAATTATTTGCATATTCACACACTCCATACAGTATAAAAATATTGACGTATTATCTGCATGACTTTGGCTACTGCTTCTGTGCAAGTCTAGCCCAGGCAAGCCCCCCTCCAAAGAAGAAAATATTCACTTAAGAGAAATTTCTTCAACTTAACTCACTACCTGAAGTGTCACATTATGTTTCTTTGATTTGTACAACAATAAAAGGTTGTTGTTGGAGTTGTAAATGAGGAGGTATGCATGAATTATGGATGGAATTACTGTCAGCATTCCTTCAAATAAGGAATTTTTCAGTGAACCTGAAAAATAGTTGAAAAATTATTACTTTACCCTTGTTTCAGCTACCTCTAATAAGTATTTTCTGTGTCTGAAAAAGAATCCAAAGAACCATAATATTACCACAGGGACATGATAGATTGCATCTGTCATGTATAGCCAATTCAGGCACAATCCTAGCAGTAGGTCCCTTTGGTGAGACTACATTTAGTAACTTCAAATGTGCCTATTTTTTTAAAAAAGCCAACATGTCCATTCTCCCTTTTCTTGATGTGGAACTTCCTCCCAAAGTTTTGCTGGTATGAGTGCTTGGGGTCACTATTCACATCTGCTCCAGTGGACTGCACAAAAGATGGTATTTTGTCAGCTCCTGTATCAGTAAGAATAGATTTTTAGTTCTGAAACACTGGAAAGGAAACTTTCTCTTCTTTCTAATGAAATGCACCATTCTCACTGTTTCTAGTCATTGAAGACCTTCAACCTTGTGTCTGTAACTTGAAAGTGCATTGCATCCAAGTGCATGTATTTGAGATCATATCTACAAGTCTCTATAGAACTGAATGTAAGAGTTTTCCTTTTAAAATTCACAGTCTGATTTAAAGTCGCTTACTTTTTCTGGAGAAATTTTGATGAATGATGGCAGCATGGTATTTAAAACTCTCCAAAACTAAACTGATGTATCATCTGTTGTAAACAGCGTAGCATTTATCAAATATGTGATATAGCTGTGCTTTATGAGTTTTTATTTGAAATGACCTGTATGAACCTGTGTGAGGTATGTACTGACAGGATCACAGAAATATCATCACCTCTTCATTGTAAACTTAGGTCTGGGGATGAAATAGGACTAAATTAATTTCTGACAGAGAATCCCCAAAGGAGTTGTTGTTTTGATGGTGCATTATCAGCAGTGGTAAAGAGGAGATTACACAGCATACATCTCAGACCACCCCATCACACCTCATATTTCAATAGAGAAACAAGTTTCTTACAGTACAGAGATAGGAAAAAACTTGTGCTATAAATTCTAGTTGTTTGTTCTATTACAGTATTTCATTACCTTCTAATCTAATTTCTATCCCATATCCAGTGTAGCAGCTCTAATTTCAATTGTGTTGTTCCTTGTTTGTACTGAAACTCATTAGTCTGGTTGAAATTTACTCTGATGAAGTTACAGAAGAATCATAGCACTGTGACCTTTCCCCCTCTTTTTAAAGAATTAGATCTTTTATAGTTGATGCCTGCAGTGATACCTTCACATAAAAAAGTGTCTCTTCAAATAACGGCTGCCAACGGTACAGTTCCTTCAGATGTAACGAAGGTGTGGTGACTGATCTTTGAAAATGTGAGAGTCTAACCATTCCAGGCACTGCAGGAGGGAAATTCACACTGCCCACGTTCTGCTGCCTTCAAAGAGCCTCAGTATTTTTCATTTTCTCTCACATGTTTCTGGTGGTGGTCTGTCCCACAGCACCCTGTTTTAAGTGGAGTCAAAAGCTTATTTTGAACAGCTTTCAGAACGGATTACTTTTCTAGAATAACTTAGTTTATGTGTCAATTTTCCTAGGGTGAAGCAAAAGAAGTTCAATCTTCATAAGAATTTAGTCATGTTCATCTCAGTCTCAAAGCAAAGTGGATCTTTATGATCTGTCCAGTTTTATTTTTGAAGGACTTGAGTACTTTCTTCCTTTTATCCTGGTAGTATTTACCACTGTCAGTCTCTATTTCCTCTTATTCCCAAGCTGTATGCCTATCTATAACACACGGAAAAAATGCTTTCATTTTCATACCCTTTAAATATATTCCTTGCTGTCTTTAATAATCACTGAGCCACACTTTCTGTTCCTCAAATGTCCTTATCCATTGTTTCCAGAATTCTTGTATTCAAATGTTAACTTGGCTTTGCGATGTCTGTGCGTTAATACGAGATCCAAAAGTGAGTCTCTGCCAACTTAAAAAAGCTCTTGTGAGAGCAGAACTACGAGCCTTCCTCCCCACCTAGTGGCTGAGTCACAGACCGGCACAGAGCACTTGCCAGTGGCTGCGGTTTTCAAGAACGGGGATGAGCACTGAACTGCTGACACGGTGCAAATTTGACACTTGGATTATGATTATGGCACTTCAGTGGGGCTAGCAGTCGAGGTGGATGCTATCCAACCCACTTGCATCTGAAATATATGGTTTGAATAAAATTGTGTCTGAGATACTGGTTTAAAAGCCAATTTCACAAAAAAAAAAATATTCTGTGTACTCCTTCTGAACTCAACCTTCACCAATGATTTTCTTGAATGGAAAAAAATGAGCATACTTGGAGAAGCATATTTTCCATTGCTAGTGAATTGTGTTACTTTGAGAAGGTGGAAATACGGAGTTTCAGCAATTCCAAAGTGACTGAAATCCTCAAATACAGCCACTAGAGAGCAGCTGAGCTCTATTCAGAAAACAGAGAGAATCAAATACCTGTTAAAGTGCTGTAAAAAAAAGGCAAGTAGAGAAATTCTAGCAAGAGTACTGTTTTTTCAGGTACACTCTGTTAGCATCATAAGCAGCATAACATGTCATATTTGTCCAGGGACACTGCAAACAAATACAGAGAAGAATGCCCAGCAGACCTTGGGAAGGATGTCAACTGATGAATGACTGAAAAAAATGTTTTGTTTAGTCTGGTAAAGGGAAGTTGGAGACAAAGGGAGGAAAAAGGAGACAAACTTAGTGACTTTGGGTCACTAAGCTCACCCACCAACTCCAGGCAAGACCTCTGCCAAGGGGGCAGGTGCCAAGACCTTGGCTCTGCAGGGCTCCAGCTCCCCTCAAGACCATCTGCCACAGGTGCAGTTCCCTTTGGCTGTAACAGCTTTGGCTCTAGCTCCCACCTGATCCCTGGTGCTCCTGTCTCCTCTGCACTACTGCAGAACTGGGCTGTGCCGTGCTGAGCTGTGGGAACCTGACAGCTCTACAGCCAGATCTCACTCAGTCACAATTGCTTTGAGCATTTTGTGCCAAGGTCAAAAGAGGTGAACAAGAGAGTCCCTGAACACAGTGATAAAAGCTGGGAAAGGAAGGAAAAAGGGCAAAAGTGAATCCAACTAGAGATGTTTCCTTTCTGTGTCTTGGGTCCTATATGCCACAATTTCCATCTGAAGAGCTGGAGCAGGGCCGAAGGTGCTGTGACATGATGGGCAGTGGGCACATGGCAGAACCAAGCGGTGACCATCAGTGGCAAAACAAATGAAAATTGCTCACTCACCTCTGCAGCAACTCAGAAGGATGGAGGAAAAGGCTGGGTTCAGGGCTGTTGCTAAAGCATACCCTAAAGGAGAATAGTTTTGTCTGCTACTGAACTCACCAGATTGCTTTTTTTGGGTGTAGTTTCTCCTTTTCCTGAAAGAAATCTGTTGTTTTAAACCCTCTTGAGCCAGTGTTTGTGAGTGGGCTAATACTGTCCCTTGCACAGTGCTGAAGGTGGCTAGTGGGGAGTATTTAATGTTATTTAATTTCTTTACTATGAAACAGCACCTGGTAATGGTTATATGTGGCTCTGTAATTATGTAGTGTACCCAAAGTTACGTACAGCACATTACCTGGCTGCTGACTGAGCAGTTGCCTCCATTCAGGATGAATGCTCTCATGCCATGAAGAGGTGCAAACCTGACTGCTCTGCAGGCCCTGAGAACCCACTACAGTTCTCTTGTTACCATAAGTAGTGCTTTTGAAGTTAAAAGTGATATTAAGCTGCAAGGAGAAGCTTTCACTGGGTAAAACCTGTAAAACATGGTTGCTTTTAAGTTTTTGTTTGTTTGTTTATTGTTGAGAGTCTGGCTTTGAAAGGCACTTCCAGGAGTGCAACTGCAAGAGGGGACATTTGTGCACACCTATCGACCCATAGATTCTATAAGACATAGGTCTGCATAGCATGGGGGCCCTCTATGTCCTGTAGAGTCTATGGGTGTACAGCTGTGTGTGGGGTGGGGTGCTCTATGTCCTATAGAGTCTATGGGTATGTAGACATATATGGCATGGCTATGTATATACTGGGCAGCCCTCTGGCTGATACACCCTCGGGGGGGAGTGTAGGCCTATGTATATATTGGGCAGCCCTCTGGCTGCCACCCCCTAAGGCATATGTGCATTATATGCACATATAAGATCTGTGCATATAATGAACAGCACTCTGATTGCCACACCCCCAGGGTGGGCTGTAGGCCTGTATATAAAATGTATGTCTGGCTGGCTGCTGCATCCTTGGGGGTGTACAGGCCTGTGTATATACTGGGCAGACCCAAGTTTAATGTTTCTTGCAAAATGAGACACTGATATCTTTAGTGAAAAGAGAAAATTTAAAGCCCTTCCTCAAATTTCTGAATAGAACTTCTTGGGTGCAAGGTGAGTTATATTCTGCTTTTTGTCTCTGTGCTAAAGCAAATGCCCTGTAAGTCGAATTTGGAGCAGATTTGTGGCTGTTTATTCCTCTCTAACTAGGCAATATACAGAAACTATCTCTTTTCATCTTTGTGCACTTCTGCAGCAACAGGTTTACCTTTGTGCTTTACTGTGTCCTGCAGTGTGGATGTAGCCCTCCAGAGGTTATCAGGTTAATTGATTGGGTTTGTTTGTCTTAATCCAGCCAAGACATAACTATTATTGATCAGCATGAAGTTCTGTAAGGAGATTAATATTGTGCTAAGGCTCCTGGAAATGGATCTGTACACAAATCTTGGATTTACTTGGCCTTTCTTCAGATACTATTTGTAAAGTAAAATTGTTGCTATTTACGAAGATACAAATATCTATAAATGGGAGCGAGGAGGGGACATCTTGCATGGCACATATCCCACATAAACAACTTACTAAGCTAAGTGCTTGTACTCCTCAGTCAAATAAACAGCTGCCAGTTGCAGTCTGCTTTTAGGTAAAGTTGAGAATCTAATGAGAAGTGGAGTTCCAGAACATGCTTTGGCTGCCTGTGTTGGTGGGTGGACAGGTTCACAAGAGAAGCCATTTGTGCAAAGGGAGCCCAGGTTCCCGTTTGTGCTCAACACCAGTCAGAGCTATGTTAACATAACAGCTGTCTGACTGCAACTGCACATAAAATCACATTTATTTTGCAGGAGAGCATGTATTAATTATAGATTAATAAAAATCAGTTCTCTCTAGGTATTCTTAGCTTCAGGCTTAGGTTTCTTAAGTCTCAACTTTCTCTGAGAAAATTTTTGGTAGGTGCAGAAGATCATTTTAAATAAATAAAAACAATAGTGTGCTTCTGTGGGTGTGAACCAAATCAAGCTCTATTACCCTGGGCTGGTTGCCAGAGCTCAGGTTAATGTAATTTAAGTCTGAATGGAAAAGAAGCTGGTGTATGTGACAGAAGTAATATGGAGGTGCTGATGGAGAAAACAGGTATGTGGACAGGTCTTGAGGTGATTAGGGCATCAAGGACACCCTGTCTGCTCGCTCAGTGTTTGAAGGGTTACTGAGGAAGAAATTCTCAGGAGTAGTTCTCACACAAGGAAGTGAAAGTGGATTATGAGGGGTGGAAGTGAAGGTGGTGAGCTCAGGGCCAGATCTGTTATGGAGGCAATATGGCCAGTGATCTGCTGATATTTATTGGTTTTGAAAAGAGACTCAGTGGTTCTATGAGAAGAGGGGCCAACCCCAGCCCCTGACTCATGCAGAAAGGGAACGTGACAGGCTCATCGTGTCTCCCCATAGGCTCTGCTGTGGGATAAAATCTTCCAGCCTGAAGCTATGTGCAAAGCAGAAAGTTGCATGAGGTTCAGAAAAACGCAATTTGTTGGAAATGGGCCTTAATGACATAAGAAACAGTTTCTTCCGAAAACATGAGAAACTTTATACCCTATCTTCTGAGTGGTTATACAAAATTATTTTGTATATGTAGAGTGTACAGTCTCTGGTTGCAGATACAGGAAAACAGAGCACTTCTGAGGCAAATGTTTGCAGAATAACGAGCAGTAAAAAAGGCGAGACCATTAACTGTCATCATTGAGGGTTCAAATCAGTTCAAATTTTCACCTGGGCATGATCTTTTTCAGTTCTCTTGGAATACTTCATCTTTGCTTTAAGTGCTGTATGTTGCTCTGAGTCTTCTGCTTATGGATCACTGCTAGGTGACAGAGGGCCGGATCCAAAACCAGGTGGGTGGGATGGAAAGACCCAGACTGGGGCTTGCCGTGCACTTTGGCTAGAGCTAGAGTATACTTGCTTTGCTATTGATAAAGGTGCTGCGTAGACTTTAAAAATACTTTGGTTCCAGCAGTTAATATATAATATAATAATACCTGGATTCCTTCTGCCAAATTCATAGGGTAAAGGACTGTAGTAAGAGTCTTTGGGAGGAGCAGGGTAGAAAAAGCACTGAGGTAGAGGCTGAGCATGATGTGTCTTTGGGTATTTGTAGTTTGAAAAGGCTGATGAAAGAAAGGAAAATTACCTGAGACTTCTCAAATGGTAAGAATCAATCCCACGTGGGGAATATATAGACAAGTTTGTGTGGGAAGGGGGAAAAGGTTGATTATAGAGTTATACGTACTGGCTGCAGTATTTGCTGAAAGAGGTACAAAATAATGTTGTATTTTAAATGGGCACAGGCTATGGGTAATTGCATTGCTTACAATGAGATGAAACTTGCTGTTTTCCTGCAGAGGGAGCCCAATAGGCAGCTATTAATTCTGTAACGTAACCTGTGGGGGTCAATTTTACCATGGCTACAATGAGTTTTAAGGTAAATATTTTTATTTATGAAAAAGTAGCAAGCAAGCTAAAACTGTGGATAGGGCTGGGAAAGAATTCAGAACATGTTTTTAAGCACAATGCTTTCTGAGGCAGAGTAAGTTATGTTCATGTCTTGAGCCACAGTATTTCCATTTACCAGTGTTTATTATACCAGAATTATTCATGAATTTAAATCAGGTCTGAACACTGATCTCTGACAGAAAGATTCTAGCTTTCTTCTCCCAAGCAGGCATATCACCATTTTCCAAAGCAAACTGTTAGGAATAAGGTATGTATCGTATAATGTCTAGTAATTTAATTATTTCTGAAGATGTTTTTTTCTGAGAAGCAGTAGGTCACGTTCTTTGAGCTGTGTAACAAAGAAAACTAATTTGCTGAATAAGCTACTGGTCAGAGATCAAGTGATGGAGAATCTTGCATGGGGAATGTAAGTGTCTGCATAACTGAAGTTTCTCATTATACTTACTTTCCTATGTGTGTAAAGAGGACACAAATCTAAAGTGTAGCAGGAAAGAAAATAGTGTCTATTTCCACCACAATGATATTTAATATCTCCTTTACAGCTTTCTCTTACAGTACTGCTTTGCTGCAACTGATATATGGGCCTTATTGTAGCAGCTGCTTCCTAAAGGTCCAGTTTTCACCTGGATAAATTATGGAAAGATCCTTCAGGAGTTACAAAAACTTATTCTGATCCCAAGATCCACAAAGCCCACTACCTAATATTTGGGTATTTTAGCCTGCTGAGACATGTTTTGGTTTTACTGAAGTCCCTTGCATGTATATAAAGCACTGCTGTTCTTGTGCTGGCTGGGGTGTCATAAATCTGCATTCCTCACAGCTCCCTAGTGCAGAGTGTTGTGAGGCTAAGCACACAGTGCTATATCCTTTTATAGACCTTGTAATATGTATGACTAGCTAAGTTGAGAAGAGGAAGGAGGCTAATTTACATTTTGCAAATGAGGGATTGAAAGCTTCTCCAGAACAATTAAATTTTCTAGGAGCTTTCTCTTTCACTAACACAAATGTGCAGGTGTGGATGAGCTGGAAGGTGACTGGATGTTAGAGGGGTGAGCACAGCATAAGAACGTGTATGGCATAGGATATCACCAATGTCACACTGAACGCATATGGCAGAGCAGCAGCTTCAATCCGTGTAGTCTGAGTTCCAGTACATTAACTGTCTTCCAGAATTAGTCATCACTTGGTATAAATCTGAACAATTTTGCAAATTTGCCATTTTGCAGTACAGAGATGTTATTCACTTATCAAACCACGTATTTCCTGCACTGTGGTAGCATCCAATGCATATTTATTCTGTAAGCCATTTTGCTATTACTTACCCTTAGTAAGAAAGGATCTCTTGTGTGGGCAAGGTGTTGCTGTGCATCCATTTTCAATTACAACACCTGGCGATAGACAGGTAACTGGTAACAGTGTAGCTATTTTGATTTGTGTGAAGATGCTGATATGTCCAAAGCAAAGCAACTAGTAGAGAGGGAGAGTGTAAAGATGTTTTAAAGCCAGCTTTGTACAGCCATGGTTGTCTTTGGCTTGAGGGAGAACTATTCTCTTCCCCCACTCAAATCCTATTCTTCTGGTTTTACCCTCTGTTTTAATCTGTGAATGACAGTTTGCTTTCAGTGGATGTAGATTCAATGTCAAGCCAGATGACTTGGAACTAACAGCCTTTGTCAAGCTGAATGCAGTAAGACAGGACCACTTCAGAGGTATTTTTGAACCTGTTTATAGGTAGCTTCTGATGAGCTGTGTTTAAAAGGAGTTGCAAGTGACAGATAATTCATCAAAATTTAACTTCACCCTTCACAAAAGAACAATTCTGAAAAGGAAAATATGTTAAGAAATTGAATAAGGTTTCCCACTGTTGAAAGCTTGTGAACAGCAGCTTAATGCAGTAAGCCTGATAATGAGGATGAAGTGCAGTGTTAGTGAGGCCTTGACATTATAGGGAAAAAACAGATGATTCTATGGGACCTCTGTGTTGCAAACAAATGATCTGTACTCGAAAGAAACTATAGAGCAAACATTAAACTTTAATGGAATAATCTCAGGGGGAAGGTTATTTTCATGCAGCTGAACATTTTTCTTATTAGCATAACACATGGTCACTTCTGCAACAAGCATAATAATGTTGTTCATCATCTACTTGTTCTGTGTAAAGGTTAAGTCCCCTCGGAAGTACAGTCAAATAATCCAGTTTACTATTCACTTCGGAATGCAGTTCTCCCTGTGATGAGGGTGTATTTGAGTTCTAGGCACTACTTCAAAGCCAGTAGAAACTACACTCTTTTTTTTAATATTTGAAAGAAAGGGTAGTGCTAATGCTTTGCATTAGCCACCCCTGGAGATCGGATTTCCTTATGAAATATCTGTATGTACTCATCATAATGTGTCTCTTGTGAGATAAACGGGATTCTTACTCTACATGAAAAGTATGGAGAGTGTTTTGATCCCAAAATTTCAAAACCGGGTACATGAAGTGTGGCACCTGATTTCTTGACAAGGAATTCTTATGTTCTGAAGAGACCAGTGGTGACAGGTGCTGGATTATTAAAGATGCCTAGAAGTTGAGGCTCTGTTTTGAATATTTTTGAGTCCCAGGGATTGCCAAGGCTGGACAGGGCTGGTTGGTTACAGCTTCAGCAGTAATGTTGTGATGCAGAGCTTTGGTAATGGACTGCAGATTGTTCTGGGAGTCGGGTTTTTGAGAGTTTGTCACTACTTGATTCTCTCATTAGTGCAGAAGGATGATAACCTATGGGAGCCTTTTTCCTCTTTGTGCTGTTTCAGCTGTGCTGCCTTCTTCATTTGTGAGAAAGAAAACAAATGGCTTTACAGGCTTACTGTGGTCTGCTGTATGGATATCTTCAACCATGGAATTAAAATACTGTTGTTAAGTAGAAAGTTCAATAAGGAATCAGTGAGCACTGAAGCTGTAATTACTGGAGGCTGAAAAATCACTTAAGATCGAGAATAGATGCTACTTGATATCTGAGCCTTGAGCTTTTGATCTGTGAAAATGGTTCAACCAATGTCCTCGTGATGGGAGGACACAATTTCCAGGACGGGTCCTACTAGGTCTGATGTTCCCCAGGTCCTGCTGGGTTTCCTCACTGAAACACCAAAGCACTCATGGAGATGCCTAGAACCATGATGTCTCTAGTTGATAATCAGCAGAAAGGACATGTACAGAACACTCCATTACTACTCATTATATTAGTACACTAACATATAAATATGTATTTGTTGCAAAGTAGGCTGTAACTAATTCATTATAAATTCCCTGAATTATGGCTGGTCATGTTGTATCAGGAGTTCAATTTTTGCATGTAGAAAGGAACCCACTGTGATTTCAAATGTGAATCAGCAGGATTTGTGCTCCTAACTTGGAAGCTTTAGTAAATCCTATGCATGAAGTCTATTTCCTATTCTCCCCTCTTAATACTGTAAGCATAGTTAAACTCTTCCAGTGTACAGGTTTGTATCCTGAAGTAAAAACTGTATGGTCAGGTTTTTTGCAATTTTATTACGAACTTTAAAATACTAATTTTTTTCTTTTGAAGCTCTAATGTTAAGATTTTTATAAAAAATTATTTCTGACTGCAGTAGAGATGAGAATTCAAAGATCACAAATAACAGAACCTGAAGGCACACTTGAAATACACTTAAATATGTAAAAATTGTTTATGTAGCTTGCTATTTGCTGGACTAAAGCCTCACGAGTAACACGGAGTCATGGTATTGTAGACGTCAAACTGAAAATCTGTCTTGGTATGTATGGTATGATCCATGTTAAACATTTAAGTAGAAAATGCTTAGTGTCTGGAACAGGAAAATGCTTATTCTGTCTTACCAAAAAAAAAAAAAGGGAGAGAAAACAAGCCAACCAAACAGAAAAAAAACCACCTCAGGCTTTAAACACTGAAAATGCCAAGTAATGACTGTGTTCAGTGTTTTTGTCAGTTATTATGGTACCTCTCTTATTGGTGGGCATTAACTGAAGCCATTAAAAACTATGGAACATTTTATAACATAATAGTTTTAATGAAGACATTCAGAACAGTGGAAGCAAACTATGAACCGTCACTAAATACTTCTGAAATGTGAAGCCTTTAGTTTGTCACTCATGGAGAAGTTATGCAAATTTATTCTTACTCCATCTTTAGTTACTCACAAAAATATTGTGATGAGCTGAATCTTTTTCTAGGTTAAAATCAGATGTCTCTAATAGTAAAGGTTAGACACTATATACTGCTAACACTTAAACTGGTTCTAAAAACAGCGATGATGACTAGGATTTGATCCCTTGCTCGGTTTACTTATGCTTTGTTATTCCACTTGAGGACTTCGAATAATATCATGTCATTCAAAACTCCACCAGATGATGACAAGAGGCACAGTTTAAAGTCAGTTTAAAAAAAGATCCCTAAAGACTATAAGAGAGATGATTAACAATGTTTAGGGTTTTGAATTATAACTGGAGACAATGCCAAGCTTCACTTGAACTATGAAACTAAGTCCATATTTTGTTATAAACACCAGCCAGCATAAAAGAAGAATTTAAAACATTTACCAGCAGTAAGGACATCATCAAAAATTGCTTAATCTATCAAGTATGTAGTCAAAAAAAGTGAACGTCAGCTAATCTTGACTTTCAAGTTCTGCGTTTTTCTGCCAGTTTTTAAATGGCTAGAACATTTTCCTGATGGAAACACTTGAAGCTTTGCAGTTTGTCTTTCCAGAATAAGAGGGGCAAAGCATTTATGCAGTCCTGTCCTGTCTATTGTGTTCTGAGGCTGAGAGCGAGACTGCATGATTTTACAGGATTTTTTCTAGGTTTTGAGTTACATGCTGACCTTCCAGATCACTAATTTGTCTTATGACAGCAGAAGTAACTGCAGTGTCTGTTACCTGTGTAACCTGTGGGAAGCACACTGAGCAGCTCACAGTCTGTTTTCATTTCCTATAGATACTGACCTTCTTGTAGCAAAGGAAATAACCTCTGTAGGGTTGTACTATGTATTGTACTAGTAGATCAGCTCAAGCAAAACTCTAAGGTTGTTTTATTACTGCAGTTATCTGTCAGTAAATATGTAAGAAATGTGAAGGAGGTGTTTGAAATCAGGTTTGTTGTTCAAGATGCCAGGTGTAAGAGCATTGGCCTTCCATGGAGGCTTTACACATTAGTGCACGTATACTTCAGCATAATGATATTTTGTAATCACTGTAAAAACCATAGCTAGTAAAAGTGTCTCATCATCAAGGGTTGTTTATAAAGACACTATAGTGGCAGCAGACCTGCAGTAGGGATTCTCTATGGAGGACTACAATGAGACAAATACGCTGGCCATCTAATAGCAGGAAAAGGGACTTCTAATTTTTCTGCTTTTAAAATCCAGGGGTTTTTAAAGACTTGAGAGTTCTATAACTAATTTTAAGTGATTGATACAGCACACAGTGATCTTAACATATTATGCAGGGGTTAGATACTGTGTCTGTTGTAATAGCCTGTCGTCGCTAAGACAAAATAATGCACTGGAAATTTGCAAAGGAAATACTGAAATCAAATCAATTTGTGTAAGAAATAACAAGCCTTTCCTTGTCAAATTCACTCATTCTTAATTATAATCCCAGCAGGACAGTAACAGGCTAGACTCAGCAGGTATGTTTTAGCTAATGGAAATTACTAGTCTACACTTCCAGGAAAGGGAAGGGAAGAATTTACTTTGGATTCTTTAATGGAAGTAGAAGAATATAAAGCAGTAATGCTTCAGAGTTCCTTGGCGGTCTCATGAACCAAAGTCATGTAGTATAGTCTGTTTGGTTTTTTCCCTATGTTGTGACTGTTTTGGCATCAGTCTCCAATTTAAGACTCTACATTCTAACGAATTTAAATGAGTCTTCCTGGATTAGAATACTGAATTCCTTTAAGAAGATGCAAATAAACTACATATCACTGCTATGATATCACGAATCTTACTTGGCCTTTCTGTCCTCCTACTAAACAATTTTGGCACACACCTTGTTATTAGCAGGTTCTGGAAGCTATAAATGGAGGATGATTTATCTTGTCATGAATCCAGTTAAAAGGCTGCCAGTGTTCTGAATGGAAATTAAAGCAATCATACAATGTTCATTCTTTCTTTTATTTCCTTGCCAGTAGAGTCTTGCACTAGTTATACATTCAGTGTATCATGACTACTATTAGTGACACTTTTAACTTATTTGTTCCAAGCAGTTCTTATCACTATACGTTCAATTTAGTTTCAGCTATTTTGAAACTGAAAATGCTGAGTACAAACTCAGTCTCTGTCAATGTATGACTTTGGATGCTGGGTAATACTACCCTTGTCCTGGTTCTTAAAAAAATCAATAGAAAGGCCTGAGAACACTTAATTCAGAATTGGACTGAACCAGTATACATTTGTCCTTTAATAATCAAAATTCTTTATACTTAAAACAAGTTTCAGTTGTCCTGATTTCTGCTTCCAAACTCTAGTGATGTGGTGGTATGGCTTTTTTGTTGCCAATTCTTAAAACATCAGTTTGAACTTATTTAAATTCAGTCAACTTGTTTGTTAGTGAGTCATTGATTGTTTTTCCTGCACAAGCTCAGAGGTAACCATACTAACCTAACTAATTCAGAAAGAGTGAACATAGTGATCAGTTCAAAATGAGGTGGACATTTTCTTTGAAATTGTAAAGTCTATACTTAATTCTGCTTAACTTCTTGAAAAGAGATCAACAGCATGAATGTATATTACTGTGCTAGATTGGGTCAAACTATATTTCTTTCACTCATAAATTTACTGTGTGCTTAAAGATGTATTAACAATCCTATCATCTAATAAACAGCTTCCCCTGCAGTGATGTCTCTTACAGGAATACATATGAATGTGTGCTTCCTCAGGGGTGTTTGTGGGTAACAGGTTCTCCAGTAGCTGTATATTTCTGACTAATGGATAAATCTAAAGTGGATAAATCAAATAAAATTGAGTGTCTCATTTGAGCTGTAGGGTCAGTCCCTGCGTCCTGTTCTATTTACGGCACAAATTATCTAGTTAGTACTCAGGAAGACTATTGTTACTCTTGCACTCCTGCAACGTTAGGGAGTGAGCTTCCCTGCAGTTCCCAATTACAATGCTGATGCAAGCTATTGGCAAAAACCATTCTCCTAGTTAGGAAGAGGAGTTGGCTGCAGAGCCAGTTCCCTGATGCTGTTTTATTTATTTTTATGGGATGTTTAATTCCCTGTACACTGCAGGTCTCAAACAGCAGCAAATAATGTCCCTGTGCTTGTTCCCACACTCACACTGCAGCTGGTACTTTGCTTTGAGATGTTCCCCTTTCACTCCTAAGGGTGAGTGACACTGTGTGCAATATGTCATCTACTTGAGAGCCTCATGCAACTTCTCTGAAATTGCACTCAAATTTCCAAATGTATCAGGCACTTTGTGTGTCTTTGCCTAAGATAGGTGCATTTTCCCACATTAAGGCTTCTTCCTGCTGTGTCTGCTACACCATTATGTGAAGATGTGTAATTCATTCCCATGGATAACTCTGCCAAAATATATGACAGCAGTTACATCCCTACTTCCAAGCACCTTCCTTGCTTCTAATCACCCCACCAGTAGTTGCAAATGGAATTGTGTAAAGAACATAAATATTAACATCTCACAATAGTGTGTTTGGTTCTTTTAAATTACAAAATCTGCTGTTTCTTTTTGAAAACTAAATGTTAAATTCTGGAAAAAAGCAAAACCTTCTGTGCTTGCCTGTCTAGACTAGATTTTCATGAAATTGATACAATTCTCAGAAAAAACTACTTATAAGACTACTATGTTCCTAGTGTAAAATAGTTCAGACTTGGTTGTCCTGGACATTTCTAGTCCTATGGACATATCTAGGCCTTTGTACATGCTTCTGAAGAGCATCTTAGTGTTTTCCCTTTTCTAGTAGCTACAGTTTATAATATCTCTTATTCTAACAATCCAACTTTTGATTTCTTTGTTTGATGTTACACTCGGTTCTGGGAATTTTTTCTTGAATGTAATCATGTCTTCCAAATGGAATAATATAGAAAATTGGATAATAGGAGCTAAATGTGGGAAATCCTCAGTACCTGTTATCATTAGTGTGATTTAGCAGTGTGCAGCACAGTATGCAAAGACCAGCTGTTATCACAACTGCTAGATTTAACTTCACCTTTTTTGGTGGCAATATAGATTAAGGTGAGACACTCACAATGAAATGACACAACATTCCAAAACTGTTTCTTTGTCTGCAGATCAGTTCCTTCTAGACAACCCCCCAGGGATTTATCATACTAGTTCTTCAGTGGTACTTGAAAGCTTTTGACTACAATATCACAGTACTCCCAGAATGAGCAGTGGATTCTTGAAAAAAAGTGTACTTTGCATCCTGAAACATCCTCCCCCTCAGATCTGTCATATGATTGAGCCTCTCTGTCTAAGAGCCAAGTGGGAAATGGAACAAAGGAGATAATTGTCATTTTATAAATCTTTAGAGAACTACTACAAAGCCTTTGTAGTTTTTTCTCTCACTCTTTTGTAATGATCTCTTGTGCATGACACTTTGAAAATAGTGATAGATTATTAATTCATATGTAGGTTAAACAAAACTGGCAGAGTTTGGTCAGGCTTGACAAATCCCTTCTGCATAAGCATATATAGCTGATAAAGTGAATGATAGTCTGAAGCTTACAACTCTCGATATGGATAGTTTTATCTTTAAGTAGAAAATAACTTCATGTGCCGTGAGTTGTTTAAAAGTTGCTGACTGTGGTCTAGTGTCAAAGCAAGGTGCAACTTGGCTCTGCTTCTGAAAGGGCAGAAAGTTCTTAATTTAAAACCTTAAACTGCTGCCGAGTTCCAGGGAACACAGTACTTATCTCCCCTGCTGCATCATCTGAAAACACAACTAATATCTTCAGTGTGCTGGTTGAATTCACTTAAAAGGCTTCTTCAGAAACTAGTCACGCATTGGAAGTCAGCAGGGAACAGAAAGAATCAGAGCCTGATCAACTTGAATTATTATATAAAATGTCGAAACCTTGGCCTGATGCATAAGAGCTCATTTTAAAGGAAATGACCTGGCTATATTATAAATGCAAAGTTTACCCATTCTTCTCTGTTTCTGCCATCCGGTCCCTTTATGTGTGAGAGAACATGCTTTATATCATCCCAAAGAAGGATGTGTGTTTTCTGTATCTAAGCTCAGGGCTGTAAGCAGAAAGGATCACATTCACATGTGAGTGGATTGTCTGCACAGGACATCAACCTAAGGACATCAGAATTAGGGTTCCGCTCTAGATCCTTACAGAAGGGTGACAGGATAACCTGCAAATGCCAATCAAATTAAGATGCATGTAAACACAGAATATTCTAAACCACAACTCAGAAGGAAACACTATATTAATTTGGGGTGAAACACTAAATTAATTGACAGATTTTGACTTCTCTGCTTTCTTCAGTCTAAAATGTGTTTAGATCAAAATCCTTTTGTTCTTTGAAGTGTCTGGAATGAAAATCAAATCCAGAAACTGCAAAACGTGATGGTGGGACACAGCTCTGACAAACCAGTTGAAAGATCACCACAGAAGCTTTGACCCATTTTAATTAAAAGTCTTCAATTTGCAGTGGAATAACTAACCACCCTTAGATAATGAAATGTATTAATACAATGTAACCTGACTTTCTCCCTCAAAATCAATATTTAGAACATTTAATATTAGCCAAGTTGTTATGCACAAATGCACCAAATCATGTTGACTTAAATGTACAGGATTTGAGTACTTTAGGTGTCTCTGGTCTATTGATGAGCCTTTAATTGGTGGTGACACTACATGTATCATATGCTAAATTCTTTCTAAAATCTTTTATCTAGAGTAAATTCTGGTCATAAGCTTTTTGAAAGCTATGTTATTGCTGGTTTTTAAAATTAAAACAATGTTTAGAAAACCTGGTCTAAAGGTAGTTTTTTAATTGGAGCTAAATCTTAAAGCCATGAGTGAAAAATCATCTGATTCAATGGATGGACCAGTAAGCTTAACGTAGATGTAACAGAGGCCTTATCTGAAACTTGTTGTGAGTAAAAATCTTAACATCCATTTATTTCTGAGGTTTTGGAAGCACATAATGAATATATAAGTAATCTCATGGTTCACCATTTATTTGTTTCTAAATACTCTTTCATACTCTGTAGCAAAGCAGCATTTAATTTTCTCTGAAATTGGGACTGTTTTCTTGGCTCTAGTGTAGGAGTTAGTCCTGGATTTAGAGCTTCCAGTTTTTGAAACTTAGTGATTCACAAGCTTTGACCATTGGTGCTGAATTTTGAAAAGCACTATTACTTGTTCTTTGGATCTGATGGCTCCATAAACTGTCAAACTTTCCTTAATCCTGTTAGGTGTAAGAGCAAGAGGTAATCAAAACCATATTGCAGTTATTTCTACATCTGTGGTTGTCTGGGAATGCATCTGTGCTATTCTGTAGCAGTGACAACACTGAAATAGTGGCCTAAGGGCTGGCTGTGTACACAGTCTTAGGAGACATAAGCTGAAAGAGAAAATACACTTAAATGCTCTTCGTTGACATTAGAATGGCAAACCAGGAAAGCAGGTTATTTTGTTAAGTAGGTTTTGAGTGCTCCAGGGTTTCATACTAGATTCATAAAACATGGAAAGGCAAAAAAAAAAAAAAAAAAAGGTTTGTAAAGGATAAGGATAATCAAGGGAAAATAATTTTTTAGATAATCCATATGAATAGTAAGATAGTAGTACAGATATCTGAGCATAGTAAAAGAACTGGGTCTACTGAGGCTGGCCCACTCATTTTAGAACCAAAAATAAAGAAAATGACCTTGCTCTTCCATCTACCCCTTATTACAGTATCTAAATCTTCCTGAGCTCTTTTCACATTGCATCAGTGAAGTTCTCCCTAGCTGTTCTTTTAGTCTATGTTTAAGCTGATTGCACAGCTGCAGGAGAGGTAGGTATTCTGTCAGTCCTCTCCTGCTGCTACACAGTCTGTCATTTTATTGCCTTTTTGATGAATCTCAACAGCTTTAATTGATTTTAAAAATAGAAGTGCGAAAATAGGATAAACTCAAAAACATGTCACCTATTGCTTTTTCTGTATAGCATCTTATAACTGACTTTCAGAGCAGCCAACAGCAATGCTCATGGAAGTTGTTCCAGTAGTTTCTGAGTTAGACGCCACTTCTGCAACATGAACAGTTTACCAAGGGGTAAGTGGGTTTTCTGTTACTCAAGCACAAGGAGCTTGGCTCAGTGAGGGGACCAAGTCTGTAGGCTGTGTTATGCAGGAAGTCAGGAGGGACTTCTCGTTGTTGGTGAATGTGACACTCATGTAAGCATGTACAAACAGTAAAGTCTGGAAGATTAATTATCCTTTCATCTCCTTTTAACTGCTGAAACTGCTTTTGTTCTTAGAAATCTTACATGCTTCACTCATTGGGGAGCTTTTAAATTCCTGAGTTCCATAGCCAGAAGGGATGGAAAATGATGGCTGAAATTGGTCAGCCTTTTCCTATTAGCAAGCTTGCTGTTGTCTAGATCTTTGTCTTTGTCACCATAATTCCCATTACACAGTGAAAAGATGGGAAGGTTTATAATGAGGAAAAGCCTGTAGTGAATGAAAGAGGAGAGGAAGATGGTTTGAAATGTAGATGTCTAAAATTAGCAAGAAGCAATAGTCTCTCCTTTTGTTTTTGAGAACAGTAATATGGTAAATTGAAATTTGACTAGAACTTACTTTTTGAATTGAAAGTGTTTCTGATTCAGAACTAGAGTTGCCTGATAAATAGCTGCCTTTATAGCCTCGTTCTAGTATGGACCACCTGGATGGTACATGTACAGTGAGGAGTGCTACTGTAGGACACTGGAACTGATGGCATAATACACAGTGGGAACAGCAGATAATACCAATGAACACCTTCTGAAAGGCTGAGCTTGTCTAAATGGGAGAATAATGTAGAAAACATTGTTTCCCTTTTAATTGTATAGGTAAGTTGCAGTGCTTATTAATAAAATACTAAGGCACAAGAGGATGTGTTTTATTGCTCCAGTAATAGTTGAGAAGGAACCTTGGACCATCACTTCCTCTTAGCTGATAATTAACTAGGAGGATCATTACAGCTTAGATTAAATTTACCAGCCTCAGAAAGCCTTGCAAATAAGATAAATGTGGAGTTGGAAAAGACATTATTGCTCATGAGATGAGGTGGCCTTCTGCAGAAGTTATTGGACTGGGAGCTAAGAGACCTGACTGCTGTAGCTGCCCCAGGTACAAATTTCTGTTCTTGCTAGGTATGCCATTTAGAGTTTAGTTACCCTCTTTCTTTTCAATCATTTGTTTATTTTACCTGTTTTTACCTTAGTCTGGTCCCATAGCAAAACTAATCTGATAGACAGTCCTGTTTGGGCTGCCAGCAAATAAGTACCTCTGTCATGATCTGTGAGGAATGGAGGGTGATCGAAGTGTATCTGCCATAAGCTAGTAGAGGTAAGTAATCTTCAGGGAAGTTTTGCTTGCTTCTTATGTGTACTTCTGGGGTCTGGTAAAGGTTTTGCAGTGTAAAACTATACAGGAAGTTGTCCCTGTTTCTCAAAATTCTCATAAGCTAATGTGGAGTTTAAATAACATCATGAATAAATCTCAGATGCAATGGGAGATGCACATATTTCTGGACTCCAGCTAGTCTGACTAAATTCTCTCTGGCTGGTATAATTCAGAACAGTGCTGATAAGCTTGTGCAATGCACAGTTTATACTTCATTTCAGATAGATTTCATTTAATCAAATAAAATTTATTTGAGCAGAACAAAACAGCAACAAAAATTCCACAAAATAAAAGGCAGTGTTCTGAACTCTGACAGCTTTTCCCCAGCATGCTGCTTTGATTCACAAGGTCCTTAAGCCAAAAAGCTGTCTTGTTCTAATTCCTGACCCACATCAACCTGGTTGTCTTTGGACAAGTGTACGAAGTTCACATTAGGCTAAATTCATTCAGGTGATGAGCATGCACTGATGCGCAAAGGAATATTTCCTTAAAGACCATGCTAGGGCCTTGCAAAAGTCCACTGTGAAGGCTGGTTGGGAGGTTGGCTGCTTTTCTACAGAAGTAATGATATTTGTGGTACTGATGAGGAACGTGGTGCTTAATAACTCAGAGTACTGTTGCAGAGCATCCACTGAGAAAGCTAGATGAGCATCCCACTCCCTCCTCTGCGTGTGTTTTATCTGGAGAACTATTTGGCTGATCATGGAGGGACTCATGGAAGCAAGCAGTTATTGCCTACTTTCAGAACTTTCACCAGTCACCTGTGTGTGCCTGAAAGTGCACATGTAAAATAGTACAAAACAAAAGTGGCGAAAAATTATCTTCAGTCCATGATCCAGCTGACATACCACATTTCTGGGCTTTCTGGAATAGGATGCTGGTTCTCAATCACTGGTGCCCAGTGACTGACTAGTTATTTTCCTCAAAGACTATCTAGATTTAGTAGATAGAGTAGTGGTCTGTCATACAGGTTCTGTTACTTGCTGCTGCAAAAGAGTGAGTATGTCAGTCTCCTGGTACCAGTGCTCTTCATCTGGCAGCTAGGGAAAATACCACCTCTTTTTGGCACTCTCCTTCTTATTGTTTCCAAAGTATTCTGAGATTTAGTGATGAGAGTTCATTGGATTTAAAAATAAATTAAATTTTTAAAAAGCAGAGTAAATAAAAAAAATATTTGAAAAACAGTTAAAAACCAGAGTAACAAAGCATTACCATGCATTGGAATCAGAGAGGAGCAAAGGCCACTTGTTATGTGGGGTTTATAACAAAGGGCATTGGTGGTTAGAGTACTGCCTTGTGTACCAGGTGTGCAGAAAAATGAGTTGCAATAGATAGAAAACAGCAGGCTCCCTATCTTACTGTTTGAATACCAGAAATTAAACCCTCAAGACAATAGTTTGCCATTGTTGGCTGAGCCAGGACTTCTTCCCTTGATGTATTTTCCTAAAGCACTGTAGTTGAGAAGAACATGTGCTTCAAAAGGATCATGGGTAGAGCCAATTTGAATAATATTTATTATGAATCTACCCTTTTAATTAATGATTGACTTTTATTTTTTTTTTTTTAGAATGAGTCTGAACTGCCAAATGTTAAGTATTGATAAACATTTGTGGATTTGCCCAAATGAACAGATTTTACCTGAGGGTAATTTACAGACTGTTTTGATTATACTGTAGTCATACACATATGGTTAATCTGATGATTTCAGGATATTATGTCTACTCTGTGTCTTGCTGATTGATGAATTTTAAAAAAGATAATAGAACTATCATTTATATTTTGATTAGTGGAACTTTCAAGAGTCATGAAAATTAAAAATTCTCACAGATGTCTACAAATTCACAAATGATATAATCAAATTATTGTAGCCTGTATTGAATTGTATTGCTCTGTATCATAACAGTTTCTTCACAGGGCAACTATGACACACTTCTCCAAGTAGCAGTTGTGTCCAAAAGCCATTTATGGCTTTCCATCTATTAGAGATTTGCCATGTAGTCAGTATCAGAATCAGGCTGTTAACAGCCACATTTGGGTGTGTGGAGAAACTTACATCTGCTAAAAATGTACTTGAAAAGTTTATAAACCTATTCACAAAATCAGACAGATACTGATACACACTGCAGTTTTCAAATCAAGAAAATATTTGCGTAAGACTTAAAATAACTTTTTTAACCTCAAAGAAAACTTTCCAGCTTCTTAATTTGAAACTACTGTTTTATAAAATTGCTAAAATAGGCTGGGCATGTTCATTTAAGAGGGAAAAAATAGGAAGCTTAATAGTTGTGAAGCTATGTTTGGATCAATTGTTTTGGGTGGTTGTAAACAGTCTGCCTTGCTCCACTTTTTTTTCCAGTCACCTGAAACATTAACTTTATATAGCTATTCACTGCCTTTAACTGAAGAATGATAGCTTCAAAATTGTAGGTGAGTTTCATTCACTTAAATTGTGAATTAATTGGCTTAACTGTTTGCCCCAAAGCTTCAGCACCTATTTTGTACCTAAGGAAAAAAAATAAATTGGTGAAGATAAAAGGAGGTCAGTTAGGAAGTATGACCTGTGCTTCCTTATTCTGCTTGACTTCGTTTCTGTAAGTCTTCTTGCTTTCACCAGAATTTATTTTTCTAAAGTAGAACAAGTTGTTATAGCTCATTAAAATGTATAAGTGTATAATCCCTCTTGCTGCTTTCTTAGAAGTTCTGTGTCTGTTGCATAAATTAACACACCTACGCCTCAAGAATGGACAGGATGCAGAAAGTAGCATGAGATTACTGACTTTAGAAATAAGACTGGCTGGAGGTGCTTTGCTTCATAATGCCTGCACCAAGCTACAGACCATTTGTCAAAGAATTGTCAGGTGCCAAATCATTAAACCCTATTTTATTGAGGCAAATAGATTCTTGGGATGCCAAAAACAACTGTGAGGTATGTACATGGCATTAGATCCATTTCATAACAAGATGAAAGAAACTGGAAGAGTATTTTCCATCAATTCTGTCTGAGATAATTACTGCAATGTAAAGAAAGAAAACACTTTGTCTAGTCAAGGTATATACACCAGATCCAGACCAATGAATGCATCAGTGAACTAATTTAAAGTTGAGTGAAAACCTAGTATGTGAGGAATGGGGGATGAAGGAAATACATTTCTAATTTTCCCTGAAACCTAAATGCTGAGGAAATTTCCTTCTAGAAACTCCATGATACAGTGTCTCTGGAAGAAGCTGTACTCTCCTTACTGCCATAGTTGTTATTCCAGTTGATGTTCTCACCAGTGTTATTTCATTTTTTTTCCTGACCTGTCCTACCAAGCCACTGAAGCACAGCTAACATATTAGCCATTGTTTTCCTCCTCCTTCACTCAGGGACAGCTCAAGCTCAAGTTTTGTTATGGAATAATTTGTTCAAAAAGCTTCAAACCATAACACATGCTCTGATATTATTATAAATTAAAAATGAATGTGTGCATGCTTCCACGTCATTGGAGCTGGGAGGCGTAAGTGCGGCCATTGATTCAATGTAAACACCCCCAGCCTACAGGTCTGGAGACCCTTAGACAAATTGCCACCAAAATAAAGGGAAGCATGGTTTAATTTATTTTTTTCGTTCTTCTAGCTTTGGTCCTCTGCAATCCCCTCTGCCAAGGCTGACATCCATGGAGCTTACACACTTATGAGAAGTAATCTCTTGCCTTTGGACTAGAACAGTTTTTCTGGATGGCAGATGTCTTTCTGGGGAAGCTGCCTTCACCTTCTAATAACCTATGTGCAAGGGCAAGATCATGATCATTACCACCCTTTCCTCACTTCTAGCTATACGAGCTGACTTCAGTCACTGTGTCCAGTATATGCTCTTTGTTCTCTGAGGAGCTTTGTATTTTCCAAGTCGTGCCTCTGTCCTTAGTTATGGTTAAACAAACTGTGATTAAGTTTGAATGCCAGAACAAAGGAAGAGTATCTCTAACCCCTCTCCGCAGCATAACTATCCTGAGAATACAGGGCTAAGGTAGAAGTTAAGTAGGACCTCATTGAAATAGTGACATCACCTCACTGGGGGAAGCATGACAGCAAGTGTACGTGTCATATGTTAAACCATTACGTTTCTAACTACTGAGCAGAATTCATCTCCCTGTGGAATATTTCTTCAGAACATGTGTGTGACTCTGCTTCTCCTGCTGCTTTTAATCTCCTACTGACACATGTGTGATAAGGGCACATATAATGAAAGCTAAGACACGTCACTAGACTGTTTCTTGGACTCTCATAGCCAAGAGCTGTGAAACTGTGAACAGTGTTCGGCTAGATTTGTAGGGTTGGTTGGTTTTTTTGACAGAAGGTCTGTGTAATTTTCAAGGATGTGGTGTAGCACCCTTTTGCTTTAGACCTTGCATGTATTCAAATCTCTGCAAGACTCTGAAAAAGCATTCAGTCTCATCCCAGTCTGAATTATAATGTTACCAGTATATTTTAGCAAGAGTGACAAACGACCTCAAGAGAAGTCCAGGGTTGGAATATCATGAGTGCTGGAACTACAGCCAATTTGTCTGCAGGAAGCTGGCATGGCAAGTACTGGACTTGGCTTGGAAAGAAGGGTCTAGACACTGACCTCAGCCTCCTCTGTAGGGAAAAGCTCTATCTGCACAAAGCTCCAGGGAAGTCAATGTGTGTTTTCCCAGGCAGAGGTGAACCACCTGCTTGGAGTGACTTCCAAGTCCAAGGTGTTGGGCTGCTCCTGGAAAAAAAATTCAGAATTGTAACCTCAATTTATGTTCACTTTGTATATGTATGCCTGTACTTCAGGTGAAAGGTTTTGTGCCCAAACCTTGGTTCTCTTAGTTTCTCACTGCACTTTAAAAAGTCCATTTTAGTGTGTGTGCTTTTTATAAGCACCCATTCTTCCCCTAGATATCTGTATAAATAAACAATTAGTCATGCTTGACAGATGGGATATTAAATAAACAGGTGATCCAATTTGAGAGGACAGTTTATGGAATATACTGATGTGTCATTATATACATCCCTCTCCAATGAGGAATGCTGCCTAAGTCCAGAGAGAACTACTGTGCCATAAAAAACCAAGTTCTATAATGATGAGGAAATCTCCATGTGATGTTCCTGAGGCTCTGAATGATAATACTAACTGGAATTATAGAGTAAATGAAAATGCAATATGGTCATTATCTGCCTGGCAGCAATGCCAGGAACCAGTGGAGAAGAGAATATCAGGGCTGGGATGCTTCTGCTGAAGTGCTCTATTGGTACAAAGGCAATGTTGATTGCTGCTGCTTTATTCTTGGTAATCATAGGCAAGTGAGTCCATCCCAGCTTCCTTGGGAGTCCAGTGTAGTTCGATTTCTATACATGGAAAATGCTTGATATTTATGGTGGTGTTAGTGCAAATAATAACATGGGATATAGCATGCTGAGACCTCTACCCACACAGGCTACATGTATTCAAGTAAGGTGTCAATTAAATAGATCAATTGTCAAAGCTATTCCCTGAAGTTATACTTTTTTAGGGGCCAATAAAACTATGTTGATGTTTTAGGCTAGCTCAAATCTAGAGGTAATTAGGACACAGCTTGTAGGAACAATTGCCTGTACTTGCTAGATTTGCTTCCAACAGATCATTAAAATTTCATTTATGGTCTATCCTGAGACAGCTGTGCCTTTGGGAGTGCAATGAAGATGATACAGGATGTCTGACAACACTTCTGGACCTACGAGAACACCCGGCACCTCTCCACTTCCATGTCTGAGTGAGATTCAGTGCGTATCATCTGTTCCCATAACTCTCTTCTCTGGGAAGGAGAGGTGGGTGCACAGGCTGGGCAGGAATCTGTGACATGCCTAGTGTCCAGCTTTGACAGTCAGGGCAGTGGGGATCATCAGGCTCAAGATGAATAGGTGGAGACTGAAAACAGTGCAGGAGGAAAGATTCTACTCTTTCTTACTGGATTAATGTAACAGTGCACGATACCAACATGGAAAAACTTCTTAAGAAAAATATTGTAGGAAGGAGTTTGAGAGGAGGTAGTTTCTGCAATGACACGCTTCCCAAACCACAAGGAAAAGGAGTGACTAGCATTATTCTTCTGGCTTCTGTGCAAAAGCCTTTCTGCAGCCAGATATAAGAATGGACCACATCAAATACCTGAGTAGTTGACAGTTGTCTCCCATGATGCCAAGTAGCAGAAACTTAGGAAAGGAATATAAAAAAATACAAATACTAGAGTGTATTCTCTGACAGTACCCAGGATCTATGATGGATCACAGCCATCATCCTCTTTGCCTTCTTGGCCTCCACAGCATGACAACAATGTCTGTGGGATAAACTAGGTAATGTGAACGCTATACCCTGACACCTCGGGCAGCAGTTAGCTCTGGAATTGTTCTTGTCAAACCTAATGTACCCACAGAAAAATAGGGATATTCCTTTATGCTGTAGAGAGTTGTAAGAAAGCAGGGCATCCAAGTTCACAGTCTGTTTGTTCATACCTATTCCAGAGATTATTCTTGAGCATTTGCTGTACCGTTTCAAGGTAAGCCATTAAACTTTCTCCTGTTGCAAACAGGTTTAGCTGTGTTCAATGTCAGTGGAAGCTGTACTGGCTGACCAGCTGGTTGAGCTTAGCTCATATGAATCTTACATACTCAGAGAATGTTTTCACCTCTCACCCACACACACTTTGATCCTAATGGCAAATTAGGAAAGAACACTTCCCTACAATGCACTTCTATACCTCTTTGGGATGACAATTAACTTGTTATATAGTATTCTCAGATTTTACATGAAGAAAATTGAACAAAGCATGGGTATGAGTGAACCAGTTTCATTTCTGAATGCTGTGTAAATACTGTATTCCTTTATTAAGCATGCTGAAAATCCATGTAAAATAAAATAGAGAGCATAGTGTATTATTTTGGAGTTTTTATATCAAAGCCTTCAGAGAAAAATACCTTTCCCTACATCACAACCTTCGCTTTGAATAACTTTACTTCTGTCTGCCTTTCTACCTTTGACTGAACTCCTTAGACTTCTAGTAATCTACAGAAGTTTTATGTACAGTAATATACAGAAGTGCTATCTGTCTATAATCACCTTCTTTTCTGAAATGGCCATTATGAAAAAGCTCAAACAGGGACATGATACCTTTGTTTCTCAGAGATGTTCTCAGCCATTTACTGGAGACTCTGCATTTGCCTGCAGCCAGAATGAGCTGCCCTTGTACTTTCCCATGGAGAACAGCAGTGAGTAATTTGTGGCCCTTCATGATCAGTATATTTGTGCTCAGGTATTTTCTTAGGATTGTCAGTCTTGGGGGCTACATTTCTATGACCCTTTGGCTGCTGAAACTTCAGCTGGGGGCCTGGTTAACTCCAGTTTTCCCTGAGCTACAAGACTGCAAATCTCCACCACTCTACTGAACATGCTGTAGCTTTTATGCAACCCTGTGGTTAAGATGATCCACTCCTATTAATGCATATTTTGTGTTCCTTTTGACTCATTTTTCTCTGCGTGGTATGGGCCAAAAGAGGCAAATGGATGTCTGAGAAGAAATCTTCTCTCTATGAAACTGGAGTGCCAGAGGCTTAAAGTGCTGCCTGGGATATAACATAGTTTCTGTCTCCCACTGTTGACCTCTCTTTTTCCATAACTTACTTTAATACAGCTCTTATCACTCATTTGTTAATTGTCCTACATTTCCCCCTCCCAAACTATATCATGATGTATATATATCTAAATGCAATTAAACATGCTGCAAAACTTTGATACAGAGATATACTAATTAACAACCTGCTGACTCCTTGATTTCCCTATTGACATTTTACTGCCTTATTACAGTTTATTTTTTCTTTTGAAGAATCACACTTCCAACTTTGAATTGGATCTCTGGGAATAAAGGACAGCCTTGGAGATGGCTTCATGAAGAAGTTACTTAGTGTTGTGTTTTCCACAAATCTACCATCCATTTTGTGCCATCAGCCGAGGTTATCAAGCCAGGACTGGTCTAGAGATAAGTGGCTCTTGGCTTTTCCAACACAGCCGCAGCCTTCCCTGCCCTCCATCCTCACATCCCTCTGTGCTGTTTACCTCGGTGGTTGGAAGTCTGTGGTGCAGGGGGCAGAAATATAATTTTACACCTAAACCATTATTTTATACCACGTACTCAGCCATCTGTTTCCAACAGTGTTCAGAAATGCATCTACTCCCTGCCTCAGTTTCCCCTTCATAACCTTGGGCTGGGGATGCCCACAAGTATCATCATCTGTGAAAGGGGGAAGTCATCTGTAATAACGGCTCTGGGCTGTGGTGGTGGTGGCAGGAACCAGAGAGTTTGGGTGTCTGCTGGCAGCCAGGCGGGGAGGATCTGGAGGCCGCAGGGCCCCTGCCCTCTGCCCACGGTGCCCCGAGGAGACCTCGGTGCTCCCCGCCCACCGCCCCCGAGCCCCGGGCGCTGCCTGCGGCGCTGTGGAGCGCGATGGAGGGCAGAGCCGCGGCTGGGAAACTGGCATGGGAATCTACCGGGAAGGCTGGGTGGAAGCACAGCCCCGGGGGAGGCGGCAGGGGTCTGTCCGTGCCTCCCCCGGGTCTGTCCGTGCCTCCCCCAGCTCTGCCGCCGGGTGGTGCTTGGCAGAGACTGAACTGGGACGAACATTCATGGAAACAAAACCGGCTCTGCCCTGACTCGAGCCGGGGCACAGGCAGCCGCTTCAGGGGCTCGTTCCCGGTGCTGTTCCGGGCGTTCTCCCGAGCGATGGGTGCTTGCGGCTGGAGGGAACTCGGTGGAAGCCGGCGGGCAGCGAAACGTGCGGTGCCCGCTGGCTCCGATCCGAGTGACGGTCAGGCACGAGCTTCTTGGCGACCGGCACCGGAGCCCGTTGGTCCGTGCGTGCCCGAGCGCCTTTCCCCAGGGCAAACCGAGGCGCCGCGAAGCCTC